>JBBMJY010000018.1:9119066-9147263 GCA_037833715.1 Toxotes lorentzi
TGTGTGTGTGTGTGTGTGTGTGTGTGTGTGTGTGTGTGTGTGTGTGTGTGTGTGTGCGTGCGTGCGTGTGTGTGTGTAAGACATACCCCAAGACCGTGGCCGAACCCTGTGCTAGGGGCAGGGCTAGCGGCGCTGATGTAGCTGCTAACTCCTGAGTCCTGATTGGCTGCAGCATACAGGTCAGCCATTGGTCCAGGGCTGCTGGTGCCCAGGAAACCAGCTGTGCGTGAAGGGGTGGAGCCTAAATGACAGAGGAGACAAGTCAGGCTTCAACACTAGAGGGCTTTCTACACACACACAAGCACATGTCTAAAAATATTCTTTTATTTGTCCAAGCAGACCATTGTACACACACTCTACCTAAGGCAAGCATCCAAAGATGCACAAGCAGACACACAGTTTGTCTCAGCACATCTCACCCACACACGTACCTCTAACTACTGCTGCTGCTGCGGCTGCTGCCATTGGTCCATATGCAGTCAGGGGAATGGCTGAGGATTACACCAGACAAACCAAATTATTGCACAGACAACTCACTCAGATCACAACGGATCACTCTTATATCAAATCATAAGTAACAATATACAGCTCAGTGTCGACATCTGCTCACACATCTGTCATCTGCTTTAAATCCAACTGGAGGAGGGGGTACAATGCAAAAACCAACAGCACCAATGATATAACATCCAATAACATCTGACTTTAGGCTTTTTAAACAAGGAACAAAATAATGTTGCTGAGAACGAGGTGGATGACGTTTTCGAGAAAAGATGCCAGTACAACTTCAGCCATTAGATGGCGGTATAAAGACAGAGCTGCAGGAGCTGCTTGTAGATCAGGGCCATATTCACAAAACATCCTAAGGTTAAATGTGAAACTGGAAAAAGTCAAAACTCTGGGACTCCAGAGTTTTAGGTCTGAGAGCAACTCACAAGCTCTTGTGCAGATAATGTGGAAAATATTCTGAAATCAAAACAATCCATTAAGACCAGAGACGACAGCTGGCACAGTATCTCAGCTGCGAGAATTATTCCTCAAACCAAACATGTGCTCCTCAGATTCACATTTGTTTGACAGTTCATGGAGCGTAGATCAACTAATCACCAAATGAAATAAATCAATAAACCTGATTTCATGGCCATCGACGGATTATCTGTAGAATATTAGCCAAATACAGAATTAGCCCATCAGAGGCTGAAGATTTGATTAGACAAAAGACAAGTTAATATTTTACTTAGTTAAATATTTGATATTTAATTTGTAATTTACGTCCTTAACTTCATTGATTTACTATTTAAATTTTATTAACATAAGTTCTTATTTTTTTTATTTTAACTTAATGTCATTTCTAGAGTAATTTAATTTAGAATTGAATTTAAACTTTACCCTTTAACCTTCACCTTCTCTTAGCCTGGGAGTCCTCTCAGTCTGTCAGTGAAAGTCACTCTCAGCAGCTTTGTGAATAGATCTTTACTCAGAGCTTTTAGCAGCATTTAGGAGGAATCCTAATGGTAAGATAAGACGCTTTGTGAACACGACCCCTGGATTCACAGCAGAAAGCTCATTGTAAGTTTAAAGGATCATATTGTAGAGACACAGCATCACAGATTGCGTTTTCACAACAAAACCATTCGACTGGAATGATCACACAAAACTACAAACCTTTTTGCCCATTTTAACACCTGAGTTAAGATGGTTTACTGAATAAACTGACTATTTTCTTCATGAAGCCTAAAGGAACAGTATGTCATTTTGTGATATACACTTTAGATGTTCAGATTGAAACATCATGTCTATATTAAAAAAACCTGAAAGTAAATCTAAAGCTCTTATCAGATGTAGAACAGGAGCGAACAGGCCAATGAAAACGCAGCCTTAGACCTGTGAAGCCCAACTGATCCTTGCTTAACGAAGCATTTGCTCTACAGTACATCTATGAAGATTCTCAGTCATCCAGGTTTACTGTATTTAGCAGCAGTGATGCCAAACGCACAGCAGTTTCATTTGACTTCCTGCTCCTAAATATCTCGTGTTTTTGCTCTCGGGGGCCGACGGAGGAGTGAGGAGCCACTGACCTGTCAGCTCAGGGGGGTGGGATGATGTCAGGAGGGGGGTCCTCTCTAAATGGAATTCTAGAAACAGAGAAGGTCGAGAGAGAGCGCTTTGTAAATACAGTCACCATCCACCAGCCAGACTACAAAGCCACACACACACATACGCAGACATGTGGCCACAGTGGAAAGCCAACATGGACGCACAAGCAGAGAAAGTTAAACATCTATGGTGAGGAAGGGCAGGAAGGTAGCAGCAAAGGAAAAGGAGGGGCGATAAAGCCAAATGAAAGGGGGTTACATAAGTAGATAAAATAAACACAGAAGAATATAAGAGGAAAACAGGCAAATATCACAAATCAAAGGACAGAGATCAACATTTGAGATTTGAAACATAAGGAGATATTTTACCGAATGAGGAAAGTTTGAAAAGCGACAGCGAACAATTTAGAAATCAAACTTTCTACAAGCAGCCAGAGACTCTGCTCACGTTAAGATGGTATTAACTGTGCATGCGTGCATGATGTGTCCACCCACATGGGTCTTGTAGTTCTGACACGTTTCATGACCCCAGTACTCACAGCTGAACCAACTACAGCTTGAATCCTTTATCCTGACTTCTTCTCTCCCTGTCAGCAGCATAGCTACGGAGAGTGAATCGGATGTAAGGTGCACATGGACTTACCTGGAAACTGATAAGTGTAACCAGGCGCAATTCCAGAGTAACTGCGACTGGTGTAGGTAGTAGTCTGAAAACCTGGATAGCCTGTTAAAAAGAGAGAAGAATCACTGGCTTTGTTAAACTTCACTGGATAAACACACACTAAGACAAAGTTTATGAAATTTGAATTAAAAGGTTTTAAATATCAGGTAACAACTTACACCTAAAAACAACTTGCTTATCAGAATTAACATAGTCATCATAGAGCCTGTGCGGTGATTACACAGGAGTGAGTCAATACAGTTGGTACCTCAGGTGTTCAATCATAAACTCAGTCAGAAAGATCAATTACTGTCAAACCAAACCTGATGCAACCAACTACAGCTGTTATTGAGTACAGTACAATCCTAGATGTCCAGCAGAGGGAGCCAAACAGCTACAAATGACATGAGAGTAGCTCTCAGTCATTATCATCTGCCACTTGTCTGGGTCCATGCCCAGGTCACGGGGGCGACTGCCACCCAGGCCACAATGCACCGAAGTCCTAGGGCACCTCACACAGGTGGTGGGCCCATGGGGTGCCAACCGGAGTGGGGCTCAAACCCACGACCCCGTGGGGTCAGTCTCGTGCTCCACCAACTGAGCTAACCGGGCGGCTTGTAGCGCTTAGTTTCTTTTCCTAATTTTTCTTCTCAAGTGATATTTTTACTCCTGTATCAGTCTGTGACCTCTAAGTTTAAACACATAAGCAATTGTAATTTACAAAAAGAGACATTTGATAAACCTGAAAATCTCAAGTGTTTCTGTTGTGATAAGCTTCTGTTGTAAACCACAGCACCTACCCAGCATGCCGATGCCCAGCATGAAGGCGTCCATCCCATAAGGCATCACTCTGGAGCGGCCTCTGGCTGAGCCTGTTGGCGTCATCACCTCCTTGGGCTGAGCTTTCTTACATTCCACCTAAGACATAGGAAATAAATGTTCATTTAATGTTAAGTGATACTGAGATAAAGGCAAAACTACACCACATGATTCATAAACTCCTTGGCAGAAAACTGAATCCAGCTCAAGAAAATCCTTATAGCTTTGAGTAAATCCTGCTCAAAAATGTTTTTGATCATTTAAATTATAATATATGACATAAGCCCAGAATGTACTGGAGATTTAACGTTTAAATCACTTTTAGTTCTTAAAGTGAAACCTCTAAGTTGATGAAATGTGTACCATTTTGTTGTTGATCTCATGGAAGTGGATCTCGCACACTTTCTCCACCACGTCTTCATTCTCAAAGGTAACAAAGCCAAAGCCTGGAAGACACACAAACAGACTCTTACTCATTTCTTACACTTCACTTCTCTGATTGTTCATGTTTGTGAAATCCTGCAGTTTGTTACGAAGACAAATGAAGAAGTTTGTAAAAGCACAGAATTTTCCTTTAGACGACTTCTCTACTGAGAGAAACGACATGTTTAGTACAATTTACT
The DNA here is from genome assembly GCA_037833715.1 of Toxotes lorentzi. Classification (NCBI taxonomy): domain Eukaryota; kingdom Metazoa; phylum Chordata; class Actinopteri; family Toxotidae; genus Toxotes; species Toxotes lorentzi. The sequence goes on from JBBMJY010000018.1 coordinate 9,123,263, forward strand.
CCAGTCCGTCTCAGATCCAGTGTCCCGTAAACTTCTGGATATGAGCTGAAAATCAGACTGTTAGGAGAAGTTTGATCAAATCTTACAGGAGACAAATGACCATAATCCACCTCTTCCTCTGCCTTTCGTTAGCAGCCATTTCAAACACAAGCAGCTGACAGCATCAGTATGAGCCTGACATGGCTCGCCTGCCTGTCAATCAGGTGTTGGATGGATGGGGTGTGGTTGGTTCACCAAAAGCTGAGCCCAGATTCACTGTCTCCTACCAAAGATCACACTCAGTTTCTTTAACTCCACCCTACTCTTTCCCTTCTCCCTCTTTTCCTCACTTGTCTCATTAAGTTACATCCTCGCCTGTAAGCGTCCTGACCCTGTATCGTGACCCTCAGCGGGCGCTGCACTTCTGACTCACTGAGAGAGGACAGAGATAAACGCAAAAGGGGGAAAGACAAAAGAATGTGATTTGAGAAATATTCTGCTTTTTTTTGTGGATGCTCACCTACTGACTCTATCACGCTGTTTCCCTTTTCATTTCTGAGGACATGTTTCTGGGTGTCTGACTTAGTATGCCAACACCTATTAACATAATGTATGACTATAGCTCTCCGTACATACCTCTGTGTCTGTTGGTTGTTTTGTCGAACATGAGCATGGCATCATCGACCTGTGAGAACAAAGCAAAGAATAGATGAGCTACGACACATTAACACACACACACACACACACACACACACACACATCATTACACAGCATGGGGTGCCATTGTCCCTCTTTAGCATTGAAGTAAGAGGGGGAAGCAGATGGAGAGGGTGGAGAGGAGAAAGGGAGGGGTGACAGGTGACAAAGGAGAAAAGAAAAAGAAAGCATGAGAGGCAGAGAGAGGAAGAGAGCGATGGGGAAATGAGTGGGAGCTGTATAAAAATAAAATGAAACACAATCTATCAACGAGAAAGAGAAGTGAATGTTCCCCCGTTCACGAGGCGCTGGAGGAAATTCTTTAGCAGTCTTTGCTCTGTCTCTGTCTATCTCTTTCTTTTTTTTCCCCCTTTCATTCATTCACCCTTGCTGTCTTTCTTTCCCTCTCCGCAAAGTTTACTATTCCCATGGAGACCCTGTAAAGAATTTCAATTAGAAGAACACCCCCCCCAAACTCATTTCAATGAATAGAATGGGGAAAAAGAGAGGGAGAGAAAGCATGTGACAGAAAAAGAGAAAAAGGGGAAACAGTGATGAATAATGGGGTGATAAAAAAAGGTAAAGATAGAAGGTAAAGTTTTGATAGAGGATAGAAAATCCATGAGTGAACATTTTGGATCAGAGAGTAGAGAACAAAGTGAACTGAAAGTCTTTGTCAACACGCTCTCCTTTTATTCTCCTTCTCCCTCCACTTTCATTTTTGCACTCACTCAACTGCCCTATTCATATTCCTCCTCCTCCTCCTCCTCCCCCTTTTCACCCTCTTTCCTCCCTCCCTCACTTGTCCTTCACTGGCAGGAAAGTTAGCAGCTTCTGCTTGAGCTCTGACGGCATGAGGAGAGACACAGGGAAACCAAGGCCTGGGATCACTGTAGAAACAACTTTTTGTGTTTTATGTTAAAACCCACACAAAAAACTATTACCTCAACATTCACAAAAATCTGCAACACAGCCTTCCTACATCACGTGGAGATACATGTGGACTATGACTACATTGCTATTTTCATTAGGCAGCAAGCACTGAAACTCAAACCAGTGTAACTTGAGTGGCAGAGGCCTCTGGATGACCAGGCCATTTGATTTCTAACCTTTACCTCAGATGAAAAACACACACACACGTCTTCCAGTCTGATTGAGATTACGTCTGTGCTTGAGTGTGCACCTATACAAGTGAAAAAGCTGCTTTTTTCCTTGCTAAATGATGAATATTTAGAGGATCGTGGCTGCTTCTACAACCTTCCTGACCCTTTTAATCCTTTTTCTTGTCAATGTATAGCTTGGGCACACACACACACACACACACAGAACCCCCCTCCTCTTTCCGTCCTTCATTCAGTTTTTATCCCCCGCAGCCCCCTCCCCACCCCATGCCTTCCACCCTTCCGGTCGTCCAAACTCAATGACACAGCAGAGAGCCAGGGAACAGGACAGTAAGTAGACAGCTGCAAGCCAACATGTTATCATAAGAGTAGAGTTACATGCACAGCAAGGCCTCCTGTTAGCATTAGCTGCATCTATTCTGGAAGGATGGTTAGCACAGCCAGTCCGAGGATCTTTTTGAGCTGTGCCGCTCTGAAGCCAAAATTTTGGAAGCTAGAGAGAAGATAATATGCTGTATGCTCAAGCTAATATGGTTAGCCTAATGGTCTTCCATGAGAATACAATGGTGTGCGCTGACTTGCCAACGATTCTGTCACGTGTGTGAGCTTATGCTGTGGTCGCACACCAGCCCCTTGCCCTTGCCAAAACCAATAAGAAGACGATCTCCAATGTCCACTGCCTAGGGTGGTGTAAGACAATCTGATTGGATAGCTGTGGGGGTCTGAGATTGGCTTAGCAGCGGCTCAGTCGCTAACTACTCAGCATGCACGCGGAGAGTGGAGAAAAGTTAAGGTCATATTCTCATGAAGTTCTGACATTCTCAGATGCACAGAAACGAGGGTTAACTGTGCGGCTTTCAGAGCGCAGCATTAAAAATATCCCGTTTTTAGTGAAGCATACAGCTATTGTCTGAAGAACAAGTGTTGTGCTGGCAACTCCATTACACTTTTTTTCCGAGATTATGAAAGGTGGCATTCACATTTTTTCCCCTGCTGTCTCCTCACATCTCCCTCTTTCATTCTCGCTCTCTCTCTCTCCGGCCATCTCTCTCTCTAAACAGGCCAGCAGACAAAGTGTTCAGTCAAGCCTCCTAATCGCCAGCTCACATGGGTGAGTGGAGTCCCAACTTTTCCCGTCTGCCCTGTCCACATGCTGCACTTTTCATCTTATCCACTTCTTCCTTCGCTTGCTGCTAAAACATATTGTCTCATTTTAAAAGAATTTAAAAAGGGGGGTTTTTTTTATATATAAGGTACTCTCAGGTATGTAGTACAGACAGGCAGGATAGAAGGCACAAAACCAGCGGATTTCCTTTGGGATTAAACATAATTGACTGTGTGACTGAAATGCTTGAAATGCTAATTGTCAAATTACCAAACTGCATGCCTGATTTCCAGTTTAAAACAGATTTCTCAGATCCACACAGGCGCTACATTCAGCGTTGACAGAAAGAAGGGAGGTGTTCTCAACTCTACACCAGGTTGGGGGGGAATCACAAGACCTTCACCTCAGGATTCAGGACTTATTTCTCATACAAACATGGCAGCTGTGGTCTTACTGGCCCGGGGACATTTAGCAACAGGAGCTCACATTTGTTCAGTTAAGGAAACCACACATAAACACATGCCTTTGACTCCTCAGTTTGGTCCAGAACACCTGAAGCCTCAACTGAGCCGCCATTTCGGTCCAGTCTGATGAAGTTTGCGTAGGTGTGCTTTCAGAACTATACTTAAAAAAAATAAACTTCAGCACGTATCAAAGGCTTGCAGAAAATGCATAGTGCATTCTGTGTTTTCCTTTGCGAGGCAGTGCCACAGTATGAAAATAAACAGGGCACTGAGTCCTACTCCATACTAACTCGCACCTTGTAAGCAGGCTCAGATAATAAACAAGAAATACCTCCTGCTCAGCAGGAATGCACTGTGGGATTGGCGCTATCCATGATACAGCTTTGGTCTCACGTGTCTAAACAGTCCAAATATCCCCTCATCCTGCAGAGGGAATGTTGTCTTAGATATGAGTGTCTGTAATCACCAGGGAGAACTGATTCGGCAGAGCTGCAGCCATTTTAGCAAAATGCGCTCAGGAAACATGACACATGTCACCACATCCACCTTACAATGAGTTAAAGCGTGTGATGGTCACACACGTAATTTAGGTCGACCAGGATCCACAACCCTGTATTAGAAGACATAATTTGAATTTGAACTAGCACCTGAAATATGGTAATACCCCAAACATGAGTCAGAGGCCAACTGAGAGAAAAACAGAGCCAGACACGAGGCAGAAGGAGCTTCGTGCTGTTAATTTCTTCCAACCCATTAGGCCTACATCCTGAAGCAATGCTCATTTTCAGACAGTCCTGCTCACCAACAGCAGCAGCTGGCTGTGACTCTTACTGTCTGTCTGTATCTGGACAAATGTATGCAAGCTCGCCTCCCGTCACAGCCGCAACGATGCCACTGTCACATTTTCATGCGCACACACACACACACGCCCCTCTTTCCATTCATGCAAATACACACTTCTCACACATTTTTTTAATGGAAACAAAAAAAAACATTGGATTACACCAGGACAATGGGCAAAAGCAGGTCACCACGGCAACAAGCTGAGAAGGACTGGAGCAGGGAGCGCGTATGTGTGGGATGGGAGGGCAGTTGGATCTGAGGTACTGGTTTTGGGTAAGGTGGGGGCTTGGGGGGGGGGGGGCTGTTACAGGAGCAGCTGTTGCATCTGATTAGTTAATACTGGAGAGCCTGAACTCCACTCCGCAAACACTCTCCCACCCCCCTCAAAGTGTAGTTAGCTAAAAAGTAACCCAACATTTCGTGCATGATGGATACTTTCATACATTTATGGCCCCATCAGATTGATGTTTTTCCTTTTCATAAGCACTTTTCTTCCTCACTATCTCAACATTCCTCTGCCCTTCAACCCTTTCCTAGTTCCCCTCCCTCTCTCTCCATGGGGGGCTGCTTCTTCCCTTTCAGTCCCCCGCCATCTCCCTCTTCTGTTCCCCTCCTCTCGCTGCTTTCCCTCTTCCTCCCTCTCCCCGGCCACTCATCTGTCTCCACAGCATGTGTTTGCCTTTCACCAAATTTCATTCAAAGGAGCCGAGCAGGACAAATGTAAGAAGCTAGAAACACTGAGATGTGATTGGAAAAGAGCAAAACAACTAACAAAAGAGATAAACTAACAAACTAACTAATTCTGTAGCTGGCAGAGCAGCCCATCAATGACCACACAGATTTTTTCTTTCTCATCTTTTAGTTCTTTCTCTCTTTCGGTCCTGTCTTTCAGTTTCTTCCTCTGTCCTGTTTCTCACCACTTTTACGCTGAAATTAGCTAAAAGGAACGGAAAACTGTTTTAATGATCGAAATAGCTAACACTGATGGAAAACTAGCTTGCATAGTTACCTAAAAGTAAAGGAAGGAAGTAAAGTTGAAATAGTTAGCTAAAGGATAAATGATTGAAACAGCAAATGTAGAAAATGGTTAAACTATTTAGTGAAAAGTAATTGGTAAACTAGTGGGCAAAAGTGATGGATAAACATTTGAACTAGTCAGCTAATTAATAAAATTATTTAAATAGCTAAAATTGAAGGATAAACAGTTGAAATTATTAGCTAAAAGTAAGAGATACACGATAGAAACGTTCAGCGTCTGCCATTCCAACTGACCAAACACTAGCAATTCCATACTTAAACGGCAACATCTGTAACACAACAGGTGGCGTCTGTGAAGGGGACACCAGGTTCAGACAAAAAAAAAAAAAAAAAGGTCAGGAACCACTGCGATAGAGAATCTGAGAGGCAGGAGTGTGTAACAGAGTGTTATGGCTATAAATAGATACCAGATTTGTGTATGGTTTACCTTTCCAAACTGGTCGAAGTATTGCTTCACATCTTCAATGGTGGTATTGACTGACAGCCCTCCCACAAAGATCTTCTTTGTCCTGGTGACCAGCTAGAAACAGAGAAGAAGAGGAAGAAGAAGAAGCCATCGTTTACCACTAATCACATTAGGGCGGGGGTGGGGGGCAGATGCCTGCGATAAAGAGACTTTGTGTTTGTTGGTGTTTATCTAATCTGAAAGCTCTTCTGAGCATTCGAGCTAATTCAGTTCCGTCACTCAGTCTGTTACACGCAGAGCTCGTAGGTGTGCGCGTGTGGGCACAGGTGAGCGTGAGCTTTCATTCATGTATATGTGTGCGTGTGTGTGTTAGATGTTGGCTGCTGATGGTCAGGGTGCACTGGGGGGGTGGGGGTGGGGTTTGGAGGTCAGTGTATGGGGCCACAGTGTCAAAGTGGACAAGTGGATTGCCGCTCCTCTTCGGTCACGTGCCTGAGTCTAATCCCAGCCAACCAGGGCTGAGTGATTAGGGGTGACACATGACATCATCACAACCCCTCCTAGCCATTAACCCCTTCGGGGGTGCACTCACCTTAGGCTGAGCCCGGCGGGGAAACGCCACTTTTGGGTCGATCTGTGGGGGAGAGATCAGATAAGACAGTGTTAAAAATTCCTAAAAGTACTGAAACACCTTTTATTGTAATGACGAACATATCTAAAGAGGTTATAATGTGTATTTGACTGCAGTTTTGATGAGTGAGGAACTGTGATGATTGCTGTATTACACAGTAATGTGTAACAATGCTGATTTTAACACTCATGTTTTATTGACATATGCTTTACTTCTTTAATGTCTGAGGACTCACAGAACCCAGTCATGTATGAGTGCAAATAACAAATGCTAAATTAACAAATTCTTTTCAAAAGTAACCTCTTAATATTTTTTTTTATCTGTCCGTCTGATTTTTTTGTAGAAAAATACTCAAGTGGTAACCTTCCCTTTGACAAACTGGACTTGGCTTGTACTTTTTCCGAAGGTGACAAAATACAGGAATGATCATAAAGCATTTTTATTACAACAAATACATAAATTATATGGGCTATGCATTAAATTATATATATCTATATATTTCTTTGGTTTGCCAAAAAGTCGACCATAGACAAAGAAATGTACAATATATTATCTACATGTTGCGAATGTTTGGGATCAATTAGACACCAATAGGCTCCATAGCAGTTTAACTCCCTCTGTTTTAAAACTCCAACAACAGAAATCCAATTAGGCTTATTTAGGATTTGCGAGCTGTAGTGTTATATAAAAAGAATTGTCAACACCAATCACAGACATGGAGCGAGTCTCCACACATTAGAAATGCAGACTTCTGAAACATGTCATCAGTTCAAAATATCAGAAATTCTTAAATGTCTTGAAGTATTAAGCCCATAAAATGATGAAATATATATATATTTTTTGAGCAGAGTTAAATAGGACCTCCATGAGCCCAAACTAATATTAAGGCTAAAAGGGTTAAACAGGAAGAGTTTTTCATGTCCCTTCTGAGACTTGGAGGTACACCCTGCTTACGTTTCTTTAACAAAGACACCAAATCTCTACCTGCATCTGTATATGTTAGTAGCTGATTCTGTGCTTGTGCAAAGTGAATTTCCCTCTGGGCATCAATGAATTATCACACTGTTAACAAACCAGAATTAGTTATTACACTGAGTCTCTAAGTCTGGACCATCTGAGGGCCTACAAGTCCAGAAATAGAACGTATGCAAATCTGCGAGTATGTATAGTAGATCCTTGTTTATGCAAGCCCCAAAAAATCCAAACACACCAGCCAAACAAACAGGCGTAGGGAACAAAATACACAGTGAGACGTGAATACGTACATTCTCTGAATTGTGTGTTGAGACACAACTAAATCTATTCCAGCCACAAACTAGACAGTTCGGGGCAGTCTGGAATCCAAAATGAGCATTTAATATTCTGAATATATTTCAGATGGATATATTTTTTTTAAATCTCACAAATCCAGACAACCCCCATTTTGGATTAGCCAGATTTGACTGTATCCATATTTCTCCTCAATGGAATGTCTCAGCAGTGGTCAAGGTTACAGATAAAATTAGAAGCAAATGAGTTTTGAATGAGCTGGCCTTTAATAATGCTAAATATGCAAAGCCTGGCCTGGCATTTTAAATTTGTGTGGAATCTCGTGTTATTCTCACTCAAGCCAACAAGAGAGATGATTTTAGGTCACAGGACCTTGTAGTGTATTATGGTCTTAGAGTTCCATCTTTGTTCTAATAATTGGATCTGTGAAGAAAAACCCCTTGTGTCTCACACAGCCGCCGTCAGAGGTATTGAATTGATATTGGCAACTAAAAGGAGCCTATCAAATGGCCAGAAATAAGTACTTATAATGTGAACAACACACACAATGCAAGGGAGTGCACTGATTCAATATTCAACCAATCCTTTCATCTCTTTCCTGTGATAATTCCCTGCTTCTGATGACAAATCTACAGATATCCTACAAGGACCTTCAAGTGCCACAGATTTACCACCGCTTCGAGAGCACAACGCTGGGTAACTAAGATGCAGCTGCAGCGTCCTTGGAACGGATTGCAGAAGGACTTTGCACCTTGAAGTGGGACACAAAGACGAGAAGAGTCATGTCACCTCCAGCTGGTCTGAGCACAAAGGGAAAGGTGACAAGGACGCAGAAGAGCCACCGGCGACTATCAGCAACAGCAGTGCAACAACGGAGTGCACTCACAGTGCAACACAGCATTTTTTACTGGATCTGAGCTCATTAGGCCAAATGTGACAATATAGATGTGTGGCTTTGTGCTGTACAGTTACCAGCACCAGCAGCCTATGTAACACTATGTTTTCACCCTTCAACATAAATCAAAAGGATAATAGAGCGAAAGACACAAACGCTGTAAATAATGTAAATGTTTCTTAATACTACAGGTCTTTGCGGTACAATTAGCAGTCCGCCCATGAGTCCACCTATACAGTTGAAAATAATCATTTTTAGGTTGCACATTCATTTTATGGCATAAATATAACAAGAAAGCTACGTTAGAGAAAGGAGAAGCTGCAGTGACCTCTGAGGCATAACACAATGACAGAATCACACACTGCTTACACCACGTCATCATTAAATATTGTAACGTGTTACTTTCTCTAGTATATCTCTAATATGTATCTAGTGATACTGCAACACATCTGAGCTTAACAAAGCAGTGCTTGGGAAATGCGGGCAACGTGGCTGGTGTTTCATCTGACAGTGGGGTAACAGCTTCTCGTGTTCAGGTCAACCCACCTGCCTTTAACTGTTTTAACAAGACTACAGAGTACAGGAGCTGCCCTGAGGCGATTATGTGGCAGAGACACAGACCATGAGCCGACAGTGACAGCGGCAAGGAACCAACTCTCACATTTGACACAAGGCTGCAAGTCACGTACCAATTACCACAGTAAATACGGTAATGTATTCGCGAGGAAAAAATGTGTTTCTACAAACACAAAAAGCCCAACGGCCTTTTCACTCATTTCACAACATGGGGTGATTTTGAAAATCAATCTCCAGTCAATGCGCATTTGTAAGAACCATTTCCTCTTCTGCTTGGTAACGCCGCCATTTTTAAATTAGGAGCGGGTGATCAGTACATTGTATACACAGTACATGTGTATTATATCAAAATTCATGTATATATTGAGATATATTTTGAAAGTCAACTGTTTATGGATAAAATAACTGGTTGCTAATTATTTAGGTAGATACACCAACACATTGATGCAACAATCTTGTTAATACAACATAGTAAAATCAGAGATATTATAAGACACACACAGATACCATGGTAGAAATGGTATTTTAAAAAAATCTCTCAAGGTTGACAAATTAAACTCATCTTGTGGTACATAGCATAATACTGCCCACCCATACTACACATGTTGACAAAGCACCAGTATTTCATAGCTTTTAATTATCAGCAGCGCTTAAAAAAACAGCCTAAAATACAGAAAGTTACCAACTAGACTAGGTTAGGCTTTATGCAATATCTGTAGTAGTGCTACTACAGCTACAGTCATGCCATGCGGTTAAAAAAAATCATTCCACTTCAGCAAAATATATCTAACTATCTAACGTCATTACTACATCTGGCTGTACTCAGAAGAAGGCAATAATAAATGAAAACTAAAGCATCTATCAGATTGGCAGATTAGCCTCGAGGAGAAGACAGATAGGCCACAAAGCAAAAAGTAAAATGACTTAGCCAGGTCACTGTTTGCAACACTCAGAAATAGCTCTCCAGAGGCTTGACATTTGAGAAGTGGCTCTGCAATGTAACGGTCCCCAATCAGACTGGTGAAAATGTAACTACTCGTGAATAATGGTGAAGCCTTTCTAGGAAGACAAAAGTTGTTCTTCCTGACAAAGAAGCGTTATGACTGAGTGTTCGTGAAATGCTCTGACTAACATCCTGCTTCATGACATCCAACCTCCGCTCCATCTAAGCAGCAAAGTGACGGCAGAGCCTACGATATGATTTTAGTGGTTTAGCTTCTCAGACTAATCTACGACCAATAGTCACCTCACGTGGCCCAGCGCGTCCACAAACTGGAAAACAAAACAACAAAAAACAAAAACAAAAAAATAGAATGTCAAATCAATAGAAAGAGAGAGATAGATAGATCGCACAGAGAGGAGGTGAAAAAGAAAAGGCACGGGGAGAAAGAGAAGGCATTCATTTGGAAAACAGAGTCAGCCCATGAGAAAGTGGGCCTGTCCAGTGTAGCGGTGCAGCGGGGCCGTCCCAGCAGGCAGCCCCTCTGATTCCATTAATTAACAGGACAAAGAGTACAAAACAGATGGGCCCGTAGAGGAACTGGGGCTCCTGTGCTACCCCCACAGACACACATACATACTCACAAGCACCCACATAATGTAGCACAAACATAAACACCAACACACGTATACAAAGTGACACATTTATGTAATTATAGAATACAGAAATGTACAAACACACATCCACCTCTTCCGAACCACTGACAACAAATGTGCTGTCGTAATGTGTCAAATCACAAACAGACATTCGAGCTCTGACACATTGGCCAACCTGCCAGGACACCCTTGCAACAAAATGGCAATCCACGTTGATAAAAAGGCACCACAGGCTGCCCCATTATGGCAATATAATCAATATAAGCTAAACAAAAAGCTATAAACAGAAGAGGAGACAAAAGGAGTTGGCATGTCAATGCATAGACACACAGTGAGAGAGAGAGACTTGGTTTGGGCTCAGGCCAGCAGGGTCAATCTGCACAGCTGAACAATGGCACAGTAATTAGTTAACGAAGCTCACTAATGAGGACCCCCAACCCAACCCCACCCCTACCCCTGTAACCCTGCAAGAGCGCCTCGCCAGGGCGGGTGTGTGTGTGGTGGTGCTGGTGTGGGGTGGGTTAGTGCACATGTAGCATGGTGAGAACGCTCCAGATCCACCTTCAGAGCAGGTCCAGGCTTTATCCCCCGATCTGAGGCCTCGCATGGACCTCGGAAGCCCAATCCAGTTTGTTTCCTTCAATCCGATTAGTTGCTTTTCAGATCCATACTAATTACAGCACTGGAGCTGGACCTCCCACTCTCCTTTCTCTCTCTTCTCCTCCACCTTCTCCATCCCCCTCTCTAGTTTTGTCCACGTCAGCATTAACAGCTAATCTCCAGTCAGGAGCGAGGAGCTACTGCTAGTATCTAAACTCTCCACTAACCAGGTGTTAGACCAGTAGAGACTGTGACAGTGGAGACGCTGGCAGACTGTGGTGCCAATGGTCCACAGCAGCTGAAGCTGACATATGTTGTTACAGTGCATGGCTGTAGATGAAAGCAGCTATATTAGCACCATACTGATGACTACTACTGTACCTTCACAGACGGTCGTGCCAAAAGCAGCAATTACCACCTACTGTGACACATTTCTAAAGGAGCATTCCTGTTTACTTGGTGTAAAAAAAATAAAAAAAATAAGAAAAGCCTGTATGTTTCTTTTTTGCCATGAACCTCTCTCTATATATGTTTTCATTGTGAGTAATGGTAGTTCAGCACTATACTTATTATTATCTGGGGACACTGCCCTTTAAAAAACAAGAATTACTTACACATCATCACTGAATAAATAAATCATGAGCACTGTCTACTACAATATGAAAATGTCTTAAGAAATAAGTTTATTAATCCTAAGAAAAGTGCACAATAATCCATCACTTATTAAACACACCTCAAATAATAACAAGCCCGAAATCTAAAATCACCCTGCCCTAATCCCAGTGAATGAGAAGAGTATCTGGTCTCGTCTTTTCTTCTTTCCCGTAACTGGTTCCAGTGAAGTATTTCTCCGAGAAAACAAATACCAGTTGTGTCCTTCTTCTCTGTCCAGAGAAATACAACAGCACACCACTGCCCTTAGGCCATACTCTGCCCTGACAGGAAATCTAACCTCCAACCAAAACAACAACCTCAACAGAGCTCACTCTAAAAACAAAAGACAGCCTCTCATTTGTTGTATTTATATTTTTGGGGCACACAGGTATTGACAGTAATTGTAATGCTAAATAAGCCTTTAGCCTGTGGCTTTGGTTTTCTAAGGGTGGATAAAACAATACTGGATATAACAGGACTGTAAATGTTTAATACCATTTGTAACCAGTGAAATGGACCTTGCACCGGCAAATGTAGTTTACTTCTTCCCCTATGTGTCCTCACAGAGCACCCTGTTGCTCTGTTACATCCTTTTTCATACACCTTCCTTGTCTCTCCTCTTCCTGCTTCAAGCCCTGTAACGTCTTTTCTCACAAACCAACGGCTTAGCACAGAAAGAAAACAAAAAAAACATCAGAGCATCGAATATTCTTCCTCGTTCCAGGGAGGAATGTCTTTCTCAAATCTCATGCTGATGAAACAATAGTGTGGAGGGAGGGAGAGTCCAGGTGTGAGGCAGACACAGAGTGCCTTGAAAATATGGAAATAAATAAACATAGAAAATAATTAAAAAGACACAGGTGTTGTGAAATGGTACAGCGAGACTGACCCTGGTCCCAAAAAGCTGTGTAAGTTATTAGAAATATTCACTCCAACTCCACTGAATACGACCTACAGTTGACTTCCAGCTGCAGTGGTTTTTAACCAAAAAATTAACTGTTGTAAGGCTTTATTCCTAATTGTTTTAAAACAAAAGTGGAAACCGTATTACTTCATGCAGTGGATGCAGCTAGGAATGCGCCGTTTTGCCGCTGCGCAACATTCGGGCATTTTGCATCACTTATATTTTAGAAAGTATCGTAGAATTGGGCTTTAAGCAAAAGAAAAAAACACAGCCTAAAGTCATTATTGCCTTTAACGATATAACTCTTGCAAATCTACGATTTACAAACACGTGGAGGGAGAAAAAAAAAACAGGCTCTTATGGCCAAAATGGAACGACAAAATGGCAACCATACCCTTGTTTAAAATGCCTGGTTTGATAAATGGTGCCACGGTGTGCTCCCCCCACGCGCACACACACAGCTACCACAACAACCTGAGCAACCAAAGCTGCGTTCGAGTCCTTAACATTATTATTGTTTAGCCTTATGCTGTATAATAGGGCAACGCCTAACCCCACCAGTGGCCTGCCAAACTGAGCCTCCAAAAGCCTCTGCCTCCAAACCAGTGTTCACATCACGCACACACACACACACACACGGTCTGGCTCACAGAGACTCCAGCAGTACCTAGTTTTAAGAGGTAATATGACTCACTAAGTAACACTTTACAGTTGCATAGAATTACTTCCAAGATAACTGAAAACATTGAGCGATTACCAGCAGCAGCACTCGTTTTGTAATGAAAGTTACAGCAACTGTGTATAAAGTTCAATTCAATTGAAATGCTATAATATCACAGCTTTAAACTTTCTAAATATTAATCATCACACTCACAAGCACACAGATATTATCTAAGTCTTGCACACGCGAACAAGTATAAAGGTCTGTCATGTCAGTACATTATCTGTGTATGTGTGTGTGTGTCAGAGCTCTGCTGCCCATCCAAGCTAAGTGTCTTAAGTTAATGCAAAATAGCAGAGAAGTTGTTATGGAGACATAAATCCCATCAGGCTGTGCAGTTACAGAACTGTCTCCTGTGGCTGGCGTCACCCCCGGCAACAGGCTTGCTCCAACAACTAACCAACTCTACCTTTCTCCACCCCTGGGCTCTGCTGCCTTTCTGTGCCACCGATTTTCACTCTCAAATAATCCTATTGTGTGTGTGTGTGTGTGTGTGTGTACATGTGGTAAGGAAAGGCCACAAGCTAACAAGGACACACCCAGTCCCCCACTCCTACGACCAATCTACATGACCAAGACAACAACACTCACACTTTCATAGATATTTAAATTTGAGTCAGCAGCTCTGACTCTCACCAAACAACAAACCGCAGAGATTCACACACCTTCGTGTCAGTATAGGTACACCATGTAGATAACCACGAGCATATTATGTGCTCTGAACTCTGTTTGGTAACTGATTTGTTCCATTTAAATGTTTGTGTGTCAGTAGTGTAGGAGGGGAAATCACAGAGAAAATCCCGATCACAGTAGTTGTTCAGAAAGCATTGTCTACAAACCTCCGCCTCTACATCAATATTTAAATTCAACTAAAACTCATTTGGACCCCACAGGCTTCCCCTGACATCAGTGTGGGAACCACTGCCACAACTGTTTCCTTCCTTCAAACTTTTTTTTTCCTCTTAGAGAGTTGCCACTACCAAAACGGGTGCTGTTATTTTCTATTGAAAAAAAAAGAAGAAGAAGAAGAAGAAAAGGCTTGTGAGCTCTCTGTATAAACCCTGTGAGGGTTTTGCAGGGGCTCCTACCCCATTCAGGTCCCCCAGGTAACCATGGCAATGAAGACCAAGAAAGAACGCTTTCATGTTGGCGCCCTGAACCAGGATTTGGAGGGGGAAATGAGCAGAGAGAAGGAGGAGGAGGAGAGGAGGGGGCTGCTCAAAAACGCACTCCTCAACTTTACAAGCCATACGGTGGGGAGGCAAAATGCACTGAGGGAAAAAAAACATGCGAGGCCTACACAGAATAGAAAAAGTTACCCATGACAACTTAGTGGCACCATCCAGCTCCCCACAGGCAGAACTCACCGTTTTAGAATCCAACTCGTGTCTGTTTTGCGCCAAAACCTTTTCCACACCGGCTTGTTCTGCGTATGTTACAAACCCGAAGCCCCTGTACAGGACAAACACAGATAAATAAATAAAGTAAGTGAGTAATTCAAGTCTAAAAATCAGAATGCAAACTCACGGAAGCTTTAACAGTTTTCGTAGAAAAGTATGGCAGAGCATGAGGCATCCAGTGATAGGACGGCGGAGCGCACACGCCTCCTTCTTACCTCGACCGCTTGGTAACGGGATCCCGCATCACCATACACTCCTTCACCTCGCCAAATTTACAGAAGTACTCCTTCAAGCCCTCTGCAAAGACAGCAAGGGGAACATGGTTGAATGAGCGCAGGAATGAGAGACGTGTCCTACAGGCCCATGGTGAGGTTGCTGTGCTGGCAGAGGCTGGAGAGAGACAATGGGGTCGGGCGGACCACGTTGTGTTTGTGTCCCTCCAGCCCTCAGTGGTTGTACACGGGCTATCTGAGCGTTCAGCATAATATCCCAATAGGCCCTGCGGACCGCAAACAAAGCTACACTTGGTGACGATTGCTGTTTTGCAGCAGCAGCGGCGGCGGCGGCAGCAGCAACAGCAGCCCTGGGATAATAACACGGGCCATCGCAACAAGAATAAACTGTATTCATGCATCAGCCTGCGCTCGTGGGTCTTAAAATAAATGAATGGACGCAGCGGAGTGAAACAATAAGGAAAACAACACACAAGCGTGGGCACCGATGTGAGCTGAAGTTCTGCTGAAACGCCAAATAATCGATCACCTCTCTACTACAAATGCCCTTCTCTGTTATTAACGGTGTAATGAGTGCACAGGGGGAGAAAAAGGCAGGCAAGTCGTTGTACGTGCACGCAGTTCCAGTGTTAATCTCCCTGCGTCTCGGCAAGTCTAAATCCTAAGAGCTGATCCTTACTGAATAGGAGGCTTTGATTTAACTATTTACAGTGTTTCTCCATAACTTCGCTGGAGCCTCGCAGGTAATATGGGAGCTATAATTGAGCCAAATGCATATAGAGGAGGAGGGGGGGCAAGGAGTAAACAGGAGGCTTTCATTGAGACTTAATAAAGTAGCGTGCGGGACAGCTCACCTTGTGTTGTCTGCCAACTCAGACCCCCGATGAACATTTTGCTGAATGAGAGAAATAGAAGCTGTAAGTCACACAGAATAACACGCGTCTTTCAAGCACAGCACAGGTACATTCAACGGGGGGAGAAACTGGAGGAATTATGTGTAATATAGCATCAATAAAGTAAGAAGAAAGCATCGGCCATGTTGCGAAGTCACCAATCGGCCAGTCGGGCCGTTATAATCCCCTAGAGAAGGAGGAGGAAAAAAAGGAGAGAATTTTCCAGATGATGGAGGAGAAGTTGCAATGTGGCCTTCTGGAGGAAAACCGAGATAAACAAACAAGAAGGGGGGAAAACAGGCGGAAAGAAGCGGTGCGTCTGCGTCTCCTCCGCTGAGTGGATCCATCCCACACACACACACACACACACACACACACAGCGTGCTTGTCTTTTGTCTCGGCGCGGCTCCGCTCCCGCACTGAACTCAACTAAAGTCCAAGGTGAACTCAAACCGGGCCGAGAGGCGAGCAAAAGGCAGGCGGGCGGGCTGAGGCTGTTACCAGGGGTCGTGGGGGGAGGTGTCCGTGCCGGAGGACAGGCTGCTCTGGCTCCCTTCCGTGTCCATTCTGCTCTCCGCTGGTATATTCCCGCACTGTGAGGCGAGGAGAGGCAGTGAAGCTCCACTGCTGCTGCTGCTCCAGACTCAGGGGCGGGCAGCCGAGGGAGGGAGGGAGGGAGAGAGGGGAGGGGAGGGGGGGCAGCAGAGATGGGGGTGGGGTGGTTAAAAGGAGGAGGGGTGAGCGAGGAAACACACACACACACACATGCATACGCTCTCGGAGAGAGGCTCCGCCTCTACCTCGTTTTCCCGTAGCCTACCCCAGCCTCGGACCTCCCTCCCTCCCTCCTGCACGTTGCTTGCCTTTATTCATGCTGCCAGTGGCGCTCTCTCTGTAGTGTTTCCCCGCCGTTCATGTCATTGGTTGATCTCAACAGCATGGTCCATTAAAGCGTTTTGAATGGTTTGAGATCTACAGTAGCTTTTCTCAGTTCAATTCTATAGCATTATAATAATAATTAAGAAAAAAAGATTGAGAAACAAAAGCAAGGGAGCAAATTAGAATTATACAGCACCAACATTCACTCTATGTATATGGACAAAACAGGTGTTTCATCTTTTACTAATTTCTCGTCCCTTATTAGTCATTTGCATATCAGTTGAAGTTATGAGCAGGCTCTGAGGCATTACTAATGGAAAATGATGTCTTCCGGTGGTGCCAGCCCAGGCCTCAGGTGAAATGAGGCATCTGTAACCAGGATACTTGCTCCCAACCCATTTAGCCACACACTGGATTACATATTCAGCAAGCTGGCAATGGAGTCGCCTCTGTAGTTTCAGACCTGCCATAGAGATAAGAGAGGTCCTGCTTTTCTGACAGGATGTGATCTTATATGATGTAATGTGATGTAATATCTTGTGATGTGATCTTATGATGTGATGTGATATGGTATGATGTAATCTTATATGACATAATGTAATGTGATATGATGTGATCTTATATGATGTAGTATGATATGATCTTAAATGATGTTATGACGTAATGTGATGTAATTTGATCTTACGTGATGTAATGTGATAATATGTGATCTTATCTGATGTAATAATTTGATGTTACACGGTTGGATGTGATGTGATGTTATTCTTATTTGGTGTCAGGCAATGTAATATTGTAATACATCTTACATGATGCAGCGTGAAACAATGCGTTGTGATCCTGTGTAGTATGATATGATGTCATAGCATGTGATAGTATTCATTACCTCCATTCAATCCAACCCTCAATGCAATCCATAACGTTTTAAAATCTTTTTTGGTTTCTTTTTGTTCACCTCCTGGACTCATTTTCATCAGCAGCAACTTTACCTCCATATCCACAAAGCCTCATGAAACCACACTATTTGAGGCCATCTCCATCCATCAATCATACTTGCCTGGTCCAACCCTCACACAACTCTCTGCCCACCTGCTCCTGCTGCCCAGCTCTCAACCTAATCCATCACATTCAAAACAGCTGCACTCGACATCTTTCATCCCATTCTTACCCAGTTACTGTTCAACCCTCCTCTAAACCCGATCATCTAAACCCACTTCCCCTCTCTTTCCACCCATGTGACGGACCGCCCTTACCAGCTAAGTGGTAGATTAGCAGCATTACCTCCAAGTCAGCCACTCTCTCAAACAGGGCAAGCCTGGTCAGCTGAGTGGCCTCATCATGTACCTCAGCTGCACTGACAAAAGTGAAACAAGTGAAGCGCTCACAAAATCACGTGAAATGCACTTTGCTTAACTCATCAGATTGTGACCTTGATACACAGGAAAACCAAAGGCTTGCAGCATACATACAGTATAATGCAGTCAAAATACAGGGAGTTCAGGGCCTTTTTGGGGGGCCAGATGAAATTTAACTTGTTGGGAATTATATTACTTTTCTGATTACAGTAGCGCAGAACATCCCTTCAAATTAAATAACTACCTGAGTGTATGTGTGTCTGTAACAAGTTGCAAGTGAAACTAATCTAGAGCCCTCCCAAAAATTAATTCACTCTGCACCTGACTAAAAGTTTTTCGGTAGTGATAAGTTAACATTCCCAGCACCACATGATGATCTGTGCATGTGTCTGAGACCGGCCGCAGGGTGTTTGTGTGTGTGTGTGTGTGTGTGTGGGGCAGTGGGGGAAGTCAGTGAAGGGAGGGAGGGTGTGACTGTGGCCTGATGGACCATAGCAAGAGAACAGTATGTAGGACAGGGCCTTGCACCAGCTAACCTATCCTGGCTGGAGCCATGGTTGGGCGTGCTGAATTTCTGCATGCATGATCAATGGCACTGAATAAAAAGAGAGGAGAAAGACAGCGGCATGGGGGAGGGGGAGGAACAAGTTGAAACGATGTGAAAGGATACCGGTAGGAAAGAGCATAACCACTTGGCTTTTCTTTTGATTGTAATACTAAAGTGAGTAAGTTGTGTTAGTGATTATCAACTTAGATACAAGAGATTCAAGATGAGCTGTTAAGAGGAAGATATTTTTGGTGTTTGAGAAACTTTAACTAACTTGTTATTTAGGCTTAAGCAACAGTTTTGGCAGATTTTAAAATCTGGTTAAGTATGCGTGGAAGTAAAATTTACACAGTTGTATTTATATGTATATTGTGTGTGCGTGGGTGGATGGATCAATGTGTGAGAGAGGCTTTGCCCTTTTGTGTCTGCCCTTGCTCTATCCCATCTCTCTCCCTCTGTCTTGTTCTCATTCTGCCACCTTAAAACACTGTGATAGTTTGTCCAATCCAGGTCTTCACTGCTTTTGTTTCCTTGACCACAGCTGACCCAGAGTGGGAAACCATTGTCTGTGAGCAACCTTTGACCTGCCAGGGCCTGGGACCTGCTCTCCACCACCCTCGAAGCAGTTTGAAAGAGAACCAAGAAGGAGTTTGGAGAGAAAAGAGTTAGAAAGGCAACCCCTGACTTTCCTGACTCTGTCAGCCATGTGTTTCAGTTGCAGTTTTTAGAGCCAGAGGCTAATTTGCATTTGATGCAAAATGTAAACAAGCCACAAGTCGTTCCAGTATGACCTCACTGAATTGAATGCAGTTAATGGATAATGAAAAGGATAAAATGAACTGTTTTGTTGATGGATAAAAGACAAACACAGCAAAAAAAAAAGTCTTTTAAAGCGGAAGCCAGGAGGCCATTTTAAAGCACTCCATTTGCAGTGGGTGTTTTTTCCACCTGCCAGGTGGCGAGCCAAAGAAATCATTACATGAGAGAGGAGAAGGGAGGAAACAAGTACACCTGTGGTAGCGCCAGGAGCCCCACCTCCGTTCTCCGATCACAATCCCTCCATCCCCCAGGGGAAGGTGTGGCAAAGGGCGAGAGACAAAGGGAGGAGAGAAAAGGAGAGGAAGGAAGAGATTGTGAGGGAGATTTACAGGCCTCTTCAGCAGTTGACTGAGGGTTGAGTTAACCTTTTATTAATCGTGCGCCACACAAAACAAACTGGACTGACGGTGCTGGAAAGGCTTCCAAAGGCAGCTGTGGGCTTCATGCGAGCACAAACAGACCACAACCTATTTACCCAGATGACACAGGACTATTTCTGTCTGTCTGTCTGTCTGTCTGTCTGTCTGTCTGAGTGTTAAGAAGCAGCGGAGGTCTACGTAGTTAAAGCCACACAGAGAGCTGAGGGGACGAACACAGGGAAACAAACACACACACACACACAACACGGAAGCCGCACAAAGGCTTCTGGTTGCATTTCAGCAGAGACCTAACACTCATAGACAGATTGTCAATACTGCACTTGCCACCATGAAAATTAGTATGGGAATCACAGTTAGTTAAAGGACTGTCCATCCATCACTGCTGTACTGAGTGCATTGTTAACTCTCCTATAACTAATTATGTGTTATCTCTTGTCACATCAAAGCTTTGCTTGGCATGACGTTAAATTACAGCATCTACGCAGTCCAAAATGAGATGTTCATTCAAAAGTGACACATATATTTAAATACCTCAAAAAAAAAGCTTTTATATACTCTCAGTAGTAGTAGTGATGATGAATGAGATGTTTATATATCTATATCTCTATTTCGAGGGATGTTTATTTTTATTTACATCCACCGTCCTGTATGTTTGCAGCTTGTCGTCTGCCCTGACCTCACTCTGGGGTTATGAGGTGATGTCGCACAGCAATTGCTGGAAATGACATCATGAGATGGAGTCACGACCATCTTTGAGAGCATCGTTGTGACGACCTAATAGAGAGGACTGTGCGGTGACTCATCATCTCTTTGTCGGAAGACGTGCTGCGGGTAATGTTAAGCGTTAGCACATGATGGATTTTACACCAGGGGCTCAGAGGCAAGACGACACGGAGGGGGGGGGGTGAGAATGTGAGAGTTTGTATGTGAGAGAGAGAGTGGATGGATTGTTTTGTTTTTTTAAGTGTGTGTGCGTGTGTGTGGGGGGGTGTCCTAAGAAATCCATACCATCTCTTTTCAAAGTACCTTACAGACACACACAGAGACAAGTGGAGTTGCTGTGAGTCCCTGTATCTCTTTTAATCCTTTTTCCACTCCCCCCTCCATTTCTTTTCACAGGACCTATCAACGCCATTCCTAGCTGCTATTTATAGGAGACCAATGTCCCCCCTGTCCCCCTGCCTGACTGTAGATCTGTGTGAGTGTGTGTGTGTTTCAGGGGGAACCTCAGTAAACCAGTGCTTCTCACTCCTAATCTCAATGTGGTGTGATTCACTGAACAGGATATATGGGAAAGCCAGTTACAAAGATAGGTGTGTGTGTGTGCGTGTAGGGGGAGGGGTGAATGAGGTTGATTTATCCCACCTGTCCAGTTGTTTCCGGTGCGTGTGTGTCGATCCACAACTGACTGCTGAAATGTATTCCACGAAGGCCTGGGAACACACAAATCATCCCTGGAAAGTTGGAAAGTGTGTGTATTTATTGCTGTGAATGTGTCTCTGCATGTGAATGCTAATTGTAGACACTAAAATTGGATATATTGAGATTCCTGTTATACCAACACATGGTTCAACAGTACAGCTGCTTTACTTGCGTGCTGCAGTGTGCAGGCCGACAGCCTGATAGAAGGCCGTGACTGTTGATTTATGAGCACACAGTTAAATTGCGCTCTGCTTCGTTTTCTAATCAGCTACTGACACATTAAGTATACACCCCATTCTTTTATTTATTTATTTATCTATCTATTTATTGCATTTTAAAGGGATACTTCACTCTTTGGGGAAAGGTGTGAGTTGAGTGAACTTATGGATGCCTTCCTCTACAGGTTGTTCGAAGCTTTCAGTGATAGATTGTGAGGTTAGCCTAGCTTATCTTTTGCTTTTGCAATATTTTTTTCTTTTACTCAGTGTCTGTACTATCAAGTAGGAAAGTAGTAAATTACACCTTTAAACCTTTCCAGTGGTAGTACAATAAAACTGTCATCTGTAACTTATGTGTTTCTAAAGTTGTCACCATTAAAGCTGCACATGTCAATATTTTTCTATAAACAATGGATCAAAAGATTAAGTGTAATTTGAGGAAGTGTTCAATTTTCAATTTTCAACCGACTCTGCAGTTCTCCACACCTTTTCGGAGTGTTAGCGTCTCTGAGCTCCTTGTTGTACGCTGCCAGCCCAGCACCAAGCAGACTCTGTTATTGACTATCTGGTGAACATAGCAGAGCATTTAGCAGCTAAAGGGCCAAATATTGTTCTCAGGAGTTGGTGGAGAACAAAAATTAGGTAAAATGAGAGTGAAAGTTTGACTTTTATTTGCCTGATGGACACAAACCCTACTCCAAGTAAGATAAGACAGATCTTTATTGTCATTGCACAATCATACTTTGTACAAAGTACAATGGAATTGAGGTACTGTCCCACGTCAGTGCAAAAAGAAAGGCGTACAAATCACAATAAAGTGAATGCTAAGTTTGTTTTACGTCTGCTGGATGTGTAAATAAGGAACTCTTTGCTAACATGCGAACAGGTTGCGGAAACTTTTTGACACTTTATGAGCTGATAATATGCCAGTGGTATTTTTATAGCTTAATTCTGCTGCCCCCGTCATTGCTGTAAGAAAAGAAATGCAAACTTCTGGCTACTTCTTGTTTGCGTGGCCTCTCTACCACAGCTGCAAAAACAAAGATTCCCAATAATATTTTAAGATTACTGGAGACCCCACCAGGCAGTGGTCTTCTTGGCTAATTGTGTCACAGCCCCAATATGACGAAACCATGGATAGATGACAGTCAAACAACTATTTTAGAGTAACTGAATCAAGACTGTGATAAATGAAATCTCAGTTTTATGAGAATGTAAAAGGAAGAGGAAGGTTGAAATTGATACCCTTTGTCAAATCATACATTGCATAACTGATCAGTGTATCAGTTAGAGCACCAAATGTATAGGGTGACAGAACTAATACAGGAATCAAATACAAAGGATTTAGCTGGGGAAAAATATAAAGGAAATGACGAGGTAAGCAGGACAGGGTAAATAACAAGGAGAGAGTGTATGTATTCTTCTGTATTTCAGTGAACTGTGTGTTTCTGTGTATGTGTGTGCAGCTGTGCGGTGACAGAGTGGAGGGAGGAGAGAGCAGAGGGGGTCCATTGTGGGTCTTTGTGTGCCTCAGATTGTCCTCTTCTCTGGGAAAGTGGAAACTCAACACTCCTCTCCAGAGGTCTGGTTACCAGGTGAGAGAGGAGGAAAGAAAAGGGAAAAACAGAGCGGCAGAGAGCGAGCGAGGGAGAGCTGCATAGGTGTGGAGAGAGAAACAGAAAAGCAGAGGCAAGAAAAGAAAAGGCCATGAAAGTTTGGGCATGGGAGCTGGAAAGAGAGATGGAAACTGAGAGAGGCTGAGAGAGATCAGGAGATGAACACAGAGATAGGAGGAAACGGCCTGAGAAAGAATAAACAGAGAGAGGCTCAGATTTTGGTTTAAATCCCATAAGACGCCAAAAAAGGATGATCAAAGTGTAACAACCCTGAACAAATTTCAAAATGTTGCTGCACGCTCTCTTAGCTCATCACATGTGGCCTGTAGATAAAGTAATGATGAGGAATTCAAATATTACTGGTGTTGAGTCCCCTCTGCAGTGAAACCATAGACAGAGACAAATAAAGGAATCAGATCATGACCTCATCTGAAGTAATTCAACTTGTTTTAAAGCAAACACCAGATATGAATGTCAGCATGTCCCACCATCATAATAAAAGCCTCTGCTGTGATCTTTTCCACAACCAAACATGAAGCTAAACCAAAACCAGTGCCATTCTTCTGTAGCTCAGTTATAATACAACGCCTCCTAGTGGACACTAGGGAACCAGTTTTTGTCCTTGAATCAAAATGAAGTCGACCCTCTTCAACTTTTCTCCTCCTCAGAAATGAAACAAGCGTGACACATCTTGTATCTGAAAATGTACATTTATTTTCTTTTACGCTTTTTACAAACTATATA
>JBBMJY010000018.1:9147286-9170563 GCA_037833715.1 Toxotes lorentzi
TATATTACAAACACCACCTTTAACCCTGAACACCAAAGTTTACAAAGTACAAAGAGGAGGTACACTATCTAGACACTCAATTACCCAACCTATTCTAACTTGATTTGAATGTTTTAAGACGTATGTGATAAGGGAATGATTTAAAAAAAAAAATACACCTAACTAAACTAAGATGGAGAATAAGAATATTTGATGTGACTTTCAAATCAGGAAACCCAACCTCTTCCTTGGACCAAGTACGATTATTTTAATTTTTTTTCCATAATGAATACAAAGTGATAAAAATCTTTCCCTTTTTTTTTGTTTGTATCATCACATGTATCATGATACCGAATTATATGTGCCCCTCTCTGAACTGATGAGCATTTTCTAAATGAAACTTCTTTTTCTTGCTGTTACCTGATCTACTCCCATGCTGCTATCAGCCAGAGAAAGCTGTAAAACAAAAATGAAAAGTAAGATCTCAGAGACCTCTGTTCAAAGTCTTATACAGTACTATTTTTGATGTGTTTATGTGTGCATATGAAAGTGAGAGAAGAGAGGGAGGTGGGGAGAGGATCACAGGAGTGACCATGTGGGTTTGACAGGAGTGTTTTTGTGGATGGCTTCTCTCTTTCTCCCCCGATATTGTCTGGAGTGGATTGTGGAGGCGGTAGCTCTGAGAACAGCTGCTTCTGACAAACACTGCGTAAACACTATGTGTGTCACTTGGGGATTGAGTGTGTGTGTGCAAATATGTGTGTGTGTGTGTGCTTTGAGTGGGTGGTAGGACACTTTTAATATTGCTAAGAGGAGGCTAACCATCTATCTAATAAACATTTGGTCTGTTTGAGACAAACAGACATAGCCACTAGAAAGATGAGTCCTCTTTGGTTGGATCTGTCCATAATTAAAAACAGATTAAATTAACCCGATTTGTACCTCTTGCTAACAGCAGCTTCCTGTTTGGATGTCATGGAGTACAGACTGATATTGGCCTCATGCAATATCAAAAACATCCCCTGAACATGACAGCAATGAATTGAAATTCATCTTTACAAACCTCAGAGGTAACACAACCATGTCTGGAGATGCTTGTGCGTGTATGAGTGAATGATCTGCGTGTATGTTCAGCCATGTGCATGCATGTGTGTATATGTATATCTATAAATGAGAGTAAGTGTGTGCATGTACATGTTTGTGTGTGTGTGAGTGTTTGCAAGCTAACAGGCAGATATCACTGTCCTCCATTATAAGCATAGTCCGCCTTGTTGTGCATGACCAGTCTGTTCTCGACGAAGTAGAAGCTGTCTGACCGGGTCTCATAAGGATGCTCCACCATCTGACGAACTGCAAAACAGACAATACATACAAGTCAGTAACTGCAACAAAGACTTTTTTTTACCGTTCCTGCAATTACAACCGACAAACAACAAAACACCTGAAATAACTGGGTCAGTATTATTGAATTTTACCTATATAAAATATTGAGAAAATTAAAAGTTTGTACACAAAAAAGGACCATTTCAGATTTTGAGATAGAGTAAGCAACAAGATTCACATTCTGAGTATTAAAAGACAAATAGAGTCAGAACATACCGCATTTAAATCAACATTAAAATGAAAAATGGTCATTGAACACTAAAACTTATTAAAGGAACTTCATAAGTAACTTTGTTAACTAATTGTTAATGTAATTAAATCTGCTTTTTGAGAGACTTTAAGAATGTTTCATTTTCAGAGCAGGCGGATGATTGTCACTTAAAAGTATCTGGCATGTCCACAGAGGTGAACCTCACCTTACATGCATCCAGCATCACTCATAGTCTCACAAGATTCCCTGGTACTATCAAACACTGTAGAGCACAATGAAACAACACCAGTAACAAGACAAGACAAGGCACCCACCTGACGGAACTGCGATCATACGATCAGCACTCATCCAATCATATGAATGCTGATCATGGTCTCAGCTCTCTACCCATTTTGCCTTTACTTAAAAAGGGAGCGGAAGGTAACCTCATCTAGAATGAACAAATCAACCCCTAAATTGCTTTCAGAGAGCCAAATTAGCTGTACGAGAATCAACACTGTGTTAACACCGTGTTAGCCTGACTTAGTTAAGCCACATTTGGAGCACAGGCTCATGAAGTTTCTCCTCTGTCTTTTACAGTGTAGTCATACTATGAAGGAATCTCTTTGTGGTCAGTAAAGTGATCAGTAACTCTTTCAACAGGGAGCCAGTGATATGAATATCATGTATTGAGTGTTTTCACAAGAATATGTGAAAACACCATGAAGATATAAGGTCCTGTAAAGAATATACCATACATTCACACTGCAGGATGTTATTTTGGATCAAATTATCCAACACACTGCTTAACTACAGTATAACGGGGTGAAGAAAATTGTGAATTTCATGTGGGTAGCACAAGCTGCTAAAGAACGTGTTGCCCGCTGTGAGATGCGTATCCAATTAGCATCCAAAGACTCGCCACAGAACGATGAGCTCACCACCAAAACTCCTTCTAAAATATAACCTAATGTTTACTTTTGTCAAGTGTTCCACTGTGACACATGACAAGGCAGGAGTCAAGGATCTCCTGGAAATATCATTAGTAAGAACTGCTCATCTGTTTTCCTTGTATTTCCATAGTACACAAATTACATTTAAAAAAAGTTGTTGAGGCTCAGCTTCCAGAGGTTACATAATCGCTTCTAAACTGCAACGTATCAAACAACATACAGCAGTGTACTTTGATATGATCGTAATATTCTCTCATTTTCAAAATGACACCGATCAAGGCATTTTTAGGTTTTACCCATAACAGTCATGACAAACGGGACTCACCCAGGCTCTCAGACAGCTGAGGGAACTCGTAGATGTGCTCACAGGTGTTGCGGCTGTTTGGGATACAGAAGCCAAAGTCAAAGTCAAAGCTCTTCAGCAGGTGATCACGGAAGTAGTGTCTCTCGATCATCCGGAAGTTGTTTAGAGGCCGGTTTCCAACTGTGAATTCCACCCTAATGGAAGAACAGGGAGAGAAGGGAGACGTTGAAACATCAAACCTGTTAATGTGTATTTATAACGTTATTACAGTCAGTGCACAGGTAAAACAAATTGTCTGTGAGTGTGTAGCTGATAGAAGACAATGCAGCGATTGTCTTCATTGTTTGTGCATGGAACAGGTGAGTGTGTTTTTCTTAGCTGTGTGTCGGTGATGTGTGAGTCACTCACGTAGCTCCCACGGTCCTCAGTCGCAGGAAGGCTGGGGTGAACTGGTAGCGTACGAAACGGCCTGCGCTGACGTCTGCCTCTCTGTTCTCCTCATCATCCTCTGAGAGCCACAAAAGAGGGCCGATACTTTTCACATCATTCAGACAGAGGACAAGTTTCAGAATAACCAGATATGAATGTTCTTGAACCTGGTAACCTGCTTACAGTCATTCATTTCAAGCTAATAACAAGAACAAGCTGACAGCAGAGTCAGTACATTGATTTTTTTTTTTTTATGTGCTCCATAGCCACGTACTTCACAGGCAACAGATGCATGTGCATTACAGAACAAACACTTAAGTTAAACAAGGAAAGGGCTGATAAACAGTACCTGTATGCGGGGGTTTGGCGATCTCAAACAGGACAGTGCCGGTCTCAAGGTCTCTGATCTTAAAGCGCACAAAGTCGATGTTATAAATATTGTCCTCGGGTTTACAGAGGTACCCTGCAACAACGACAGGAGGATGACAGGATGCTCTGACATGCACCAAGGTTACATGCAAAACACTGTGCCTGACTGTGTTAACACTCAGATGACATTGTTTTGCTTGAACACAGACAACACACACAACTTTGCAACCACAAGCTGTAACGATCACTGTGGGGTCACTGCGAGTTGTTCAGGAAAACAGACAACGATAAAGCCAACAGGAAAATACGGCATTAATGGAAAATAGTGGGAATGACAGAGAGATTGAAAACCTTGATCATGATTTCATGATTTAACAGCCATAAACAGCGCTGTTCTCTATTAGGAAGGAAATGAAGCATTAAATTCAGTCTCTCTTTATTTCCTTTCTATTTCTCCTGTTTCCTTTCCTTTCATATGTTGCCTCAACAGCTGTAAATGTAGGCCACTACCCTGACTATGACTACATACACACACATATGGTCAGCCCTGAGTGATGACTGATGTCTTGGTATCGCTCTGTGAGGTCATTTTATCTGACATTTTAAAGAGTTTTAAGTGTAACATCTTTGTTGAGTTAAACTGACACAGCAGAGAACATTTAACATCACAGCCATCATTAAATAAGTATCCATTGAGCTGCTTCAAAATACAAACTGTTTTTTTTTTCTTTTTTATGAGAGGAAGATTTGTTTGTGATGTCAGATATGTATCCTCTCCTACAACAAATGTAATATAAAACCATAGGCTATTTGTCGTATCTCCATTTTTAAATGACAGCCACATATTGTGCTCTGATTTAATATGATGCGTTCAGTAAACTGTAGAGAATCGGTCTCATTATGTTCAGCCTGGGCAGCACATTGAGCATCAGTGGGTCAGCGCAACAACAGAGAGAGAGAGAGAGAGAGACTCAAACCTCGCGTAGCCACCCGCAGTCCTAACACATCCTCCGGCGTGATGTGTCCACTCTGTGTCCGCAGGTCTTCCTCCGTCACGGGCCTGCTGTCCACCTGGCTCCTCCGGGACTTGAGCCTCTTCAGAACCCCTCCGCCGGGCTTGCGGTCCCGCGGAGGAGCCGCAGTGCTGTGCCCGCCGCTGGAGACATTTTCAGCAACAGGCGCGTCGCTGCGGGCTTTGGCTCCGCTCATCTTCGACTCTGCTCTGCTCCTCTCTGCCTGAAGGAGCGTCTGCTGTCTCTCCCTCTGATAAAAGCGAGAAGAAGAAGAAGATGGCGTCGTGGATGTCGAGTGTCGAGAGAAGTGTCGGTGAACGGTCAAGCTCTTGTTTTTGTAAACACATGCTGTACAGTTGCCATGACAACTCGTCCGATGAGCCAGAGCAGGGTGTGAAGAGGTTCATGGAAATGTCCACCAGGGGGCGACGGACACAACCCCTTCACACAGCTCTGGAAAACACTAATGTGTCATTTAATAGTTGTAATAATAATAATAATAATAATAATAAAAGTAGGAGTAGTATTGTTGTTGTGCTAAGATCCCTCATGCTGGCTGAGCTCCAAATACAAATTCTGTCCCTCTCTGGATTACATTATGTATTACATTAAACTGTTAATACATTACAGTAGCACACTGTTGTACCTGATTGAGATGAATCTAATTCTAATTATACGGGTAGGTAGTTTAGTCCTGTGGTTTCAAACCTAGGGTTTGCCCCCCTCCTTTAGGGTCACAGGATATGGTTGTGAAAAGGTTAACGGGTGTATAGTAAAGGAGAAAAAACAAAGTTGTGCTACATAAATCTGTCTTGTGAAATAGTACACCACATAGACATCTCAAACATGAGAAGGGGCCCAAGTAGACACTGCACTGTGACCCAAAATGGTTGGAAACCATGAGCACCAAGAGTAATTTATAATCTCTTCACATGTGTAAAATTGCAAAGAAGTCCTGTTCCTCAGATTTGTTGAATCCTGGTCACTTTTACCGGTGTGGTGTTTCCTGCTCTGATACAAATGAATGCAAGGCAAATGAACGTTGTAAAGGCCCAGGTGTTATGCAAATAAAGGTTTACACTGTGTGAGAGCTGATGGGCGCTTCCTGCTGTGAAGATGCCAGTGGTAGCCTCGGCACTCTCCATGAAGAAGAGAGAGCTGCACGTATCCAATTCCTTTTCACTCGGGGTAAAGTAGCTTTAGTCAGAACCTGTTTATCTGGTCAATTGAACTAAGAACAACCACAAGTTATTGAATTTACAGAACAACTTCCGGTCCAGATTTTCAAAAGAAACGAATCTGATGTAACAACTGTGCAGTTTAGCTTTCATTTAAATCTGTGTCCATTCGCTGAGTACATTTTTTTTGTATTTTCCTAATATTACCTGATGTTTGTCTGAGATATTTTCACAACAAAAACAAAGTGAAATAGCTTTATAATTGTCACTGCTCTGCAAACATAGTTTGGAAAAGAAAACGAAAATGAGCTGATGCTTGATATTTGGAAGTTCCTCTTGGGAATCAGCTCTTTCGTTTGCTTATCTTCTATAAAGCAGTTCTGCACATAGAGGAGTCTATGACACAGAACAGAGAAAACATCTCTTCAGTGATGGGCTAGTTCAGTTGTGGTGATTCTCTAAATATCTGTGCATTTTCCGAACACAATTTATTGCGGTTTTATTTTGAAATAAACACACCGCACTTCCCGTCTCCTCGTGTCTTACTGTGTGTGACTTGACCCCGGAGCAGCGTGGTCCGGCCTGGGGGCGGCGGGTAGAGGGAGTGTCTGCTGGGTGTAAGAGCAGTCTGACGTCTTGTTAGTGTGAATGACTTGAAAAAAAAAACCTCTGACAACAGCTCAGCAGGCGAGACCACACGGAAAACTGAGAGACAGTTTTCTTTTGTAAACTTCTTCCCGCTTCCTCCCTTCCACAACCTGTATGACTTCGTGAAGACAAAAGGTAAAGACAGAAAAATCAAAAACTTTTACTTTGCAAACGTCATGTAAATATCTGAGCCGATGGTTCATAAAGCTGTTTTTTTTTTCATTTGCAGCAAGTGCACAATCCTTAGGATATATGTTTTCCTAC
This sequence comes from Toxotes lorentzi, assembly GCA_037833715.1. Classification (NCBI taxonomy): domain Eukaryota; kingdom Metazoa; phylum Chordata; class Actinopteri; family Toxotidae; genus Toxotes; species Toxotes lorentzi. The sequence continues at coordinate 9,153,997 of JBBMJY010000018.1, forward strand.
CAGTGTCGCGTAGATATTTTGGGTAACGTTATATTCAGACATGAGTATCCACATACATATATCCTTCACAAGACTGAAATCCTAGCTTGAATTTAACACAAAGTTACATCCACTGAGCTCACTTTTCTTTACGCAGACACAGAGGACGCGCTGCTGGTTCAACGACTGGGAGTTCATTGTTGACGCGTTTATTAGTTACTTATTAACAACCGGTGATGAAGCATATGTATTGATATAGCGTTAATTCCGCCGTTTAATCTTCGCTACAAGTCACTGCATCGCGATGTTTTGGCTCCACGCGACTCAGCTGATAAGAGTTTAGCTTCGCAGCATCACTCAGAGGAGTAAATGGATAATACTGAGGACATCAAAAACCCACAGGCACCGAGTGTAACGACAGCCTCGGCAGGGTAACAGGCTCCAAAGGCAAACAAAGATAAAGCAGCTCTCTAAAGCCCACAAGCTTAGTGGGCAGTGCATGAATGTGGCCTGAATTAGCAAATTATCGATCAGCTGAAGCTTTTATCTGCTAGACAGTGTTTATTTCTCAGGAATTCAGCTGAAAACAGCTGAAAAACAGAAACAAACAGAGCGCATTATTTGACCACACTGGGTGGTGTTTCACAGCTTAAGGAGCCCAATCTGATCCCATTACACAATATAATGCACACCCAAAGGTGGTGTGTTTTTGAGCAATGATGCAAAAGAAAAAGGCAATAACAGCACATATCACATGCAAGAATAGTTTTAACACACTTGGATTGTGCATCAAAACGGTTCACGCTCACCAGCTGTAGACTGATAATGTGAGAGTGACACAGTGAGCATACTGCCGACACACTGAGCGTTGTACAGTATCAAACTGTGGGGCGTGGAGTTACCGGTTTGTGCAAAAGTCTTACAGGTCAAACCAGATGACATGCTGATTACAATGGCTGTGGTATTTAGTGTTAGCATTACTGTTATCTTTTTTTTATTTTTCTTTTACAGGGTGTATAGAGAGAACGTTAGTGGTTCTGACACCAGTGTTCATGTGACAGTCTGAAGCAGCTTTTCATCTGTCAGTGATTTCAGCTCAGGAGATCTGGGGTGACTGTGTTATTACCGCAGATCATGTCAGAGACGTGTGATGACTCATCAGGTCCGCTTCAAGTCCCTTGACAACATGTCTCCGGCCTGCCTGCTGCAATTCCTATTTTACCAAGTGTTTCATCATGAGTTCTCTGACGCTTTGTGGACCGTTCAGTCAGTCAACAAAGTAATGGACGTATTGCTCTATAAAGAAAATAATCATTAGTTAAGTTATAATTACATGACCACAACCGTTTTGGATGCACTATGAAGTGATGGTGAAGTTATCAGAGATCCACGACAGAAGGTTAATAGGTTAATAGCCTGTTATTGATTGGCTATAACATTCATTCTTGAAAGGGTCTATATATATANNNNTATATGTATATAGGTGTGTGTGTCTATATACACACACACCTATTTTATGTACACACCTACTGTTGCAAGTGGCATTGCAACATTGCAATTATCCCCCAGGCTGAAGAAGATGACAGTGATGGATCAGATCTTGACTGTGAGGGAGAAACTGCTTGTTTAAAAGGTGTATTTATAGTGTATTTATTGTCAAAATATTTTTAGTGTTAAAAAGGTAAAAACTGAAGAAGGAAAGTTAGAAAACAACAAGACTTTTCATGGTTTCGGTTGTGTGTTCAGTGTAATTGATCAGTTTCTCTTGGCTCCTGCAGAGGTAATGTGCTTTCAAAAATCTAGACCGACCGGACTTATCTGGCTGTCTTTGTAATAACATTGCCAGCTGGCTGTGTCTCAGGTGAGAGTGGTAATGTATTTTAAATGTATGTAGTTTTCTGATTGTAAACACATTCTCTCCTCTCTTGTTTCAGCGACTCAGTTATGGAGAGCGCCATTCAGACTTCCCAGGCTGTAGGTGCCTCAAAACCCAAGCCGACTCTGGCCCCCAAGCCCCGGCTCACTCCCAAGCCCTTCTCTCTGCAGAAGAATACCACCATTCGCTCCATCCATGCTCCAAAGACAGTTGCCAAAACTACAACAACAAACCAGACTGAAAAATCTGAAGCCAAACCTCCTCAACAAACCACCACGTCTGATTCCAAAGCCAGCTCTGTAAGTGTGCAACCCAAGGATAAACCAAAAACTACCACAGAAAGTAAAGCAAGTGCACATGAAGAGGACACCTCTGATACTGGTGTAGTTCCAGGAAAATCTGATCCTGTCTCACAAACTCCTCCACCCAAAGAGACATCCAAAGACGAGTCACTCCAGAAAGACGATGTCATCCAGACAAACCACAAAGCATCCATGGATTTTGTAACTAACTCAGAGCAGAAGGACGGAGAAAAGAAAGAAGATGCAACTTCTGTCGTCCAAAAGCCTGAAGAATCAGGGAATGACGGTTCTTCTATAGCCGATGCAACATGTCAATGGGGCGGCACCAGGAAGAACCTGCCCGTGGAGCTCACCTCAAAGTTCGAGTCAGGTGGTCCATCCCCGCCTCCCCAGCCCACTAGAACTGAATCTACAGGCAGCACCAAAGATTTAAATAAGCCAGCGTCCTCTGAACCAGAGCAGAGTCAGACTACAACAGAGCCATCAAACAGAGAGAGTGACGATGGGGGGCCGAAGGAGGGCTACAGCGGAGGGGGGAGCATAAAACGCAGAATCAGTCTTCTGTTTGACTCCCCGCTGAAGCCAGAGGTCGTGACGAGGAAAGAGGAGCCGGAGATCACAACTAGCACAGGATGTGTGAAGGAGCGAATTAAACACTGGGCAGCAGAAACAAGCTCTCCGGGTCCGAAGACTGCAAAGAAGCCTCAGGTTGCAACCCGACCTCGCTCTAGAAGGTGAATGAGCTTTTTTTTTTTTTTTTTCATCTACACTGTTTGTGTTTGGTGACATGACCAGACAAGAATAAAAGGAAAAGAACAAAGTATTGAAAGTGCAACTAAGCAAGAAGATTATTTTATGGTTAGTGGCACATATTATGACTGTTATGGCTTTCTGAGAACAATTGGTGCTTCTTCTTTTCTTTTTTTATGGTATTATTTTCTTTTATTTTCAGAGCTGGGGTATAAAATAAAAATATTATTTTGACCACAGTGCAGATGTGAGCTTCCTTAATGTTTTTTTTGTTTTTTTTTTGTCGTTTTGGTTCCCTTGGAAAGAGCAAGTCCAGAATCGCTGAGGCAGGAAAGTTTGACCAGCACTGTTTTCCTTTCCTTAGTGTTTAATGTGCACTGTGTGTGAACAGTAATAGGGGTGTGGTAAATGAATAATGTTGCTTGCAATACTAAGATTGTGGCCAGATTTATGTCCTCAAATAACCAAGTTCAGATAAGAGTGCAAACCATGCCACCTCAGATTGGGACTTTTTAGATTAGATGTCCAGCCTATTACATGAGCATGCGTGACAGTTAAGGAGTAGTTCACCGACTGCTTCTATCACTCAAAGTGAAGGTATTATTTTTATATTTTGAGCAGTAGTGGAATGTAACTAAATATTTACTCAAGTAATGTAGTTAAATACCTGAGTGTTTCCATTTCATGCTGCTTTATTCTTCTACTTCACTACATTTCAGGGGGAAATATTGATGTAGATATTGAAATACTTAAGTAATAAACCCTATAATAAACCCTTCTGTGGATAATCCAGAGTAACAGGGACATTGTTTTTGGAAAGTTACATTGCTCTTGAATTTTTTTCTTGTTGTCTCCTCCACAGCTTTGAGCCTGCGACTTCTCCCTCAACAGAGGAAACACCCAAAACGCCACCCGTGAAACCTTCTCTAACCAGATTGTCATCTACACAGGCTGTGGATCCATGTTCAAAAGTGTCCCCAGCAGAACTACCCTCAGATTCCTCAGTGGAAACATCCAAAGACCTTCCTACAGAAAAGAAGTCTTTGAATAGCTGGACAAAGACAATGGGAGAAGACAAGCAGAACAAATCAGCAGAGGGTGAGGATCGACTACGCAGTCGCAGCTCATCTACAACCCAAACTGATCAGGGAGACTCAACCTGTGAAAGTGCCCAACGTGCTCCAAAGAGAGACAATGTTAAACGTCGCTCTGTTCACTTTGGTACTGTGGAGAGAGATGATGGTGGACCTCCAGTGAGCCTGGGCTCAGCTTCTGAATCCAGCTCAGAAGAAGAAGAAGAAGAAGAGGAAGAGGAAGAAGAAGTTCCTGAGGATAAAACTGAGGAGGACACTCCTGTTTCTGTGCCCGTCTACAAACGGGTAGGAATCTTTCAGAAGAAGGATGATGAGATCCACAAACAAGAGGAACAACTGAAACATTTGGAATTTGAACAAAGGTGGAGAGCAAAGGAGAACGAACAGGCAAGACATAAGTTAGAAGAGGAGCGTAAACGAGAAGAGGAAGAAAGGGAGAAAGAAAATGTCAGGGAGCAGGAAGAGCTTAGGCTCAGGGAAGAGGAGAAACTGAGAGAGGAGGAAAAGAAAAGAGAGAGGTTGAAGGAGGAGGAAATGGAGAGACTTAGAAAAGAGGAAAAGGAAAGAGAGAGGCTGAAGGAGGAGGAAATGGAGAGACTTAGAAAAGAGGAAAAGGAAAGAGAGAGGCTGAAGGAAGAGGAAATGGAGAGACAAAGACTAAGAGAAGAGGAAAGGAAAAGAGAGAGGTTGAAGAAGGAGGAAATGGAGAGACTTAGAAAAGAGGAAAAGGAAAGAGAGAGGCTGAAGGAGGAGGAAATGGAGAGACTTAGAAAAGAGGAAAAGGAAAGAGAGAGGCTGAAGGAAGAGGAAATGGAGAGACAAAGACTAAGAGAAGAGGAAAGGAAAAGAGAGAGGTTGAAGAAGGAGGAAATGGAGAGACTTAGAAAAGAGCAAATGGAGAGACAAAGACTAAGAGAGGAGGAAAGGAAAAGGCTACAAGAAGAGATGGAAAGGGAAAGACAGATAGAGGTGATGCGTCAGAGACAGAGAGAGGAGGAGAGAGAGAGGGCGAAGCAGAAAGAGGAGAGACTAAAGCAAGATGAGGTGGAGAGAGAGCAAGAGAGACTGAAGGAGGAGAAGAGGGAAGAGGAGAAACTGAAGGAGGAAAGAGAGAGACAGAAGCAGAGAGAAGAGGAGGAGAGGTCAATTCCTCAACAAGAGGTATACAGATTGGAGGAGAAGCTGAGAGAAGAGGAAATTAATCTAGAGAAACAGAGAGAGGAGGAGTGGGAAAAAGAGTGGGTGAAAAAGACAGAGAGTTTGAGAGGAGAAGAAGAAGAGAGGGAGAGAGAAAAGGCATTGGAGTTGATGTGGCAGAAACAGAAAGAGGAGGACAGAGAGAGGGCGAGGCAGAAAGAGGAGAGACTCAGACAAGATGAGAGGGAGAAAGAAAGGAGGGGAGAGGAGGCCGAGGAAAAAGAGAGAGAGAGGCAACGGATCCTGAAAGAGGAAGAGAGGATGAGGGAAAGACGGAGACAGGACGAGGAGGATAGAAAAAGAAGGGAGCTTGAGAGGAAAATGCAGCAGGAAAAAGAGGAGGAAATGGAGAGAATGAGGCAAATAGAAAAACAGAGAGAGGAGGAGGAAAGGGAAGAGGAGAGGAAGAGGCAGATGGAGAAAGAAAGACTGGAGGAGCTGGAGAAAAAAATGCAAGAGGAACTGGAAAGAAAGCAAGAAAAAGAACTGGAAGAAATGCTAAAAATGGATGAAGAGAGAGGAAGGGAAGAACTTGGGTTGACTAACAGGGAACAGGAGAGTACAGTGGACGAGGCACAGTCAAATTTAATCAGCTTTGACTCTGACGATGAGACTCAGAAGTCAGAAACACCACATTCCCCCTATGAGCCCACAGAGAGTCAGATCGAAGTTGTTTATGATGACTTCTCCGTCAGAAAGCCCCTGTTAGAGTTGGAGTTTGATGATTTTTCAGTCAAATCAAAGAAATGGGGCTCACAGGCAAAAGCAGAAGCCAGTCCAGTCGTCCAGAGCTGGGCTGCCAGTCCTGTGGATAAAGACGAGCTGGTGTCCCTGAGACCAGAGCAGGACAGCCCAGAGCCTACACCTGCCATGGAGAGTCCAGAGAAGAACGAAGAGGAGGAGGAGTGGCCAGAGGAGGAACAGTTTATCTCCACTGAGGTGGAGGGAGAGGAGGAGGAGGAGGAGGAGGTGGAGGAGATGGAGAGGGAGGAAGAGGTGGATGAATCAGAGGAAGAGGACAATCAGAAGGTAAATACTAAATTCAATCAAGTTCGCCTGCAGTTTTATTTGAAAACCATTTTGTTGTTGTGAGCACCAGCATATGAACGGCCAGCTCCTTCAATTACACACAAAGGGTGAGGTTCAAAGAGCAGAGACAGGAGTGTACATGTAAATGTTATTTCCCCGCTGAATCATATCAGCCTGGCAGCCGCACACACCTCACCTGCACCAACGCAGCCCCGTTCCCGGAGCATGAGGGAAAATATCTTGTCATACTTGCTTCAGCCCGATTAAGTCACGACGCAAGAACGTGTGTTTGTGCTGTGTGTGTAGGTGTGACACTGAGGAATTAAACAAGCATGGCCTGAAATCTAAAAACAAATAAGTAAGTAGTAGCAGTGAGTGAGCATACTGTGAGTGTGCACGGTTCTCATGTAGTACTTTCAGACTGCCTCCCTTGAAGATTGTGGGGCTGACAAAAAGTAAGGATTCATATATTTTAAGTCTCTTCGCTCTCCGTTCCTAATTCATTATCTGAATCTTCCAGACATTTGCAACTGCATGAACTCAATGTTCTGTGGTGTACGTATGTAGGAGTGTGGTTATGATAATGAGAAATCTAACGAGAACATGAGGTTTTGACTTCCTCTGCAACTCTCCCGCAATTTTCTCTCTGCTGCTTTCATTTACTCCTCAATATTATTATTGCATGTAATACGTAATTAGGCCTTTTTTAAAAAGCGGTGGAAAAGAAAAGGATGATGTTGGAGCATGTAAAGGAGAGATAGATTGTCTCACACGGGCATCTTGGATGGGTTATCTCCAGCAGCTCTGGGTGAGTGTTAGCACACAGAAATGTTACCTCGTAAGCGCTGGTGGTTTTGCAATGAATTTCAGAGCCAGCTCAGCAGTTTGCACTGAGAGAGTTCTCAGCTCACATGTTTTAGATTTATTTTTGGTGTTGTTTTGCAGTAATCTAGCCTTTATTTATAACTGTAATCAACAACTTGTAGAGGGATTAGTCAGCTGCAAAGACAACCATCCCCTGAATTATTCAGTGCCTCGCCGAATACACCACATGTTGAGCACAAAGCCCATTCTTGCTAAGATTTAGATGAGAAAACTCATAACCGCTCTCATGTCAGTATGATATATATGAACCTGAAGCCATCCGCTGGTTAGCTTATCTTAGCATGAAGACCAGGACATCTAAAGCTTATTAATTAACATATATCTTGTTTGTTTTTAGTTTATTTTTTATTCATACCAAAGTTGTAAAAATGAAAATTCATACTATTTTACATGATGATGCCGGGTTACAGACTAAACAAACAAACTATGCCAGCTCTAAAAATGACCTTGTGAACTAATTTCACTCCACAGATTTCAACATCTGTGTAGTGAAAATTCTTTTCGTCACCCCTCCACCCTACATATAATTCTGTCATTAATATGCGGTTTGTTTGAAGTCTGTAAGTCCATAAGGTCTTTTACAAATTCTACAAGTGATGACTTTTTATTCGTTCTAATTGTAATTTATGCTTTAAAATGAACAAAACCTATGTTTATTTGTGAAAATGATCTCATATGATGAAATATTTGAATAACATAAGCTAGTTTCTAAGGCAAAGTTTCTTTTCTGGTTCAGTTAGTTCACATTCAGGGACCCATTGAAGTTGCAGTGCAGGTGCAGTCAACAAACCATGTCTAAACTGACTTCTGGCATTACCTACATTACAGTCTGACTCCATGAAAAGCGACAAGGCAGCAAACAGAAATAATTCAACGTGAACAGTGTGAAGAGTTTTCGCTTCAGAGTGAATGAACGGCTGACGGGGCCAGTGCTGTCGAGACAGATCAGTTAACCACCTGTTTGAACATGCAGCATTTTTGCAGAGTTAATGAAAACACTGAATTCTGGAGCCCCAAATTGTGTGTATGTACTGTACTGCTTGTTCTGCTTGTTTTAACCACTGAGTGGAGCTGCTGCTCTTAAAAATTGTACTTCCTTATGCTTCCTTCCAGAAGTTTATCTCATATACAGCAGCTTACACTGCTGTAACATAGTCACCGTAACACTAAACAGTATGGTTTAATGAATAAGATGTGTCCTCTTTAGGCTACAAGTTAAACCTCCACAGCAGCGGCTCTATTGTGTTGCAGAGAAAAGCATTTCAGTTTGACAGAGCAGAATGAGGAAAATGTTTACTGGGTAAACACAAGCTGTGCAGCCGGCCATGCACCTTCATCCAGGCTACTGGCTAAAAGACAGACAGACGGATGGATGGATCTTATAGTGAGTAGGGCCTAGGTGCTATGTGGTCGTCATGTCCTCATTTGGATCTGTCCAACAGGGAAGCGTGTCAGAATGACCATACATGGTGCCCCTATCTGCTTTCTTTCTCTGTCTCTCTTCTCAATCTCTCCTCCCCGTTTTGAGAGAGAGCCCGTCACCCGCGTGCACATATACACACACTTTCTGGCACACGTACACACAAAGAGGATGGGCTAAACCACGGACAAGAAAGTGCACATGTCCTCTGTTCATTCTTTCAGTCATCTGTCCATTGCTCCGAGTTGCTCAAACTTTCTGTCGACTGTCGGAAAGTCTTCCTGTTTTCTTCTGTCCGCTCTCCCCCCTCTGCTCACAAAGACCTGGCTCAGTGATTACCTGCATTTAGCTACTGGAAGAGAGCAGAGGAGAGGGAGGTACAGAAAACACCTTGGCCCAGCCTGCCACACCTTCTTTCTCTCGGGATTTTCCACATCCGAGCACAGACCTCCGCTTTGTTGTGACATTCTCTGAAATCACTCAGGTCTAGAGGAGATAAAAGGAGGGGGGGTGGGGGGTGATCTACCTCTCTGTACCTGGCTTCGGATGTTTGGAGAGGAAGACATTTCCCACGCTGCTTTTCCTCTTTTTTTTTTTTTTTTTTTTTTTGGAATGGAAAATGAAGTTGCAACGTGACCTGGGACGTAGGTACACAAGCAAACAGGCTTGACTGTGGCAGAACAAGTCTCAGCGAAAAAGAGAAGAGGTAGCACAAAATCGTTTTGTGCAGGACTTTCCTTTTTTTTTTTTGGGAGTAAGAGGAAGTTTTTGATTGAGACTTCTGTCAGTGTCTTTTAAATGGATGATAATGTGATTGTGATAATGGGACAGTCTTTCTTTGGGACACTACTATTTAGCATGTCACATCCAGCACTTTGAATGCTGCAGTGGAGTAGTGTCTTCACAGTGTAAACAAATGGCTGGTCAGGCTATTTACTTCTTTACTGATAGCAAATAATAGGCTGTTCCGGGAAATCTGTGTGACCTGAACCGTAAAAATATGGAGAGTATGACCTCACGCTCAAATCAAACGAGGACTATTTTTCACTTTGTATGATGTCAGATGTCGTCTTTCTGCAAAAGACAGTTTGAGTTCTTTTTACCTTCTGCTTTCTGAAAATGACAACTGAAAACCAGATCACACATCCAGCTTTGTGACTCACCCACAAAATCCCTTCATCTCTAACAAAGCTGAACTTTAGTTTCTCCAGTGACCCAGTTCCCATGGTGACCCTAGTGCTAGAACGACCAGCTGTGTGAGCTTTTCAACCATGCAGTACTTGGGAGGGAAACTGTCAGCTGCCCAACTGCAGGTGGCGGGCTGGGTGGGCAGCGTACGACGCTCCTTGCAGGAGGCTCTGGAGCTGGTGTGGGGCACCGCAGAGGAGAAGCAGGAGGAGGAAGAGGAGGATGAAGAAGAAGAAGAAGGTGGAGACGGAGGGGGAAGGTTTCAGAGAGCCATGTCGCCGCTTCGTAGTTTCGCCAGACGTAGCAGGAGATCCCTGCACCGCTTCTCCGTCAGAAGTCGGCAAACTCTGCAAAGGAGAACCACTGAAACCTGCTCAGTAAGAGCTGATGCTTTAATCCAGTAGATGGAAATTAATGCTCTTAAATGTTCTGCACCTATCACATCCAGGTCAGGTTTAATTGTAATATACTGTTTAATGAAAATCACATTTTACTTAGCTCATTTTCATTGATGTTAGGTACAATGATAAATGAACACAGCGGTTTTTAAAGGCTGAGTTCACTGAGGTAATACATAAGTTTAGGCACTTATTACTTTTTGCTCCATGTTTCCCATGTAACTCATCCTCTAGTCTAATATTTCCACACCCATGTGTCACCAGATGACCATGCAAATAAAAAAGAGGGAGTGCAGTAGGCAGTGGCAGTCTGTTTCAGGAAGGACACAGTTGTATGATAAAGTTCAAATGTGGGGTTTTATCAGTGTGCATGCATGCCGGTTCCATCTTTGTCTATGGTGTGTGTCAGAGATAAAGCAGAGGACTGTAACAAAGTGCGACACACACAGACAAGGCTTATCTCTGCATCCTCTGTATCTACATCTGCTTTCTGTTCCCGCTGCTCACATTTAATTTCACTCAGTCGTGGCTGTTTTTCACAGCACAAATTGGTAGTATTATCACCCATCACTTTAAATTGGCCATTATATTAGATTTTAATCTTAAATTTTACTAAAATTTGTTAGAGAATATTTCCACAAGGCAAAGTTTATTACATTTTTTACACATTGTTTTTTACATTTTTGTAATATATTTTAAATGAAAGGATTAATGAACATACATTTTAGGAGTATGAATGAAACCTTCACCCCAGTATAAATGTTTATCTGTATATGATAATATTGTCGGGTGCCAACTGCAGCACACGAGAAAGTTAACATATTCATGTTTAAGACATATCAGTCTCTAACTCTTGCTGTTACCTGCATTTGAGTGTGAGTGTGTGTGTTTGTCTGTTTGTTTATATGTGGGTGCAACATTCACAGAAGACAAAGACATTAAAAGGGAAAATAACCTGCAGGCTATTTCCACTCTTAATTTGCTGATCCATCACTCCCCTTTATTAGAGGTGATGTTTTGTTGACAGTCTTCCTCTATTATCCTGGATTAGAGTCTCAGTTAGTTGTGCTCGTGGCATCTTTCAGAAGTTGTCCTCTCCACATCGTAAACAAGCTCTCCTACACATTCCACTGACCGTGACAAAAAATGCAAGTAAACTATAATGAAGCTGGCTCTGTCTTGAATTGTACGTCCTCCACCCTCGTGGGCACATACTGTACTGTACATTCACACATACACAGGTTCAGTGAAGCATACAATGTGTAGTCTTTTTGTGGTGAAATTTTTAACTTGTGTCTGTACTTGTGTGGATGTTTTTGTCTTAAATGTTCATTTTTTTGTCCAACAGTAGTTCTCAGTAGAGTTTCCATAGTGTGGATGCCTGCACCTCTGAATTTATATGTGCATGTATCAGATATTTTTATATTAACAATGGCTCAAATGACAGTGTGTCATGTGAATGGGACCGCTCATGGTGGGAAAAACAACTGGGTTTATCACAGTTCCCCTCAGCTTTATGAAGCATTTTAACATCTTTAAGCTCAATGTTTTGGTTTTTAAACTGTTTTTTTCCAGCCGCAGCCAACAAATGTTTTTAGTGAGAAGGCTCATATCTGAGACACTGTGACCTGCTCTGTCACTCATTGCTGCATTCATTGTTGCTGCATACCTGTACCACTGCCAAACAGGAATTATTTAGAAGTTTGATGTAGTTTCTCTTTGAATTCACCTGAGGCCTTTTGGAGTAGTATGAAAGGGAGGCGATAGAATCATATGTACTGAACTATTATCAGACTTTACAACTTTACCTTTACAACGGCAGCTGTTAGCTGCAGTAGGTACTTCCTCAGTGAAGGTAGGACATGCATGATGGTGGAATTGTTCTGCTGTAGACTGAGTCTCTGTTAGACCAGACTTTGTTTTCCTCTGAAACTGAACACAGTCTGTGGTTATAGGAAAATCACTAGAAGCCTATTCATTCATGCTGTGATCCTGCCAGATAACAGGCATTGTGCAAATGAAGCTGCTCTGTGAGTCCTGAGTGATAAATGGAGGAAGGAGATGAAATGGGAATGAAATCATAAGGAGCGCAGAGGTGTTTACTCGAGTGTTGTCTTGTATCCAGGTGATATTAGACAACACAACACTGGGATGTGCCCCTTGACAAAATGAGAAGAGAGCTTAAAGGAATGTTTGTGAGGACGTGCACAGTAGTTGCTTGTGTTTGGAGTTTGTTTGTGTGTGTGTGTGTGTGTGTGCCTGTATCTGTGTGTGTGCACCCATGCATTCCAGCATGTGGGCGTGACAGCATGAGTGTGTTCGGTGTTCTCTGTATACGCAAGTAGGTGTGTGTTGCAGTGCGTATGTGTGCATACACACGCTCACGGTGTTTATTGAGGACAGCCCAGCCTCTGTGACCGGCTCATTAAAAGATGCATGCTTGGCTGGTCCTTAGTCCTCTCTCTCCCTCTGTAGTTAGTGATCTTGGCTCAGCACATAGTCCATTTTCTCCCTGCTTTAGCTCCACAATGTGAAGTCCTAATGTGCTGATTTACAGAACGACCAGGTGCATTTCACATTATTTGATTTTATGTGATACAGCAGTAGATCCAAAGAGAGGTGAAATCAAAGCTTACAAAATTACATCCCACAAAATCCAATTCTTCTTCCTTCATGTTTTCTTGCGGCTGTGTTGTAATATGTTTCTCTTATTCATGTTCAGATTAATTTAATAGTCTTTCTATCTCTCAGGCACAGGTTAACAGTTACTGTATAAACAGAGAAGACAAAGACACTGATCAGTTGATTGACAGTGAGCCAGACCAGCCGAATGGGGGCTGTGATCAGACATCTGACAATGACAGGTAGGAGAGAGGTTGCACCGTAACAATACAAAGCCCTGTTACTGTGGACTACAGACTGATGTCTGTGTTGTATGTGTAAGTGGCTTCCTTTCCTTCATTTACTCTGATAGAGACAAACAGGACAGGACAGGTTTAAGTGTCTTTCTTTGTGTCTTGTGCTGAAGGTGTGCCTCAACATTGAAGTCATTTGATTCTAACTGAGCGCACCTGAAAAATAGAAGCCCTATAGCTATTTGACATTGGAGTCTTAAAGTAAGTAGCCCGGAGGTGCATGTTGAAGGGCCATTTTTTGCTCTGGTTTATAAGTAATCAGTGGAGCATGTAAAAATGACCCAGTGTGATTTTTAAAACCAGTTATTTTTCTGTTTTCCAGTTTTTTTGTTTGACATTAAAACCATGTGTGATTTGGACTTTATAAATGTTGACATTTACATGGTCAACAAAAATGAAGCATGCAATTTCTGTTTTTGAAACAGAAAATCCTGCAACAGCATAACCAACTGCAGCTGCACATTAAAAGGTGCCAACAAATATTTTCAGGAGTTGAACTTCCTGTGCCCCCTTGTGGTTAATAGAGCACAACACACAAGACCAGAATAGTAAAACTTGGACTAAAATTACTGAGAAAATAAATGAACTGAAAGCATCTCAACAATACACTTTGCCTTTTCCTCTTAGTCTGTGATTCTAAATAACTTTCTCTCTCTTCAGTCCAAAGCCCATCCCTGACCAAGTTCCTGAAGCCTCCTCTCAAGATCCTGACACTACTGATTTTCACAGAGAGCCAGAATTTGCTGCGTTCCCTGAGGTTGGTAACTCTTTGTTTTGTAAACTTCCCGCTTTGTGAATGGTGACAGTTGATTCCTTCGTTCTCTGTCGCAAATATTTAAATGTAGTTTGGTTTTTGCTTTGCATACCCAACTGGAAAATGTGCACTCTTGTGTGGTGGAACAACAATACACACCAATAAATTCAGTCTACTCTGTTCATTACTTGCTAGATTATGTGTCTGTGTGTGTGTCTGTGTACAGAGCTCTGCTCCTCTCCTCGACACCAGCGCACAGAGATCCAAGGCAGATGTGGGTAAGAGGCGAATTCGATCGCGCCCATCACGCTCACTCCGTGCACGGTTGAGTCAGAGGGAGAGCCCAGACTGGAGGGCTCATGACTCCACAGGTTATTACAGCATCCATTACATTCTCTAATCTACATGGAGAGCTGGAGCTCAGTGATTCTTTTAATTTAGAGTTAACAAGCAATCTACACAATATACTGGAAATTTACTGTTTTACTGTCTGTTTTTATTCTTAACTCTGTGGGTTTAGATGGAAAGGAGGAATCTCCCAAGCAGAGGGAGTCAGATTCTGAGGAGGAAGAGCCAAAACTGAAGATCTGTTCTCCTCCTCCCACCTCTCAAAGAGTCCCTGTGTTCCCTGGTCTGAGCCCCACAGCCTTGATTGTGAGCTTAAATATAATGTTTCCCAGTTTTTAATAAATATGACATGATGTAAAAGGGCGGCATTTGCATTGAGTAAAGTGTGCTTGACTTGTTCCCCAAGGCTCAGCTAAAAAAGAGAACAACTGTAGGAGGAGAGGAAACAGAAGAAGACAAGGGCAGAGAAGAGAGGGGAAGTCGACACGAGGAAACAGCACCAGCGCCCTCTCAACTCTCCCGCTCCCCTCGCTCTGCCGCTCATCTCGCTGGGGCTGCACGGGTGCTGCCTCCCTTAGGCGGCACCAACAGTGGGTAAGAACAGAGGATGACAGCACACTTCCAAAAAAAATAATATTTAAATGAATAGAAATGATGAGAAAATTATTTTAAAATGTGGTGTGCGTTTTAATTGCGACACTGAATGAACTGTGATTCTGTGCGTCATTCAGTGCCAACTCTGCTCCTGCTTGGCTGAAAGAACTGAAGTCTAAGAAGCGTCTGAGTCAGCATGACAGCGAGGCATAGCCACCACAAGTGAGTAATATGACAAAGCATTACTCTGTTCTACATAATAAAATGAAAACTTAAAATAATAACTTCTTGCTTCATGCATAAACTCAGAATGCTGGTGAAATGAGAAAAAAGAAAGAATTCTTTTTTCTGCAAATGCTACAAACCAGCATTCTGAGTTTGTCAAAGCAACATTTCAACTTGTGTCTCAGAAAAGAAGCATCTTCTGGATGTCTTCCTTATTTCTCAAATTCCAGTACAGTTTCAATACTGGTATTTATAACACGCACATTAGAGGTTCATAACCAGTGAATGGTTTGTAAATGTAGAGCATTGTAGGACTTAACAGGATCAGCCATAGATGCGCATTGAGTGTGAAGGTTTTGACATTTGGCTTATACAGTGAATTACTGTAGGAGTGAAGGCATTATTTAACAGGACTAATTTGCGTGTGAGTCATAATGCAAGACAGCTGAATAGGTTTGGAGTAATAGAGAGTGAATGCTTTAAACTTTTCTGCAGTGCTGTCGGGAACACTCACTGTTAACTCACGGTTATTTAATGCAGACTGTGACTAAACTGACAGCAAAAACCAAAAAAAAAGGAAATGGTCCATATCTCTGCAACACTTTGACCTGTCATGTCTGCACTGTTGTACCCGAGTGCAGTTTGCTCTGCTTGCTCCTGTGCAATTACTGCTTACAGCCATATTTTACTCTTGACTTTATTGTTTTTGTTATGTATAGCTTAGTAGAAAAAAAAGGTGGATGCCAGTGTTACAGGGTGATGGATTTAAGCACCACTCGGGTTAGATGTCTGCTTTGGTTTGAAACTTGATTCTGAACCTACTGTATCTTCTGTTGCCTTTAGGAGAGTGCCGTTGCTGCAAGAATCAGTCCATCTCTGCTGCTGCTTCACCCTGCCATGAGTGCTCCATTTATGCGCTTTGAGTGCCTTATTTTGAACTTTTTTCTGGTATATGCAGAAGGGGAATTTGCTGAATATAGAGGCCATCAAGAACGTTTCATCTTGTAAATGAAATAATGGTGCCAAGGCCATGTGCCGACTGTGACGTGTTAATGCCAAGTATGTTTTGTCAGCTGTTGCACAGAGGCTCAATGGAGGGTGAATACCCCAAAATAATTTAGAGCAAAGCCATGGACCATCTTGTTAATTGAATGTGTAGGGTATCTACCGTCTGACACACACACACACACACACACACACACACACACACACACACACACACACACACACACACACACTTCCACTGTATATACAGGAAATACTGAATATAAATAATGGTTTGCACCTTGTGTGTATTTAGTTGAAATTGTATAAAATCCTCTTTACATTATTTTACCAATCACAGATCGTCTCAAGTAAAACTACCTAGCACTTCAAGAAACATCACCGTCCATACAGTGTATCTAAGCAATAGAATAATCAAGTACATAACTGTAGTTAACAGGGTCAAGGGATATTTTTTGTTCATTTTGAAACACCATGAATGCCTGTCTCTTTAACCCATAAGAACCCACGGTGACACCAGTGTAACAAGACCTTTGAATGCCCCAGTCTCTTCCTTATAAAGCTTTATGTCTGACCTTAACTCATTAAGTCCCTAAGCAACATATACT
>JBBMJY010000018.1:9170663-9207163 GCA_037833715.1 Toxotes lorentzi
CCGATCTAAAAAGGAAGGAGAAATGAACCCAGAGCCAGGCAGAAGGAAAGGCTAATCATGTGTTTTGGGGGTTTCTGCTTTTCTTTTTTTTTTTTTTTTTTTTTTTTTTGTTCCTTGTGAACTTGTCTGACTCCTCATTAGTAAAACTCAACAACAAAATCCCCTTAACAGCTTGCCTCAAATTTATAAGAAGCCAACTGTGATTTAGTGTCAGAAAATCGTCTTTGCAAGATGAATTGAATGTAGCCTCATAGACTTCCACTAAAATAAGCCTTCTTGACCAATTTTCAGGGTGATATGGGGTCCTGTGAGGTGTTTTGGAAAATGTGAAAATGTGTGTGTGTGTGTGTGTGTTATTTTATTATTTTATTTATTTATTTTTCTTTTTGTTTTTTTTTTTTATAAGTAGTGGGTATGTGTCTAGTTTTTGCTTACAAGTTGTGCATAAGGACAACAGTTTCAGGTGGTCAGTCTGTCTGGTCAGTCATTTGACACTTTGGTCGAGAGTGGAATATCTTGACAGCTGCTGACCAGATTGCCATGAATGTTTACCGCCAGATAGTTATGATATGGGTGTTCATAGTCCCCAGAGGATGGTTCCTGATGATTTACAGTAGATGATCAACTGGCTTTTCATCTAGTGCCATTATCTGGTCAGAGTTTCCGCTTGGGTGTCTCAGCAACTAATGGCCCAAATTTCAAGAAATCTGCTGTGAATATTTGTCGTCTCTGGAGGATGATTTCTTACGTTTATACTGACCCCCTGACTTCTCCTCTGTTGCTTCCGATGAGGCCACTTGTACACAAGGAAAACAAATCAAAGTCTAATGGCCCAGCGGAAATTGCTGACCACCTTTATGCACCATAGAAGATAAACGGTTTTGATTTTAATGACCCACGGCCATCTTTTAATATCACTTGCAGTACACACTTTAATTCTTAAACCTCATTACTGGTTAGGAAAAACAGGTTAGTGAGTATGTAATTCTTTATATGTAATCCTTCTAAATTATGTCTTAAAAACATTATTTAGGGTTATTTATAAATGAATAATAAATAGACTCGGTTAATAGACTGCTACATGTAATTTCTAGGGACATATTTCGACAAACATGATGTTTGTGTACACAATGTAAAGACATTTTTTTAAATGCTCTCTTTAAATACAGTTTGGCCACCAACCATAATTAGTGAGGAAATTTAATTTTTTTTTTTTTTTAATTATCTGTGACATCTCAGGTGGAATATTCTCTGGAAAATCCCCAGCCTTTGTTTGTGTGTGTCCTGGTTTCTTGTGTGTAAAATTATGTGTGCTTGTTTGTGTTTTCTTCAGTGTGCTTGTGTTACTGCATGTGGTCTCTATTCTGTTTGTGTACCTGTTTGTGCTGCTAAGCCTTTAACTTGCACACTTTCCCTCAGTCCCTGTCTTTCTTTGATTCTCTTCAATAATGCAGTCTGCACTGGCTACTCATTTATTTTCCCTCCACATTACAGAGACATGACAGCTACCATATTCCTCAGCTAGGAGAAAAAAAAGTGGCCAGGCATTTTCTCTCCTGTAAAAAATGTTTATTTTCTATTCTACCTACATGATCTTTATCACAGTAAGAATATTAGACATGTATGTTTCCTTCAATTTATGGTTTAAAACGAGATGGTTGAAGTCATTAGATTAAGAATAAGTCCCATGCATCTGTCCTTCGTACAAAATTCGCCATGTCTTTTTTCACATGTTTAAAGAAAGACACCTGTGATGGAGAAAACACTACAACTTGGTGCAGAAAGACCCCAGCTGAGGAGTTCTAAGCTGCCACATTAACTATACACCCCCCCTTAAACTGTTAAACTAGGCTCTCAACTAGCCATGGGGGAGCTTTATGAATTTTGATGTGTAACATAAATTTTTAATTGGCAATAGTTTCAACTGGCTTCTTTTTTAAATGTAGATTCCTGTAAAAAACTGGTTGGGTTATTGTGTGGTTGTGGCTGTGTTTGTCAGTGATGTGAGCCACATCTCCCCCTACACACACACACACACACACACACACATATATATATATATATATATATACATAAATACATAGTGCTTGCATTCGTGCTTATTTTTAACACTCTGACTCAGTGTGAGTCACTTTTATTAAAGATCCCTCTACGGTATTTGTGAACTCATTCATACAGACCCATTCATTTATTTAGAAGACTTCTATTCAGCCTTGCCTTTTTTCTGTTCAAGAGATGGAAAATTGACTTTGTGCTCTAAATTATTCCCAAAGAATGGAAACAAAATAGGACATCACCTTTAATAAACACAAAAAATGGGTGCATTGGACTCACTACAGAGCTCAGTGTAGACAAACCCCAAGCAAGAGCATAGCCTAAATTCTCCTGTCTCATTATTTTGTTGGGCAAACAGCAGATATTCCCGGGTCTACACAACTGTTTTGTTCATATAGTCTGTTTCATCCTGAATAAACCACAATGAATAAAATATACTTTTTTTTTTAATACTTTCTCACTTCAAAAATGCTCTATTGAATGCCTTATTGTTATGAGTAGATATTCCTCTGTGTACTTTTCTTAAAGTAGAGTCGGTGCATATTTTACTGCTCTCTGTGTCTGCTGCTCATTCATGATGTGTGGGTGTTGTTTCTGCATTTCAGCCAGCTTAATTACAGCTACAATACTGTCGAGGTTTGCCGTTACACAATGTGACTTTATGTCATGATATGACACTGTCGGCCGTCGGCCTCATTCTGGTTAGCTGATATGATTGGAGAATTTGTAATACCTAAAAAATTTTTGTAATGTTTTTGCACAACAGGACACATTTAGAGAAAGCAGCACTCATGCTCGCTTACACGACATGGTTCCGAATATGTTTGAATGTGGTACTTGACCTTGATGGATTGGTGGACGTTTAAGTGTAATACAGGTGAGGTATTGTGTATTTGTTTTTGGCTTAAATGGTACTAAAGAACGTATATACTGTATATGTTGCTGTCCTTAGGTCAGTGTCCGCAGGCCTCAACTCTCCTGCAAAGGCCAACTCCATGGAAAAGAAACTGCACCTTAAAAGCAAAGAATTACAAGAAACTCAAGACAAATGTCACAAGGTGAGGATGCACTTTGCTTTTTTTAAACGTGTCTTATTAAAGTTTTTCATCTCTAGCTTTTATGACAAACAGTTCATTGCTATTTGTAAATGCAAGAGTAAGCTAGCCAGAGATGACTCTGGAGTAAGATGACTGCTGGTTGAGTGGAAACTGTAAAATTGTTATTTTTGTATCTCCATGTTGTAGAAATTTGTTTTCAGCAAAAATGATTCCATCATGGGTTTTATTAGCAGACGTCTTATGTTTATTCTGGCTGACTGGCTTAACACAGATCCAGCAGGCTTCTGGTGCTGTAATAAGCCAAGTTAATCTTGTTGTGTGTACAGCATTACAGCTACATCTTTTTTAAGCATTCACGGTTGGTTGATAGGTCAAATATATCAGCTGTCATCAGAACATTTGGCTGATGGACCCTTCTCACTGATTTAAGTCACCACTTTAAGGGCCTTTACATTTCTGCTGCACAATCCATCACCATTTCTACTGTAATTTGTTAACCTTTAATAAAGTTGAAGTGAAACTGGTAATTATACTGTTTTCTCCGGTGGATTCAGATGGAGCAGGAGATCTCCAGGTTCCAGCGTAAAATGACTGACCTGGAGTCAGTACTCCACCAAAAAGATGTGGAGCTGAAGGCGTCTGAGACTCAGAGGAGCATCCTGGAGCAAGACCTTGCCACCTACATTACTGAGTGCAGTGTGAGTCACAATAACAACTGTATGTGTGTAGAATTTAAACAAATGATCAAAATATAACAAATAGTCTTACACAAATTTGTGTTTTTGCATAGTTTTCTGTCGCTGCCCTCAACACTAGTCACAAATCAGCATTGATTTGAACCAACAGCAGCCTTGAGTTTGTATGTACGTGTTTGCAGAGCCTGAAGCGAAGCTTGGAGGAGGCACGTGTGGAGGTCTCCAGAGAGGATGACAAGGCCATGCAGCTGCTGCACGACATCCGTGAACAGAGCAACAAGCTGCAGGAAATTAAAGAGCAAGTATGTAAATTTTCTCATTCAGATGATCTTCTGTCTCCTCCCACTCATCATGATAATGATGTGGTACATTTGGAGATTTTTATAAACACTTAAAGGTGCTTATACCCCAGGAAAAAAATGTGTGGTGAAAAAGAAAAAAAATGCTGTATACTGCATCCACAAAGCCATCGTCTTATTTGTGGAGATCCTCCTCAGTTATCTTAGACTGTCATAACTGATAACAGAGTAACTGAAGCAGCCGTGAGATTATACTCCTTTTCAGTGTGTCCCTGTTACACAGACAGGGCTTCCCCTCTGAGGACTCCCTTGTCCTTAGCACTCATAAAGGTCATCCCTACAGATGGCATCCCTGCAAGGTACAAAAGTGAAGGAGACTTTGATCATTACTCAATAGATTCACCCACCACCCTCTCAGGGGAATAACACATAATATTTACAATATTTTGATATACATTCATGATTTAAATCACAGGTTTAATTCACAAGTTTAACTCAGAACTGAGTTGTAATAAACATTTCATCCTTTATGATAAGGATCCAGTCTAGTTGCCCATTGTTAGTAAATGCATTTTTCTTTCCATTTATTCTGTCTCAGTATGCAGGAAGTGTCAAAGAGTGAGCTGTTTAACAACATCAGTGTAACATGTTGTCAAGGACTTTTACAGACTTAAGAAGTTATTTTCCTTTCATTTTGTGCTCTGTAGTGCTAAGTTGCCAACTACAGCTTTAAAGTCGTAATTCTTGAGTTGTTATCTTTGATTTTGACACTTTGGGTGATAAATGGTCATTGCAGCAGTGCACTGCAGTTTCTATAGATCACTGCACAATGAAACGGTGTCAGCAGATCTGTGAAGTACATCTTTGTATAGCACTGGCAGCAATTGCTGCCTGCACTAACAGCACAGTTCCTCTGTTCGGGCGGTTTCAAACAAGCTCTTGCTGCTGTTGCTGCTGTTCTTTGAAAAAACATAAAAAATCTCAGTGATTACAACACAAAAATAAGATCTATAAATGTGAACTTGTCTTGTTTATTAACATGTAAGTTCAAACTTGACCTCATGTGTTAATGAACACTCTGGTGAACTCAGTGGAGTTTCTTTTCCATATTGGTCACCACTGTGTGCTATCCGTTACCTCAGGAGTACCATGCCCAGCTGGAGGAGATGCAGGTAACCATCAGGCAGCTGGAGGAGGACCTGTCAGCTGCCCGACGCCGCAGTGACCTCTACGAAGCTGAACTTAGAGACTCCAGGCAAACAAGTGAGGAACTGAAAAGGAAAGCTGTGGAATACCAGCAGAGAATTCAGAAGGTATGTTTGGTAATGCAAATGGGAATGGGGGTCAAGCCTAAGGCTGAGAATGCATTTTTCCAACACGTGCTTTTTATTTTTCAGGCCAAAGAGCAGGGCAAAGCCGAGGTGGAGGAGCTCCTCTCCAAACTTGAGAAGGTATCAGTTCTTGTCTTCCCTTGATGGATAGATCTTAATGGCTAAAGCTGTGGTGACTCAAAAATTTCATGTCTGAGCTTACTCTGCTCTCTTTCTTCCTTAAGACTAATTCTGAGCAGCAGGTGAAAATCCAAGAGCTCCAGGACAAACTGTCCAAGGTAAATTAATTTTATTTATATTAATATTATTTTTACAGCTTCTAAAATCGCCTCTCTTTTTAGTGTCTGAAAAGTGGTGAGAACAGCATTTTGCCTGGTTTGTGTCTCTGTTTACAGTCCAGAGAAATTTTTTTTGCAATGTCTCAGGGGATAGGAATTGCCCAAGCATATCAAGAGGTTTGTCTTGGGATCCACTAACAGCCTTTGAACTCTTGACCTCCCCAAGGCGGTGAAAGCGAGCACAGAAGCCACTGAGCTGCTGCAGAATGTTCGGCAGGCCAAAGAGCGGCTGGAGCGAGACCTGGAGCGCCTGCGAGGCAAAACCGACTCTAGTGACACTTTAAAACGCCGCCTGAGAGAGACAGAGGTACCAAACAAAACCCATACCACTAAAATGATGCAGTTGTTACATACTCTTTCTCTAACTGGGCCGCACCAACACAAGTCACTCTTGAGAAATTTTCTTTGTGGTTAGTCTTATGTTATTCTCTTTGTTGTGTAAGCAGGAGGGCAGGAAGACCCTGGAGAATCAGGTAAAAAGGCTGGAGATGGTTGAGCGGCGGGAGAATAAGCTGAAAGATGACATTCAGACCAAATCCCAGCAGATCCAGCAGATGGCTGAAAAGATCCTGGTGAGAGAGCTACAGATAAGGCTTGCTAATACTCTGCCCCACTCCACCCCTAATTTCACCCCCCTGCCCACCTCTTCCATTCATTCTGCCCTTTCCCAGTCCATCCTCCTCAGTTATCTTAGAGCACACATGTACATGCTGGACACACTCGTCTACAGAGAGCTCCTTGCTAGCTGATCTCACAAAAATGGCTACTAGTCAACAAGTGTCAGTACATATATAGATTTTATCGTGCATATAATTTTACCAGCGTCAACATGAGCAGGCACCACTGCAGCCGACTTGTGGATTTCCAGCTTTTCAATGCAAGTTTCTTCTTCTAGCCTTAGTAGAACAGCTTTCACTGTGCGGCCATGTCTTTTGTAACTCCAGGGTTTTAGGCTACTTTAACCAGTCGTCAGTGTGGTAGTTTGTGTTTTTTCTTCTGTATTATTTACATAAATGAGCAACTTGGAGTGCATTTTATTGTGGTAAATGTCTCCAGTTACCTTTACAATGTTACTTCCTTCAGGAACTGGAGGAGAACCTACGGGATGCCCAGTCGACAGCCCAGAGGATGGAAACCCAACTGGTTCAAAAGGAGAGGCTTTATGAGGACAAGATCAAGGTAGGAACGTCTAATATTGTCCAAGTGTAATAAACGGTCATGTAATAGAACCTTCATTCATGAAGGTTAGGTTCAGCTGTTATTATAAAGAGAGGTGCTTTTGTTATTGTGTCCACCCCATTAATACCAAATAACAGAAACACTTCTCTCTACCATGCAATACAGTTTAACAGTATTACAGACTACAGCCTACACAATGACTATGAAGTTGAATCAACACCTCTCTGAAGCAGTTTCAACAAAAGCCAACATTATAACCTCCATGAAGGTTGGATTTATTGCAAGCCTGTTGTATTAGTTTGCATTAGTTTTAGCTAGATTTTCCTGATAAGCACTGTGTTTATGCAGTGTATTTAAGTGTTGTATTTCCTAGTCATTGCTGCCATTTTAAATCAGTGTTGAGGTGGTTGTAAGTCAGAGCTGTCACATGTTTTACAGTGAGGCTTGACATCGCACTAATTACTGCTTCCACACCAGGCTGTACATTTACAACCATGTCAGTATGTTTTTATTCTTCTCAGTGCCAGTGGAATTTGTGATGAAAAGGTGGGGTGTCCTCATCACACTTATAATGTAGCAAGTCATAGACTTCAACTTAAAGATCAAATCCGCATTGTCTAGTCTTCTGTTCACTGGTTCTGTCTGATCCAGGTTCTGGAGGCCCAGATGAAGGTAGACTTGGCTGACAAGGAGAGCCTTGAGGCGAGAAGAGCCCAGCAAGAAGAGGAGTCGAGGGAGAACTGCAAACTTATCAGTGAACAGAAAGCAGTAAGAAAACACAGCAGGCTTTTCATCACTTATATCCACTCAGACATTTGCTAGTATTTTTAAAACTACTAGGGGATTTAAAATATTACAAACGGTCAAATACCATTATTTTTTTATTGAATTATTTTGCAACATTAGAAAGAGCAGCAGAAGTGTACAAAAAGTTTTGTTGTTTGTTTTTTTTACCCTATACCAAAAAAACTCCAATGTGCTTCATAAGTCTCACTGAATGAAAGTAGTTTGTGAACACGTGATACCTCCTCATGCACCTATGAAGTTGTTCTGAGAATTTGACAACTAGAATCCATCAATGTTTGTTGTTGCTTGACACAGTAATTTGCTCTAGTGGTTCAACTGTATTGGAACGTACAGTTGGATTAAATTGTAGTATGCTTCATGCTGCACTGCAAAGCTTGGGCTCAAGTCCTAATCTGGTTAATGTGGTAGAATTGCAGCAGTTAAGAAGCTTTCAGAGGCAGTCATCTGACATTGACAGTAGAAGAGTCAGGCAACACCTTAATGGACTCTAATAGGATTTTACCGGAGTATAAACTTCTCCTATAGAAAAAAAGTGCTGCTGAAATATGTGTCCCATGATTCTCAGTAGGATCTGGTGATCAATCAAAGTGGAATATATCACTTCATTCGAGCCTGTTTGTTTGGATTCGATTTCCACTATTATTGTGTCTCTGTCTTCCTGCAGACCATTAATGCGATGGATTCCAAGATGAAGAACCTGGAGCAGCGCATCGCCGAACTGTCAGAGGCTAACAAGCTGGCCGCTAACAGCAGCATCTACACCCAGAAGAATATGTGAGTTAACTAGACCTTCTGCCCACACTGTGCTTTCATGATTGCCCCCACCCACACTGACTCTGCCTCCTCGGGCCTCCAATTGCTTCATTAGTGTGCACTTACATCTTTGTGCACCATGGCTGATCTATCTCCCTTGAGTGTAGACTGTGACTCATCTCTCAGGTTGATTAAGATTAGTTGAAAATATATTTTCAACTAATCTTAACTTTAAAATGTACTTGTTTTGTCAATTTTTTGTTAATATAATGCACATGTCGTCACCTGAATTTACAAGTTTTTGTTTACCATGACCAATTAGCCACGGTGAAGGTAACTTTTTGGCTCACATTACTAATTGGTATGCTACTGAAACTTCTACTCTAGAGGTCTATTTGAAAGGTTATAAACAGTCAGTATAATCTTGCCTCTTTATATTTTTGTCAGGAAAGCCCAGGAGGAGATGATCTCAGAGCTACGGCAGCAAAAGTTCTATTTGGAGTCTCAGGCAGGCAAGCTGGAGGCCCAAAATGCCAAACTGGAGGAGCACCTGGAGAAGATGAGTCAGCAGGAGCAAACCAAGAGGACCCGGCTCCTGGAGCTGGAGAGCAGGCTGCGGGAGGTGAGGCAACCGGAAACTGAAGATAAAGTACCTCACTTTAAGTAGCATACAGTGGAGCCTCATTACGATCCACAAAAGGGATTACAGCAGCTGATCAGCTACCGAGCTCAGATCCCTTTCAGATAAGCAGCTAATTAAATACAGGAGGGCTGCAATGGCAGCTCTACAAAATTGCCATTGGGCCTGAACTCAAGTTGTATCTACTGGTCTATTGGAGTATACAGAATTAATTTGATATCTCTGAGACAATGTTGCTTCATTGGCTGACAACAGGTGAGACCTCAGGTGTTTAACTATTTGAAAATAAAACAGGACATTGAAAGTTGAATAGTTTACCCTTAAATCAAAGCACCGAGGTTAAAGCCCCCATGTTGGCAAGCAACCTCCTTGCAGAGGTATCCTAGAGGTCTATGAGTTCTGCTTCTGAAAGCTTTATTATCGTGAAAAGCTTTTCAAGTCTAACATCTTTAATTTTACATTAAAGCAAATTAACAAGAAAAAAAGTGCTTGTTTAAACCTATTTCAGATGTTTGATAGTCACCTGTAAATCTTTGATGCATTAGACATTACATACATTGCACAAAATGGTTCTGAACCATAAAACCCTTCAGCTGTGTGTGCATTCCATACAAACTTACTCTATAAAAAGATGATTTGACATAATGGATTACCATAATGCCCCTTTTTCCTGTTTGAGAGCCCTCACCCCCCTGTTGTGCTGTCTCACCACCTCATTGGTGGACAACCTGTTAACTGGATGTCCTAGCTCTACCTCCACACACTCTTGCCCGCTGAGATGTGATATATAGACTGGCACTAATTGCTGGCCTCTCTGCACCTTCACTTACAAACACACACTCTGTCCACTCACACACACAAATATGTACTTCCATCAGCTCTTTAACAGTAAGAGCCTTATGGAGAAGCCAAATGCACCTTTGTTTCAGCTTTATGTTGTTTTGAACACTACCAGCACAGAATGTACGTGTTCTTTTAAGAATCTTAAATTAATGAATCTTATTAACAAGTACAACAGTTTATATCCAGTCACCAGAGGTTTTTTTTCTTGCATCATACACTTTTAGATTTCACTGTGCTTTCCCATTTTTACTGTTTGAATCTGCATTTCGATATCTGCTGGTGGGTTTTGTGTCTCCTGACATCCACTAATTAATCTCCTTTTGTCCTTTTTCAAATACTGCCCATTTGGCTTGCATTATTTCAGAGTAATGTATTATTAATTTAGTAATTTGAACCTTTTCAGCTTTTTATTTGCTCTGTTCTTTCAATGGCTCTTAAATTTTATGAAAGCATTAAAAAGTTCAAATTCATATCAGCCGTATTAGAAAGTGTTAGCACTACAGACAAATGCAAGTTTCAAGCAGTCCACTATGCTGACTTTAACCAGTATTGAGTTTGCCTCCAATTTCTGAATTGTCCTGATGGTCCTATAACGTCTGTCATGTGGTACTCTGAGCATGTTAAAAGAATTCTGTAAATGATGTGCAGGTACAGTCTATTTAGGTCTGATGACTGATGACATTTCCATATACACACAACATTGACATTAGTCCTGTCCCCTTGTAGATGGGCCTCGAACATGAGGAAGAGAAGCTGGAGATCAAGAGACAGGTGTCGGAGTTGACCCTTTCTCTGCAGGAGCGTGAGTCCCAGATTAGCAGCCTGCAGGCTGCACGTCTTGCCCTGGAGAGCCAGCTGCAGCAAGCAAAGACCGAGCTGGAAGAGACCACCGCTGAGGCTGAGGAGGAGATCACTGCCCTCAGGGTAAGACAAACAAGTGCAAGCACGGGTGTGCAGTCGGAGTCACTCGTAGAAATACAGGTGCACATACGTTCGGCATAAATATATGTAGATGTAGACAATTTGTAGTGTCCTCATTATATGCAGCAGTTGGATGTGGTTGTATTTTTGCTTTTCATTTGCTCTGGTTTCTCACAGAATCACAGAGATGAAATTCAGCGCAAGTTTGATGCCTTGAGAGACAGCTGCTCAGTAAGTGCTGCCACAGCCTTTTGCCTGTTTTCACACTGAAGAATTTTGTAAACATGGAGAACTTAAGATAGTTTTCAATTATTTACTTTACTGCTGCTCATAATGTCATGTTCAATACCATTTAAAACATCTCTTGTTTGAAAAGCTTAATAACAACACAGGATTTCACAGTGGAGAGCCTATACTGATACACTCAATAAAACAGTTTTCCTAAATCCTGCATGCCAAAGATATTTCTCTTACCAATGAGACCTTGGAAGTAACTGCAGTATTAGTACTCACATTAATAGAGTGATTGTAAATATCAATTTACAGTGTTATCAGTAGCCGAACTGTGCTATTACTGAAAGGATTCCTTTGCCCTGGCTTTTTGGACAGAAACTAAAATATCTTTTCCATAAGCAGGGCTAACACTTGCTTGTCTGTATTGCCTCAGGTGATCACTGACCTGGAGGAGCAGCTTACTCAGCTGAGTCAGGAGAATGCTGAGTTGAACCGCCAGAACTTCTACCTGTCCAAACAACTTGACGAAGCGTCAGATGAGAGGGAGGACCAGCTACAGCTCAGCCAGGAAGTGGACAGGCTGAGGAGGGAGGTGGCTGACCGCGAGATGCACCTCAACAATCAGAAACAGGTAATACGCGTACAAGGAAATGCTTGAGAGCACTTGAACATGAAGTAAAAGATATTGCTGATAGTTTTCGTGTCTATTTTTTTTCTTTTTTGTTTTATTACATTATGTTCCTGCTAGGGGTCATACTGTAACAAGCTGTGTTGCTTATTTATATTCCAAGCCAAATTAGTGATGCATTATATCATGAAACTTTTCAGCCTCACAATACTGAGACTGTGCGCTGTTATCAAAAATGAAATGCAAGAGGGACAACAGTCACATGGTTTCACCAAAAAGCTGAAAAAAGCTCTTTTCAGTCTGGTCTTGTGTTTATCTTACCAGAACATCGAGACACTGAAGACAACATGCAGCATGCTGGAGGAACAGGTGGTGGAACTGGAGTCCCTAAACGACGAGCTGCTGGAGAAGGAGAGGCAGTGGGAGGCTTGGAGAGCAGCCCTGGAGGATGAAAAAAGCCAAGCCGAGAGACGCACCAGGGACCTGCAGAGGCTGCTAGACAATGAGAAGCAGAATAGGTAAGATTCAAGCGTGAACACTTTGGAATTTATTTACAGCGTGTTATTGGCAGCTCAGTGTTATTCAATACATTCATTAAAATATATTACCATTTTAAGATTTGTTATTCTGCTGTTCACAGGCTGCGTGCAGACCAGCGCAGCACTGAGTCTCGCCAGGCAGTGGAACTGGCAGTCAAAGAGCACAAGGCTGAGATATTGGCCTTACAGCAGGCTTTGAAGGAGCAGAGACTGAAGGCTGAAAGTCTGTCTGATACTGTGAGTCACACATGTTCATACGTCTTACTTATAATCTATCTTTAATCTCATCTTTCAGTCCATGGAGTGAAATGTCGGGCCTTGCCGCAACCAACAAATATTTTTTACTTGTGAGACAGAAAATCAGTGCCGTGTTTGTGACTGTGTTGTGTTATGTTTTAACATGCACTCACATGTTCTCACAGCTCAATGATCTGGAGAAGAAGCACGCCATGCTGGAGATGAACGCCCGCAGCTTACAGCAGAAACTGGAGACCGAGAGAGAACTGAAACAGAGGCTCATGGAAGAGGTAGAAAGTGAAATACGACCGCCCTATATAAAATGCCTGATGTTTTAATTTTAAGTTGCATTTATGTCCCTTTAAGTCCTTAAAATATACAGCCAGTAGGGCTTTTTTAGCCAACTGTTTAAAGAAATGGACTGAAAGGACTTTTTTTTTTCTTTTAAATGGCACTATTGGGGAAATCTGTTTGTTATGGAGGAGATGGTTTGGTCTCTGTCTATTTGTGCTCATTATTTTTGTGACCACTTTGAAATCTTACTGATTTTAAATTCAGTGTCCGTATTTAAATATCTGTGTGCTGGTGTCCCAACAGCAAGGGAAGCTGCAACAGCAGATGGACCTCCAGAAGAGCCACATTTTCCGTCTGACCCAAGGCCTGCAGGACGCCCTGGATCAGACCGACATGCTCAAGACTGAGAGGACTGATCTTGAGTACCAGCTGGAGAATATACAGGTGCCCAGTGCAACACCTTTGCAAACTGATAGAATACAGTGGTCTTTAGTGAAAAGGGGACTCCTAGTTAGATATTAGAATAGACCAGTAATAAGATATCTCAGGGGGACCAAAAGGATAAAGTAATTATAACTCATGTGTACTCAGAGGGAATTCTTTTAAAGTTGTTCAGAGGTATTTCTTTCTCTGAGCTTCTGTTTTCTTTCCTGCAGGCTGTGTACTCCCATGAGAAGGTGAAGATGGAGGGGACAATCTCCCAGCAGACCAAACTCATTGACTTCCTCCAGGCGAAAATGGACCAGCCCACCAAGAAAAAGAAGGTCTGGGAAAATATTTTACGCTAACTATAAGCCATGTTAGACTGATACTCACCTTCAAGTTAAAGATTTGAATGTACATGCACAATATTAGGAATGTCAACTGTTCATCTGTAACTGAATTCAGTACTGTTCCCTCTCTGAACAGGGAATATTTGGACGGCGACGAGAGGATGTAGGTACCACAACTAACGGGGCGTTGGCTCCACAGGCCCAGCCAGCAGTTCCCATGCAGTACAGTGACATGAAACTTGCTTTGGAGAAGGAGCGTTCAAGGTGTGCAGAGCTGGAAGAGGCTCTGCAGAAGATGAGGATAGAGCTACGGTCCCTTAGAGAAGAAGGTAGGGACAGCTCTCTAACTGGACCAGCTGTAGCACAGTCTCTTATGTCTTATATCTTAATGGCATCTCCTGAGAAGCTAAGTCTTGGATCAAGATGGTAAATCCTTTTCGGCTTCAGGGATGTTTTTCTGTAGTCAACTCTAGATCATTCTCCCATAGAAAGAGGGAAAAGGTTCAAATAAAACAGTCCTGTAGTAAATACTTTCAGTCTGTGAGTTTTTAATAGTTATTGATGTTGATTTCCATCAAAACCTATACCAGTAAAGACCGAGCCCTGTCATCTGAGATGAGAGATGACAACCTAAGTCAGCTCAGGAAATCCTGTTTTGTGACCCCTCATTTATCTGTTCCCAGACATCTTTTAAATGAGTTACCATGGCAGCATTCTGCTCCATTACCTACACCTGTCAAGTTCTATGAGATTATGAGACCCATTTCTGAATCTCTGAGTTCTTTTTTGCTAATGGAGTCAAATATTTCCAGCTAAATGAGTATCACTGATCTAATATTATGTTGTCTTATTTGCTTGTGGGGATACAGCGGCTCATTTCAAAGCCCAGGAACATGTGGCTCCATCCACACCGGCTCAGGCCCGCCACCAAATCCTCATGTCAGCCATTGTCAAATCCCCAGAACATCAGCCCAACCCCAGCAACTTGCTCAACCCTTCCACCCGCTGTAAGGAGACCTCCACACCTGAAGGTTAGTCGCACACACACAGATACACAAACATCCAAGTAGGTTCAATGCTGCCCTCAGCCTCAACTTGAACCTGAGGTTTCCTGTTTTGAAGCTGCATAGTTCACCCTTACAGTGTTCACCCTTACACTATCAGTGTCAACACAAGTGGAACTCCCTGTTCACTTATTTTGTTCATGTGGTGTGTTTATGTGTGTTCTTTCTATGGTTTGTCTCACCAAGCAGGATTATGAAGTTAAATAACGTGGATAACTCTGTTCAGCACATGTTAAACCAGGGACATGGACTCAACTGTGCATTTATCCAGCTAACATTGTAATCCTGCTCGGGCCTGTCTCACAAAGTAAGAATAGTGGATTAGCTGGGTAACATTACTTTTAATCCAGGCTTTCCCCTATTACAAAGCTAAAGTACTTTTTGGGGGGGTGGGGAGGTCGATCACCATGGAGACTGAACCTTTGTTGCATATATCATTGCTTCGTGGCAGGTTCAGTGACTCATCGGAACGTGTGAACAACCCATCACCTAATAACTAAAGAAAAATGGAGAAACAATTTGAAAATGATCTTCCAGTGACAAAAAGAAAGAATTCATATGCAACATGGTGTCAGTAGTTATGATACCATGAGATACCCATTAATGTGTATTTTGTCAGAGACAAATGTTTGGATAACAGATGCCGAGTTGCAGGCTGAACTTGCTTTGTGATTCAGACCCCTGACTCTGTGTTCCTTTGCTTTCACCTAGCTATTGTTAGACTGCTCTCTCCTTTCTGTCTCTTTCCTCTTGCTCCTCACAGAAAAGAGGAGGGTCACCTTTGAAAGTAAGTTAGCAGTCACCACAGTGTGTCTTCTCACATGCATGAGCTCATCTACATGCATGACAAACTGCACACGCATTATGTTCAAATCATACTGTACATCTGTCCTGTTGTCCTCCTATCCAGTTGTCCATAGACTTGTCTCTTAAAGGTCAACTTTGACGTCCTCTCTTGTTTTTCAGCCTCATTCCTGGAGTCATGATTTTGATGGCATTTGGCAGGATAGGTAGCTTCTCACCCAGGAGCATTTTAATGCATCCCATGCTCATTGGCATGCATAATCTGAAACGGATTGACTATTTTAAACTACGTGAACATTCATACGCCCAGTACCTGCAATTAAAATAATTCATTCATTATTCAAATTGCCTCATGCCGCTTGAAAAAAACTGTAACTAATTCAGTTGTTGCTGACTTCTGAAGCGATTCAGCCTGTAACAAAGTGTTACGGTACCACATTTCTCTTACAGTAACCTCCTGTCCCTGCCCACGTCTTCCTCCCTCTTTGTATTGCAGAGTTTGGTCGGCGTGTGAAAGAGAGAATGCACCACAACATCCCTCATCGTTTCACTGTGGGGCTCAACATGAGGGCTGCCAAGTGCGCCGTCTGCCTGGACACTGTGCATTTTGGGCGACAGGCTGCCACTTGTCTAGGTCTGCATCCTGCACTGTGGCTGAGAGTACCACATTGGAAGATATTTCAAAGGACAAATTATTGGCCAGCCCTAACAAGAATGCTGGAAATAGTTTTTGTAGTGTGGCCATCATATTAGTCTCCCTCATGTGGTGGAATCAGATTTGTTGTGACTATCATTAGAATTCCAACTGGTATGGGTCCTAGAAAATAAAAATATGGGATTTTGATTGATTCCCAAACCAGAGGCAGTGTAAAAGCACATGGTGACGTGAAAAACACATTAGCCTTTCTCATGTCATCAGCAGTCGTTTGAAAGCTTGAAAAAATGTAATATAAACTCCCATAGTAAAGATAAGAGTATTAAAATAACTTAAAAAAAATCCTAATCAGCTTGATTCACCCTCTCTCTCTCTGCCTTATCATAGAGTGCCACACCTTGTGTCACCCTAAATGCTCGCCATGTCTTCCGGCCACCTGCGGTCTGCCAGCTGAGTATGCCACTCACTTTTCAGAGGCTCTGTGCCGAGAAAAGGCAAACTCACCTGCGCTGCAGGTCAAAGAGGCCAGTGGGCATGTCCGCTTGGAGGGATGGATGAAGCAGCCTAGGTAAACTAATTCAGTCCTTTACTGCCACACTGACCATATGCCCTGTGTTAAATTCACAGCACTCAAGGTGTGTGTACATCTGTTTGCTCACTTAGAAATGGAAAGCGTGGTCAACAAGGCTGGGAAAGGAAGTATGTGGTGCTAGATGGCACCAAAGTGTCCATCTATGACAGTGAGCCCAGAGAGGGTCAGTACCAAATTTCTTTCTTTTTTTTTTTTTTTCATTTTTCTGAATGAGACAGTTTGACATCATTACACTGTTTATGATTCAATGAAGATCAATACAGCAGAATTCAACTAAAAGAATATCATGTGGTGTTTTTCTTCTAGATTGTATAAAGGCCGAGGAGGAGTTTGAGCTTTGTATGCCTGATGGAGAGGTGACTGTTCATGGAGCTGTTGGAGCCTCTGAGCTCATCAACACTGCCAAGTCAGGTACAGGATCAATACTGCCTAATCCTGCTACACTTAGCCATTTTGTAGGATTTTAAGTGTATCATCCTCTGCCCAAATTTTAAATTGCATGCACATATCCCTTCTATTCTTTTAATCCCAACCTACAACAAAATGTTGACCGTTCTGCTCAGCTGTGAAATGAAGCTTTTAGCAAGATAGAAACCAATCCATCTTTGTGTGTGTGTATGCAGACATCCCATACGTGTTGAAGCTGGAGTCACATCCCCACACCACCTGCTGGCCAGGCCAGTCCCTCTATTTCATGGCTCCCAGCTTCCCTGACAAGCAGCGCTGGGTGGCTGTACTGGAGTCTGTGGTGGCTGGTAGCCGTGGATCTAAAGACAAAGTAGATGCCGATGCTGTAAGTACTGTGTGTATATTAAATGTTTCTGCTTGTGTCAGGTCTGACTGGGTTCAGAATTTGAGTTTGCCTAGGTTTAAGAAAGACAGCCCAGTGTCTCGCTTATTACAGTTTGCACATTTTAAATAGTAACTTAATCCAAGGGTGGCTGTATTGCTTGGTGTGAAAACTGGGTAAAATATATTGAATGCCTCCATTAAACATCAGCCAGTGCCTTCACTTCTTTTTCCTCCCCCTCCCTCTTCTTTCTCTCTCTCTGCATGTTCTCAACATCCACGTCTTCTATTTGTGTGTTGTCATCGTCTCTGTTGTGATTATACTGTGCGTGTGTATCTCCATTCAACTCGGTTGTGTGGATCATATTATAGGCAGGTGTTTCTAAAAGACAGAAGAACCTATCCCCTCTGGTTCAGGTACAGTAAGTAGCTGCACGTATGCTTGGGCTTCAGTCGACCGAACGACTGAGCATGCACTAGCTGTACACATCTACGCATACAACACTGATGCCGGTCAGTGCAGGTCAGCACAGTCCTGGGCTCAGTTACCGAATATGGTCCGTGGGAAGAGCTGCTCTTTGGAAAACAGCTGCATTTACACATAAAACCTACATAGTGCATGGATGTGAATAGACACTGCTGTGCACCTTTGGCCTGGTGTCATATGTTCTGGCATGCATGTTTCTGCGAAAGCCATGAGCTGCTTTAGCCCCCTTCCACTGAGACACAGACACATGTACACACTCCTCTAGGCAGCCCGAGCTTAACTTGAGTCCGCAGGCTTCTCTTTGTGGTGGTTGTGTTTTTATTGCTGTTTTAGAAGCAGTTTGTCATCTCTCTTACATTCTGTGCCAAATGACCCTTGTAAATAGTATTTTCTCTAAACTGTATTTCAGTGTTTCCAAACCCCTGCCTCTTTAGTTGTATTACCTGTTCAAATAGGCATTTAAAAGTTCAATATGCACCTTTTTTCCTTAAGGGAGAATATACTACATGGCTGAAAATATGAGGACACCTGAAAAAATATGTGAACAGCTAAATATTTACTTTCTTCTGGGAAGACTTTCCTTAAGATTTTGGAGCCTGCCTACATGCCATGCAGCCACAAGAGCATTAGTGAGGCTGGACACTGATGTTGGGCAGTAAGGCCCAGTTTCCAGTTCATCCCAAAGGTGTTGGATGGGGTTGAGGTCAGAGCTCTGCCAACGTTAAACCGATTTTTAATGAATTTAACTACTTCCCACTCTTGATTTTGTCACCCACACAAGAAGTTATGCGGCTATAAACATACAAACTGATTTGTGTCTGTAGGTCTGAGTATCAGAAATTGTCAAGAACCAAAAAGTTTGAATCAAATAATGTAATTTTGTCTTTGTAGGAAGATCTGACTTGTCTGGTTCAGACATCCCCAGCTTACATTCGCTACTTATTAATATCGAAGGATGGCTTAACTAATTTGTGGTTTGTGAAGGCTCCCTGGCTGTCGTCCTTGCTGGGTTAGCTTGCCTTGCTCTAAAGAAACTGATCTGCAGAAAATCCTCCTAAATTGCCTCCTTCCCCTGCTCCACGTCTCTTTCTTTCTACCTCTTGTCTTAATAGAAACTTCTGGGGAACTCCCTGTTGAAACTGGAGGGTGACGACCGTTTAGACATCAACTGCACTTTGCCCCTCACTGACCAGGTAAAAGAGCAAAAACTTGTAGCATAAAAAGAGTGATTGTACACTAATCAGTCATCCTTCCAGTTTCCCCTGACTGCTACACTACCCCCCTGCATGTTCACTTGTTAAGCCCTCATGATCTTCCTTATCCTTTACCTCAGATTGTGTTGGTCGGCTCCGAGGAGGGTTTGTATGCTCTAAACGTCATAAAGAACTCTTTGACCCACATCCCTGGGCTTACCTCCGTCTTCCAGATCCAGATCCTGAAGGAGCTTGATAAGCTGCTAATGATCACTGGTCAGTACATGACAATAGATGAGGCCCAGTGTACTCAATTGCTCAGACTTCATAGCTCCTTTTAATTCTGCTACATCAATGTAAGATCACTCACTCATTCATTCATTCATTCATTCATTCACATTCTCCTCCAGGAGAGGAGAGGGCTCTGTGCCTAGTGGAGATCAAGAAGGTGAAACAGTCTTTGTCACAGTCCCATCTCCCTGCTCAGCCTGACCTCAACCCCTTCATCTTTGAGACAGTAAAAGGATGCCACCTCTTCTCCTCTGGAAAGGTAGGTCAGGTTGTTGTTAGTTACACAGAACAAAATCATTCTAGTCAGGCTGTTATTTAGTCAGAGTTAATGATCAGGGTAATAGCCTAGCAGTGTTCTGTCCTGATTGTGGAATTGTTCCTTCTTTACAGATTGATAATGGGACTTGTATCTGTGCCGCCATGCCCAATAAGATTACAATTCTGCGACATAATGAAAGCCTCAACAAGTTCTGCATCAGGAAGGTGAGTGGGCCTTAAAGACGCATAGATAATAGACATGATGAAGATGAGGTAAGGTTTTGTAGCAGCTTAGATGGTCTTGTTTTGCTTCAGGGAGTAATGAGTTTAAAAAAGTGTCACTGTTGAACATTAGTTTGTATTTGTAGGAAATTGAGACGTCAGAGCCCTGCAGCTGTATCCACTTCACTGGCTACAGTATCATAATCGGTACCAACAAGTTCTATGAGATTGAAATGAAGCAGTACGTGCTGGAAGGTTGGTCAAATTCTGTATTGATATTACTTTAAAAGTATATATATAAAAATATTTGTTCTTGTCAACCAGATGGTGTTCTGAGCAAGTCTACACAAGTGTGTTTATGTCGCTGGGAGGTTTGAACGTTCACACCTGAATGAGCTGACAGAGACCGATTTCCTTTCACAGAGTTCCTGGACAAAAACGACGTTACGCTAGCTTCAGCTGTCTTCGCCGCATCCTCCCACAGCTTCCCCATTTCCATCATCCAGGTCACCACCGCTCCACAGAAGGATGAGTACCTGCTCTGTTTCCATGGTTAGACATTTATTTTCTGTATGTGTGGGCACATGTGTTCAGTGTGTTGTGTACGCAGTTCAGCATGTCGACACACATACCAGGAAAGGAGCCAAAATTTAACCGGGAAAGAATTCTTCTGGAAATGTGATTTTGTCATTTATGTTTATAAATAGTTTTATATGATAACTGAAATATTTTTCTTGCAGAGTTTGGCGTGTTTGTGGACGCATACGGCCGCAGGAGTAGAAGTGATGATATCAAATGGAGCCGTCTGCCTCTCTCATTTGGTGAGTGTGGATCAGAATTTCTTCAATGTCACTTTCAAATTTTCATTTGTTATTTAATTGTCGCTATGCACTATAAACAGATTTTAAGTGAGTTTCTTGGCCTTTCAGCCTACAGAGAACCGTACTTGTTTGTGACCTATTTCAACTCTTTGGACGTTATTGAGATTCAGGGACATGCTGCTCTGGGGTAAGATTGCCTTCTGTTTCTTTGTTAGAAAGAAACAGTGCCTCAGTTAAGGTTTACACCAGTAAATATAATCATCATTTTGTGGATCTTTACTGAGTACTATTGTTTTTTATAGTGCTTGATTTACTAAGTTAAGAGCTCAGTAGAGAAGAACAAGAATCATCCATTTCATTTTCACTCCTGCTTTAATTGATGAATGAATGTCAAATGTAACTGTTTCTTTCCAGGCCTCACTCATATGCACACCTGGATATCCCAAACCCACGCTACCTGGGCCCAGCCATCTCCTCTGGGGCCATCTACCTGGCCTCATCCTACCAGAACAAACTGAGGGTCATCTGCTGCAAGGGCAACCTGGTCCAAAGTCAAGAGGGTGGAGGAGACCTGCAGCGTAACGGCTCCGGGCGAAGGTGAGGACATAGTCAGAGACTATTTGTTAAACAAGCCACAGCTCACACTGACATGCTCACATTATCGTGGTAGCTGGTAAAATCTTAAATGTCTTTATTTTGTCAGCGACACTTTTAAACTACCACCACCCATCACCCTTCTTTTTACTCAAAACCACGTCTTAATCTTCATGCACTGTCATTACATGTGCAGATGCACATGATTTAGGAATTAATGAATAAACTACTGGAATTAACAAAGAAATCAAGCATTAATCAGTAAATACTGTAAGTCATTTCCAAAGTGGAATGTGATTCCTTCAGTATATTATTTATTAGTATTACAGCATAAATTTATCCCATACAATGTAATGGACACTGCTCAAACAAACAACTACTTTAATGTAACATTCAAATAGCAAAAGATGGAAATTAAAGCAGCATTGTGTAGCTTTTGCTGAGCAGCGGCATTAGCAGCCTCAGCAGCCACAAGTGGTAATTTCCTAGACGCGGACAAATTAAAGCAGCGTACCACTAGAACAGCTCATGTACAGAAAGCCCATCGATCAGTCAGGCACAAACACACCCTTCATCAAAAGGGTTGATAAATAAAAGAAAAAATTACTGAGCTAGCTGAAGACCCATTGTTGGTAGTGTGTGTCATGGTGCCATAAAGCGTTACACACTTGTCGCAGGAGATTGTACCTGCTCAACCCAAGTGGCATAGTGCAAGAACAGCCATTCGGAGCACAGAGTGGGAATGAAAGAGGCAACATTTTCCATATTAGAAGTGTACCATCAAAATATTTTTGAAGCTCTTATTTTAAGGTAAAGTAGTTGCACGATATTGCTTTGAAGAGTTAATTTGGCTTTAGCAACTGAGCTGGGTTTCCAACCCATAATAGTCTGACACCCTCATTATTTACATAATAATAAATAAATAAATTCTGCAATGCCTGCATTTGTCTGTTGGAGGGAAATAAAAGAGATGATCACCCAGAGGAAAATCCTGCTCAGTGGAAATAAATTTTGCAGCAGGAATAATAAATTCTGCAGACAGTAAATAAATCTTAAAGTAAAAGAGAAGACAAAGATGTGCATTTTATTTGTTTGTTTTACTCATTTCTCGGTTTACTTGAGCATCTTATTTATTTATTCTTTCATTTCTTTTGGTGAGGTTTGGTCTTCCCTGCTACACAGAGGGTATAGAGTAGGAGTATTCCACTGCACTTCCTCGCTCCATATACACTCCATGTGGTGTTGTTGAAGGGTCACTGGGACCAGCTGGCACTGAGGGGCACAGGTTGACATCCACAAGTGGTGATTTTTAAATCGGGCCTTAATGTTTGATTTGGTTTTACAAAACAGAAGAGTAACAACTTCATTTTGCTCTTTGCAGGAGGAGGAGTTCATTTTTTATCTGTAACAAATCATAAGATTTGTCTTTTTAAATTCAAAAGTACTGTTTAAAGTGTCTCCTGTTAAATGTAGAAAGTAACTTGTTGAATAAAGACTGACTTCCTCCTTTTATGTTCTGAGACTGATCTATTACAATTTGATGCTCGTTCACAACTGGGCTGTTCTCGCTCATTGTGGTTTTGCAAAACTGTCAACACTGTGCTTGACCTGTTGTCAGCCACTGACTCTGTCTTCTCATTTAGAAAACCAAACGGAGTAGATGAGATCAGTCTAG
Organism: Toxotes lorentzi; assembly: GCA_037833715.1. Lineage (NCBI taxonomy): Eukaryota > Metazoa > Chordata > Actinopteri > Toxotidae > Toxotes > Toxotes lorentzi. The sequence continues at coordinate 9,193,733 of JBBMJY010000018.1, forward strand.
TATAATTATGAATAGCAATGCATCTTATCATATGAGCCTGATTATGAGCACACCATCCTCACCACATTTGCTGACCTACCTGACTCCCACAGCGCCAAGCAAAGCCTGTTTCCCTTCTCCTTTAATCAATGCTCCGTGCCCGTCTTTATGCCTCGGTTCCTCCCTAACAGCCCTAACAAACGTGGGCCTCCGTCCTACAATGAGCACATCTCTAAAAGGCTGGCAGCCAACCCCCTAGTCCACGGAGACCCCGGCACGCCTCACCGCTACCGAGAGGCTCGCACAGAGTTTAGACGGGACAAGTCCCCCAGCCGTCCACTGGAGAGAGAGAAGTCTCCTGGCAGGATGCTGGAGAGCCGGATAGTGGGGTCTCCGGGCAGGGCCATGGCCGACCCCCGGTTAGAGCGCTCCCCGGGCAGGGCCATGGCAGACCCGCGCATGGACCGCTCCCCTGGCCGGATGATGGATGTTCGCAGAGAGAGGTCCCCTGGACGATTCGAAGAGCGCCAAAGGCTTCACACTGGTTCTGGACGCACACCCATAAACCCTGTTAACAAGGTTTGTCAGTCATTTCTATTGATTCTTAGAATTTGGACGGAGAAAACAAGTTGTGGTTTAGGGGGGTTATGTCCCAGGCTAGGTCTTGACTAAGAGCAGTGACAACCCCATGTCTCCCCTGGTTGCCTGGCAACCTGAAGATAACTGCAACTTGTCATTTGTACTGTTCAGAGCTTGTACAGATAAAAACATGAGCTTTAGAGATGCTGGTTGGCTAGCTGTTTCTCTCTCTGCTTCCAGTCTTTATTCTAAGCTAAAGTAACCAGCTGCCAGCATTAGCTTCATATTTAATGGACATGACATGAGACATGGCATGAGTGGTACAACAGGCAAAAGTATTTCCCAAAATGTCCAAAAAAAAATTCTTTAGTTACTCTGCAGTTTATGTACACAGCTGATGGACCATTCAGTGGCATTTTGCGTATGTTTTGCCTCTGATTTTAGTTTATCATAAGCCAATTATCATAACAGCTGCTCTTATGCATGTATGTAGGTGTTTCTGTTGCTGACTGTATTTTGTTGACTTTATCCACCAGGTATGGGACCAGTCATCTGTTTGAGACACAGCAGAGCCACATACCCAGCATGGACAGGAAAATTCATCTTTGAAAAGGGAAAGGAAGAAACCGAGAACCAGTGAGAATGTCACCAACTCATGATGAAACACTGCCACACATCTGTTTTGCCTGACATCTAAGCTGAAAAACCTGCGGGGAAAAACAACTAGCTGTTAGAAGAGAGTGGGAGAGAGAGAGAACGAGAGAAATAAATAGATGTCATTAGAATCAGGTTGGTTTTTTTTTCCTCAATGAACTGACCCAAGTCAATAAAGGTCAACAAAATGCCATAGTAACAATCTGAGCAGGGTTTTTTTGCGATGTATTTGAGAACGTGCTCTGTCCTCTGAGATGGTAGGAATTTAATTTCATTTTGTCAACAACAACAAAAACAAAAAAACATCTGGGATATGAGTTCTCAACTTAAAACTTGACTCATGGGTTTCAGTAGCTTCAGTCAACTCCAGACAGTAGAGACTATAATAGATAAGCACAGCTGTAGCAACTTTATCTTAAAAGTCAATGCCTAAATATTTTCAAAGTCAGTCACTAGTGAAAATGGTAGAGGTTCACTCAAAGTAGTATTATTACAGCTGGCGCCTTTCCACACTCACCTCAGTCCACAGTAGCTACAGATCAGGGCGGGAGAGTGGCATACATCTAATAGCATTTCTGGCTCCAGCCTGGCACTGACATGTCTACACGCAATCATTATCAACTAATTACAATCATTCTCACCTAACCTCAGTCTTCTGTCGAGACTTTGGTTAGTTACAGTGACAGGACTTGGCTGGAGCACAAACAAATTTAAATCAAATTTAAATATATGAACTCTCCCTGCCCGGTAGAACCACACACACAGATGATTGTCTGCCCTCGAATAGGTCGACACTAAAACTGCACTACCAACAAGCCCCAGCAGCGATGGAGCAGGACCTTTCTAATCCTTCAGAACGCTATCTGACTGTAAATAGACAAGACATAATTTTATATATATTGAGAAGGAATTTCAAGGCTGGATAAGCCATGTCTATTTTTGTTAAAGAAAAAAAAAAGTGATTACGTGTTCTCTTGAATGTTCAATGAGTATTCTTTTAACATGTCCAAACGTCTTTTATCAAGTGAGTGATTGTATCTGGATCCAACTCATGTATGCACTTCCATCTGTCAAAGGCAAAACCTCAGTGCTGAATTATATGACAGGAGGGAAAAAAAGATCATGTTTGAAGCTTACGACATAGTACTTGAGCATTTCTTTTTGTACAATGTCCCTTAATATTGTATATAACCCAAAATTGTTCAAGGTGAAGATGAAAATAATCTTTCTTTTTTTTTTTTTTTTTTTTTTTTCCTGATTCGTATATGGCATGGATATGTATATCTGAAATGAAACAGAGTGCTGTCTTCTGCTTCTGCCTCATTCAGGTTATATTTTTATTCCACAATTTAAGAATGAAGCACGTAAATAACATCTCCTTTCTTTTAACTAATACCTATTTGCACAGTAAATTCTTATCATTATAATTAATTAATCTCCTCTTTTCTTTTCTTTTTTTTAATAAGGCACACTTGGCAAGTTAAGCATCCAGTTCAGACTTAAGACACTAAAATCATCTACAGTTATTTTAGCTCCCACTGAGCTCATTAAACTAATTGTATTTCTATATGTCATAATTTGATCTATGGAAATAGAATATTTTTGTGGTTTGTATTGATGTTTTTAGAATATAAACAGATGAGAGGCCACATTTTAACTTGCCTAGTGTGTCTGTCAACAGTAGGGCTCTTAGTAGGAAGATTTTTCTTCAAATTTCTGAATCCACAATCATTCTTTTTAGATGTTCAGAAATCTTCCTGAATGTATTTAAGCCAAGAAGAAGGAACCAATTCATTGGTAACAAATGTTCAACAGAAAGCACCCAATGCTCCAGATTGCACAAGTTTTCTACAGGTCTCTATAGGACTCCATACAAAGGGGTTTCCCATCCTGTTTTATTTTGTTGTTCTAGTCTTTTTAATTTGTATTTCTTTTCACATGGTCCTGAATCGCAATGCCGTAATGCTGGATATGATATTGATGTCTGCTAACAAATGTTTTATTAGCGTTCCCTGTAGAGATTTTGTCACAGAATATTAAATATTATAACCATTGTCTTTCACTTCTAATTTGTCTTCTTATGCTGTGCTCGGGTTAATTAAAAAAAAAAAAAAACATAAACCCACATTAACTCGATAAGGTAAAGGAAGTGAAAACTGGTAGTGTTTGAAGCTCTTTTCTCCATCACCCTGTGCTTTTTACTCAACACTCACTTTTGAGTCTGCCAGTGAAATGACCATTTGTCCATGTCCATTGTGAGGTTAGTCTATTTATAGGTGTCTGATCCCAACACTCAGCCAATGCGACAATGCCCTGCCATTCCAGTCCCGGTAGCTGCAGCGGCTGCTCGGATCAGAAACTGAGAGCAGAGCTGAAAGGGGAAAGTTTTCAACAACAATAGCTGCTGCCTCGTTGGGTAACAATAACCTTTCTAATTCTAACCTCCATATACACACTATGCTGTGAGATGACACTGGTGACATCTGCTGTTAGTTCATCAACAGCGGTGTGTTTGACAGTGAGTGGACCAAGTGCAGGGAGGCTTTCAGCCCCTCTCTTTATATAGATCACGCACCCTGTGGCGTCACCTCCTAACCCCGGCCCATTCAGCTCATTTTCACACACTGTCACTTTTCTTGACCTGGGAGCAACAAGTGATACTGGACCACTTGTTAATGGTGCAGAGAGACGTGGCAACATTGTAAGGATGCGTTCAGTGTCAGCAGCGTTACACTTAAATATGTCGCACCTACTGCTGTTGACATCACTGAGCTTAGTTTCACAATCACTTTAACTCTAACACCAGTGTAGTGGAAGAAGTAGATCGATCCATCTTTGTCTTTTTACTTTCCCTTTCATGACTTTGACAGGTCAGCGTTTTCTCTATGTTAATCTGTTGTCATGGACAGAGTGGCTTCTCCTCATATTTCCCATCAAGTGGTTTGAGCCACTTTGCAGTTTAATTGCAGATCATCCAACCACTAGAACTTTGGCTGTGGCAACTTTGGCAACCTACAGGCTCCAGTAGAGATGAAGCCAACAGCGGAGAGACAGTCAGACATTTCACTGGTACGAATGTCAGCAAGTACATTCACCTTCACAGAATAAATTAAGTCACAAATAGTTTGTGCTATGTTTGTTGTGCCATACCGTGCCATTACATTGTCAGGGAAAGGTAAGCCAGCGCCAAGCGTGTGAGAAATGTGGCAGAGGTTGGCGGTAACACGGTTCTGACAGGTCAATAAATTACACTAAATAAGCTGTTGATTTCCACACGCTCTCATCATGCCTCCTATCAGATCTGGATATAAATGATTGGTGCATAGATCAGAATTGTAAAATCAAGAGTTGATGACGTTTTTGTCACAGGTACATTACATTGTCTCAGTTGCCTGTGCACTAGATGAGTGCTTGTCCTAACTTTCAAATTCCACCTTAACATTGTGAGTTTCAAGAAATAAATCAAATGTTGTTTAATATAATTTAAAGAAAAGAGAATGATCATAATTATATTACTTTTGGAAACTCCAATTTCTGAATTGCTGTTGAAAAACTTTTGGGGGTGCAGATCTAAGCAGTAGAAAGGTGAAAGATGAGACACCAGTCCAGTCCAGCAAAAAAAAAAAAAAAACGGCTTTTGTCTTTGCATTTACAGTGCTACTTTCAGTGTGTTAATACCATTGTTGTCTATAGTTTCAACAGTCAAGACAGTCGTCTGTGAGCAGAGGGCATTTTACAGTGATTAAGTGCTTTAACCTTCAGTCTGCTCTTGATATTCTAGACCAGTCATTCCACCCTCTTTCTCCAGTGTCAATCATGGCAACATGGGGCGAATGGCTTCTACAGGGCTGTGTGTGTGTGTGTGCACTCTTGAAGTGAGCATGTAATACTGTATGTTCTGTATGAAGCATCATTTACCTGTCACTTCCTAAAGAGGACATAGTTTATAAATATCATCCAGTAGAGCTGAGGATTGGAGCTACAAAAGGCCACCCACAATCTCCCCATTGTTCACTGGCATCATTGTTGGTCTGACCTCCCAGCTGCTCAGCCATGGTAAGTGTGTGTGTGTGTGTGTGTGTGCTGCTTGATGGCGCAAGGATAAGCATGGGATGTGCTTTTTATTTTGGACACATGAGTGCAGTAAATCAAGTCTTACCTGTATAGAGTTTCACTTAAAACTAAATGTTTTCTTTTTACCAACAAATATTCAGCATTTTCTGTGATGATTTGTGAGCTTCGAGGACAGATTACAGCATCTTTGAATGGAAAGTAGCTTCCCACTGCAGAGGTTTCAACTTCAAATTCAGTTTCAGTTTCAAATTTTTCACCACACACTAAATGCATTGCAATTTACGGGCCACATTCAATGCATCCTAAATTACAGGCGATGTGCTGTATTTTAATGGGATATTCAATGAAAATGTTCCATTTTGTTTGACCTGTTAAAGTATTTTTTGTAATTATATATGTCAAACTGTTACTGCCTCCATATGAGTAAGTCAGTTCATTTTTAAAGATTGTGATCCTCTGAGTATAAATTTTAATGCAGCTGTTATTGCCCAAATGCAATTTTCCACCTTTTATGAACGCCATCTTCACCTATTAAGCCGTACAGTACCTTTTATTTATGTTGTCTGCCGTGTAGCTTTAATTTAACTGCCATGTAGTGTCTGCCTCATCCCTCCTCCTGTCTTTCTGCCAAAAGGCCCCCAAGAAAGCCAAGAAGAGGACAGCAGAGGGAGCCAACTCCAATGTGTTCTCCATGTTTGAGCAGGCCCAGATCCAGGAATTCAAAGAGGTGAGAACTGCTGAACCAATTTTTTATTTCACTCATTTACATTTGGCTGAGAGTGACATGAGAATTGTGTAAATGGGGCAGGAATATGAATGTTAGCGCCCAAATGTCGAGGATTATGATCCGAGTGTTTCACGAAACACACAGCAACACACACAAAGGTCTCTATTTCTTCTTCCCTCTGTGTCTTTCCATTTCCATTGTTCATCGTTGTAGTATGCCCACCTGTCTATTTTCCCCATCCCTGGTTTGACAGCAGAGAGGCATGTGGTATGTTGGTATGAGGGTCAGTGGTGCACAGACATCTAGACTGTGTCATCAGTGATTAGGCTGCAGATAAACTGCTGGGCATGCCCTGGATGCCAGGCTAAACCCCGGGGGACTTGCAGGTTATAAATACTTAGTGGTATTCATCTATAAAGATGGCACAAAAAACATTTAAGGGAAGGCATAAGGCTGAAATCTGTTCTTGACTCTTGCTTTTCAAGGCAGAGGGACTCATTTACATGTTCCATAACCTCTCCTGTGCTCTGACCACAGGCCTTCACCATCATGGACCAGAACAGAGACGGCTTCATCGACAAGAATGACCTGAGAGACACTTTTGCTGCTCTGGGTCTGTTGACATCACATTGTACATCAGTCATATTTACTCTAATAAGACGCTATGATTTGGCGATTTTCTATTTACAGATGTTTTCAAAGGTTCAGCTCCTGTTGAGCCATACAAATTCTTAAAACTGTGCTGCTTATCAATCAGCATTTTGCCTTCAGAGAGGTTGCAGATATAAGATTGTAGTATTTGGGAGCTAAGAGCTAAGGTGCACAACAGATCCCAGATCAACAACAATAAACATCTGTATTTTTCTTGACGTGCAGCAAGCGAATCTGTTCAATCCGCTCATGTCTTTTGCTTTATTTGAATGACTGGCACCGTAGGACGTCTCAACGTGAAACAGGAAGAGATCGATGAGATGCTCAAGGAGGCTCCCGGCCCAATCAACTTCACCGTCTTCCTCACCATGTTTGGTGAGAAGCTGAAAGGTAAAGATGAAACTTTAACCATACAAACAAAATGTAAGCGGTGCAGTGTTCATTTCGAGAAGTGTAAAGGCTGTTTTAATGTGTCTAGGTGCTGATCCAGAGGAGACCATCCTCAATGCATTTAAAGTCTTTGACCCTGAGGGGAAAGGTGTGCTGAGGAAGGATTAGTAAGTGGCTTGACCCTCTCATCTCCTCACGCCACCTTAGTTTGCAAAATGCAAATTCATTGCAAGGAGTGTTATGTCAGCTTTTACTCACAGCTCATCACTGCGTCTAAGACCATTATTACCTGGTGCGAACACAGGCCTCGTCATCTCACTGTGTTTTTTTATTCCCCTCTTTCCTGCCCAGTGTGACACAGATGCTAACAACACAAGCCGACCGATTCTCCGCTGAAGAGGTACATTGCAGTCCTTTTACACTAATTATCATTATTATAGCAGATTGCTTTGTGTGTGTGTGGGTGAGTCCAAAAAGCACAGAGGGATGAACGTCATCGTGACGATCATCTACATCCCCAGCAGACGCATTTTCAAACCAAAAACAAAAAGCCTCCGTGGATCAGTGAATCATCACGCCTTTTCACGCACTCTGAGCTACAGTTATGCGTTGTGAGGGGCTAAAGCTGTGATAAAAGTGGTGATAATATCTTCTCTCTGTTGGTAAGATGGAGCAGATGTTCACTGCCTTCCCCCCAGATGTGGCAGGAAACCTGGACTACAAGAACCTGGTTCACATCATTACCCACGGAGAGGAAAAGGACCAGGAGTAGACCTTTTTACCCATGTATTCATCAAATAGAAAGTCTGTCTCTTGTCCGTACATGACCCACCGCCCTTGAAGGAGAAATGGACTGTTGTTTAGTTACTCAGCCCTTATGTTGACTGCATTGTTTCTGTATAACACCCAATCAAGAGCACAAGAAGATCAAGAGAAAGTTTTCTTTGCCACAAGCCACCAAAAACGGACAATTGACAGCATCAACATATTGAGCTCTCTAGCTCCCTTCCTGCTTTATCCACAGTATGTTCCCACTTTCACCTGAGACTAATTAAATTATTTTTCCTTATCATTTTGTACAGACTCAAAACCTCTTGCCTATTGTTTTTTTTTTTTTTTTGTTAGCTCTGTGCATGTTCGTCTAATAAAAGTTTTCAAAGACAGTCACCAGCCTGCTTTCTCCTACTGATACCCAAAGACCGAATATGCAAAACAGAACCACAATATATTCCCGTGAGAGATGCTCACAGGATCATGGGATTAGTGCTTGAACACATGGCTATACCAGCTACTCTTTAATTCCATGTTAGGTAGTGAATGTGTGCACTTGAGAATGAATACCACTCGGATGTGCCGTTGGTGGTCCTCTGAAATCCCCCAGAGATTAATCCAAAACATGAGTGTGGTATTGTTTGTGTGTGCGTCTTTGTGTGTGTGTATATATATATACACATAAATGTTTGGCTACTTAAACAGAGACAAAGCCCTGTTGTTATTTCGGTGCTGTGATGATCTGAGGAGGGTAATGCTATACTGAGGAGTTTGTGCAGCAGGAACAATACGACGCCATTAAGTAATTCTTATCACCCTCACCCACCCACTTGCCAGACCTTGGCAGGGTGTGTGGGGGGGTGAAAATCCCTGGTTTTTCCAGCTGGGGGGTCTGGGGAAAGAGGGGAGCCAGTTTGTCAACTCTCAGACTAAAGTATTGCCTTCTGGGGAGGGGAGGAGGTATCTAGGGAGTGGTGAGGAATAAAAAAGATCAACTTGGACATTTGAGCTCTTTTGGACATTTGAGACAGTTTGAGATCATGTGTCGTGTTTGAACAGTGCCCAGGAACAGACTGTGGGCATTAAGGAAGTTGTACCTACTGGCACAAACAGATAACTGTTCTTTTAAAGCAGCTAAAAACAATATTTTAACAATGGGTGGCACAATTAACAGATGGAGAGCCAGCTATTTCCCTCAGCAGCTGGTGGACATCAAAAACAGAGCTTAAAAGGAGAGTGAATACTGACCTGACATTCATCAGGTTCCCAGAAACATATGAGTATGAAAACTCTACATGCAACACATGTTTTCTGGCTGACCAAGCAGAAAACATGTGAGGGAGTGTGAGGACTTGAAGCCCTCTGTTTCCACACCTGCTTCAAAAGTGTGACATATATACAGTATACAGCTCATGGTTGAACAGGATTATGTAAAAACGGTTATATCCAGTGTTTTTGCTCAAGAAAGGTGTCAAACTTAGCTTTTATGAAGTTTTATCTCACAGTTTCACCATAGGGATAAAGGTAAGGTGTTTCATACCTGATAGCAAGAAAGCCGCCAATAGCGGCTTCTGAGGAGGGAACTCCACCTGCTCATCTCCCATGTTGCTGGCCTGATTCAGCAGGTTACTAATTCTCTCCTCAAGGATACCTGTGGTAGAGAGAAGGTGATAACATGTGAAAAATGTATATTCTGGGCCAGGTTCAGGAAGTTAAGGATTATCTGTTCCTCTTACTTAGGAAGTGCACAAGTGATGGATGCTTGCATTTTCTTAGTAAAAAGGCTGGTGATGGTGGTTTTCAGCTGGTCCGGACTCTTCTGAACCACAGTGCACTGCTTTTGGCCAGGCAGCTATACCTCTCCAACTCAGACTACAAGATAGGTCTTTTGATAACCAAGGTCTCATCTTCTTTTCTTTATATAAAGTTTAAACACATATATTGTCATGAACAGATGTCACCAACACTGGGACATACATACAAGAGACCTGTAGAGCCCGCATTTCAGGTCTTCCTTTGACCTCACTGTGGACTAGGAGGCCAGGTTTAGGATTACAAATTTGAAATTAGGGGACTAACACTTCCATATGTGACAGTAAACAGTCAATACTTAGCTGCATAATATCAGAAGAGCAGGGTCAGACTGAAACCATGTTTTGATCTAGAGCAACATATCAGACGATGGTGCTCTGAGTAATAGTGCTGCTGTGTGACTGCTTGAGTAATTTATTCAGAAGGTCTTATTCTGGTTTAAATTTAATTTTTATTTAAACATGCCATTGATTTCCATTAGCTGTCAAGGAAAGTTGGCACACTGGCTGTATCGGGGGAACAAAGTAGAAATTGAAAAATCCAGCTAGTAATTTTTGTGTGGAACGGTCTGAAGATAGTCTGTGCCGATTTTCGTGAGAATCAGACAAAATTTGTGACCGCTGAAAATTTCGTTTTGCTTTCAACAAAATCCAATATGGCAGAGAATCCAGTTTGGCAGAAGAACGTCATAGGGTGCTTTGAACCCGGGATGATCCAAGGATTGCAACGGTGACTTGTTTTTGAATATCAGGCATACAGGTCAAAAGCTACAAGCAAAAACGCAGTTTTGCTAATTACATCTCCCCCTAATGGCCGAATGACACCAAATTTTTATTGTGCACTTCAGAAGAAGGATTAAAGCGTTAAGACTGGTTTGGTCTTTGGACATCAAAGCATTGCAGAGATATGAGAAAAATTCTAAGTTTGAATTGGCGAAAGATTGGTGGAAATACGAGCTGACCGATTTTAGTGAGAATCAGACAAAATTTGTGACCGCTGAAAATTTCTTTTCGCTTTCAACAAAATCCAATATGGCGGAGAATCCAATATGGCAGAAGAACAGGGTGCGCTGAACTCGGGATGATCCAAGGATTGCAACGCTGACGTGTTTTTGAATATCAGACATACAGGTCAAAAGTTACAAGTAAAAATGCAATTTTGCTAATTACATCGTCCCCTTGTGGCCGAATGACACCAAGTTGTTATTACACACGTCTCAAAGCGTGCAACCAAATTTGGCCTTCGGAAATCAAAGCGTTGCTGAGATATGAGCAAACTTCCTGTTTGGCGGCTTCACCACCAACTGCGATTGGCTAACACGAAAAGTTGGTTTGGAAAATTTGGTTTTGTTGCACCAAAGTGTTCCCGAGATATGAGCTCAAATTGATTGCCACTAATTTTGATTGGCTGTAGTGGGTGAACGGATTCAAAATTGAAAAACCGCTGAAAATTTTGTTTTGCTTTCAACAAAATCCAATATGGCGGAAAATCCAATACGGCAGAAGAACGTCAAAGGGTGCTTTGAACTCGGGATGATCCAAGAATTACAACGGTGACTTGTTTTTGAATATCAGGCATAAAGGTCAAAAGTTATAATCAAAAACGCAATTTTGCTAATTACATCTCCCCCTAATGGCCGAATGTCACCAAATTTTTATTGTGCACTTCAGAAGGCTTAAAGCCTTAAGACTGGTTTGGTCTTTGGACATCAAAGCATTGCAGAGATATGATAAAAATTCAAAGTTTGAACTGGCGAAAGATTGGTGGAAATACGAGCTGACTTCTTGTTTGGCGGCTTTGCCGTCGATTTCCATTGGCTGTCAAGGAAAGTTGGCAGACTGGCTGTATCGGGGGAACAAAGTAGAAATTGAAAAATCCAGCAAGTAATTTTTGTGCGAAACGGTCTGAAGAAAGTCTGTGCCGATTTTCGTGAGAATCAGACAAAATTTGTGACCGCTGAAAATTTAGTTTCGCTTTCAAAAAAATCCAATATGGCGGAGAATCCAATATGGCAGAAGGTGACATGTTTTTGAATATCAGACATACAGGTCAAAAGTTACAAGTAAAAATGCAGTTTTGCTAATTACATCGTCCCCTTGTGGCCGAATGACACCAAATTTTTATTACACACGTCTCAAAGCGTGCAACCAAATTTGGCCTTCAGAAATCAAAGCGTCGCTGAGATATGAGCAAACTTCCTGTTTGGAGGCTTCACCACCAACTGCGACTGGCTAACATGAAAAGTTGACATGTTCTATCAATGGAGCAACCCACGGCTTCTGCGGATATCACAATTTCATTTCAAATAAAAATGCATCAAGAGATATGAACTAAAGTGTTCCCGAGATATGAGCTCAAATCAAAAATGGCGGCTTTGCCAACAATTTTGATTGGCTGTAGGAGGTGAACGAATTCAAAATTGAAAAATCCAGCAAGTAACCCACGGCTTCTGCGGATATCACAATTCATTTCAAGTAAAAACCCATCAAGAAATATGAACCAAAACCATGTTGGACAGAGTCTGGAAACGCGCGACCAAATTTGGTTTTGTTGCACCAAAGCGTTCCTGAGATATGAGCTCAAATTGAAAATTTGCCACTAATTGCGATTGGCTGTAGCGGGTGAACGGAACGGATTCAAAATTGAAAAATCCAGCAAGTACTTTTAGTGCTGAACGGTCTGAAAATAGTCTGTGCCGATTTTCGTGAGAATCAGACAAAATGTGTGACCGCTGAAAATTTCGTTTTGCTTTCAACAAAATCCAAAATCTGTCACAACGCATTGTGACGCCATAGGGTGCTTTGAACTCGGTATGATCCAAGGATTCCAGCGGTACCTTGTTTTTAAAAGTCGGATAGACGGCTCAAAAGTTAAGTGCACAAATGTACCTAAAACTTTGACCCGTTGATGGCGCTAGACCATGTTAACTGCGGACATGTAACTCGGTCAAATTAATATTCACATTGTCCTTAAACAATGGGCCAAATTCCACAACTTTTTACCATAAGGTTCTATGGGCTGCCATAGACTCCCATGGCGGAAGAAAGAGGAATAAAAAGAAGAAGAAGAACGCTAACAAACATAAAACTCTTTCTTTCTCGCTGAGGAGGGCAGAGAAAGAAGCACCTTCTCGCTCCCTCTCTCTCTCTCATAGACAGAAAGACAGAGTAAAAACTCTCGAGGACCCAGAGAGCAGAGAGAGAGAGCAAAAACTCCCCCTCTTTCTCTCTCAGGAAGAGAGAGAGGAGGACAGAGTCTGGTGGCCCGGGTCATGTCTGTATTGAAGTTCTCCCTGATATTAACCTCACAGACGCGCACAAGGAACCGTCATCACGCCTGTGCGGCGGAACGAAAGCGACTGACAGTCTCTAGCGACGTCTGGGATTGCCCTAGACCCCGGAGACTCACCCCCACCAGAGCTGTCCCTACCTCCTCAAAAAGGCTCTGGCTGCCGCCAAAGTGAAGCCATGGTCACTATGACGCCACAGTGACTATGGATGCAGGCCAAATCTGCATGGGTTTCTAGCGGTGCATCTGTGCTGGCTGTAGTGCTGGTATTAGCACATGGTATTGTTTGGTATTGGCACATATGGTTTTGGGAAAAAAGGAAAAATGCCTGTGCCTCTTTACAATACAGACATATGTACATCATACTTCAGGTGTGTTACCGTGTCATACTAAGGATTGTCCACTGTATGAATAAATGTTGACACATATGTGAATCTAATTGTTTCATTTCCTGGTATAGCACAGACAGTAGCATTCATTAGTCCTGAGATCACTACACTTTATTA
>JBBMJY010000018.1:9209439-9243636 GCA_037833715.1 Toxotes lorentzi
ATCTATCTATCTATCTATCTATCTATCTATCTATCTATCTATCTATCTATCTATCTATCTATCTATATATATATACAGCATATATACAGCATTTCATGATCACAGCAAATTGAGTAGTGGGTGGTGACTCTCACTTAATGTAAACCTCTGCAAAAATTAGTACATGAACACCCTCTAGTGTCCACTGAAGAAAATGAAAGATGAAATAAGCCAAATGGGTATACAAAATGATTAAACAAAAAAAAAAAAAGAAGAAGAAAAGGATGCACTCCTCACCGTACGCACAAATTAAATTGACAGGCTCAAAACTGAAGTACTTCCTCAAAAGCAAACCTGTAAATCACCCTGCAGCAAGATAAAAGCGATAGCTTTAACAGGACTCTTGACAAAATTACACAAATAAAACCTCTGTTAAACCATCAATAGGTTACTCTAGTGTCACTGCTGAGCACCACACACTGTAAATCCCTGTAGGAATATTACCAGAATATTACACCAATCATTGATCAGGGAAAGCATTTTACAGTGTGCTGAGTGTGCAATTCATGCTCTCTTATAGAGGTTTATATTGAGATTTAATACAGTGCTTAAGTGGCATTTAGTCTGTATCCACCATTGAGAAATAATGGATGAATTTTCTTTGAGATCCATCAATGTGAACTGAGTTTGGTATGTCTGTTCAAAGAGGGCTGACTTTAGCTGTGAGGAAAATGGGTTAGGCGTCAGCTCTCTCCTCATTCATGGGTGTTAGTGTAGTGTCTGTATTTAGCCTACACTGCATTGGCGTATGTGTAAAAGATTTTCACTTCTACAAATTTTATTTCCACCCTTGCTCTCGCTGTTTTGATTATTACTGGAATATTTCTTACTACAGATTTAAAAGTAAAATGGTTGGTCCATTGACCAAGGCAGACCACAGCACTTCAGTTAGAACTGTTACCTCCATAGGTGCCTGCAGAGGAGGTGGTTTTTCAAATGTATTGCATGTTTTATCTCAAGTTCTCCACTTTGTTGATCAGCAGTTTTATATGATGTTATTCTATTTTTTAGCAGGGTGTTGCTGTCAATTTGTGGCAATATTAGACCTATTAAGAAGAATGTACCACTATAAGGTCGCATGGCCTTTCCGGGGTGACCCTGAGCAAAAGCAGGTGCTAGAACTGAGCCTTGGTCATCTCAGCCCAGGCTCCAGTCCTGCTTCGGGTTAGGTTATAACTCAGTGGTCAGAGGGCTGGCAAGGTACTCTATCGCCAAGAACGACATCATCAAACTATTCATATAAGAATATAGTAAAATTGAATCAAATAAAATTAAACTAAAAGTATATATATTTATAGACATACATACATGCATACATATATGTGGGTATATATGTCTGCATATATCTATACATAGCTATGTGTAGATATACACATATAACAAACAAACAAAAACGTTTTGTGAAGTATCCTACTATTTTTTAATTGTGGGCTCTAATAAGTGCACTATTAGAAATTACTGCACGGTTGATCGTCAGTCTTCAAGTCTCCGCTAGATGTCGCTGGTCCCTGTATGTTCGGGCCGGTGGGCAGGCGGAGGCAGGGGGCGGCAGGATTTGGACTGTTTGAGACTCCAGGGGGTGGAGGGTGGGGGTAGAGGTGAGGGGGGGCAGTGTGTTTGAGGCTCGTTGAGCAGCAGGGGCAAGTTGAAAACTTCACTGCGTTCAGCGAACGGAGATTTGGCGATTAGGAGCAGAATCGGCTGCTCAGTGCTCACAGTCCAGCTGTGATCGAAAGAGGAGGACCGGTCCGGTTCCCAGCATTAAGAACGATTTCCGGCACAACATGGATGATTTAGGTAAGTTCGCTCGCTCGCTGTGAACGCAACATGAAAGCGGCGCGTGTGTGAGCGCGTGCTGTTAGCGCAAACAAACAAGGCTCGCGCTTGCGGTATATTCAACAGAATTACTGTTAAATTTTCTCCCCGGAGGGCTGTGGTGTGTGTGTGTGTGTGTGTGTGTGTGTGTGTGAGTGTGTGTATATAAATATGTGTCCAGGTAGGTGAAGTTATCCGGGTTCAGCTGAGCTCAGCGCGAGGTTACGTGCCCAGAAAGGCCCCGCGTGCTGACAGAAAACCAGCTGGCACCAGGCTCGTCGTCGTAATTAGCTTAATTAACATGTCTATTAGCTGGTATTTGTACCGTAGGAACATACTGGAGTGGACGTGGTGCTCTGGCCGGTGCATCGACTGTGGTTTTGGGTTGAGTTATTCCTCTCGCAATTCCTCCACAACACTTAACCGGGCACGAATGGCAACTGCGGTGCTGCTCTGAACTTTTTCATGCTCAGAAACTGGTGGAAGAAATGTACAAATTAGACCGTACGGGTCGTTTGGCATTTGATGGGACGCTGACCTATTGAGCCTCCTCCTGGTGACTGTCAGGATTACATAACTGCCTCTCACTGCAGGTGGGATGGTAACAGTGAAACCTCTTGATGATGAAAATAGTGAAGAGCGGCTCCGTTTGTTGAATGATGCTCAGTTTAGTCGGGGCATCGTTTTAAAGCCACTAACTTTAATCTTTGGATTCAGCGGATCACACCGGTGCTGCATCCAGCTCACACATACTGTGCAGCAGATGAAGAGCAGGGGAGCTGTGCTGTTGTCCTGCCTGTGAGGACGAGGCTAACTCGGTGAATTATGGCACAGCAGAAAATGTAATGCCTGAGGGCAAGTTGTGGTGACAGAGAGGAAGCGTGGAGCTCAGCACAAGGATCTGAATACACACAGTACAGCTACAGTGACAGTCGTTTTGCTGTTGTTTCAGTAGTTTAAAATTCTTGCTATGAACTAAACACTATTCTACTTGCTTTGTTTTAGTAATGCATGTGGTGTTTGATGTGTCTGCTGCAAAGCTTTTGGGATCTTACACAAGTCTATTTCAATAATGTAGAGTAATTTAAACAAGAAACCATGCAGACCACATTAAATGATGTAAAAGTGTGCAATATAATTAAAAACAGAAGGAAACTGTTGATGTAATGCAGCTTGCACAATCCTATCAGAATCAGAGCTTTTTGATTGTTTTTTTTTTTTTTTTTTGCAATAACTTCCTTCCTAGTGTTTGTGTTTACAGGGCTTTGAGATTTACCCTGGCAACTGAAAGGTTAATTTTAGCAGGACATCCGTGAAATGCATTGAAGGAGTTGGGTTCATTGGATGCTAAAAAAACACCGGGATGCATTCGTAAAGTCAGAGATGATAAATGTGTTGCAGAAGCCATCCAGAAGTATTACCGTCCTGTGTCAACTGCAGGTGGGCTGGTATGTTAACATTTCATGACCATCCCATACAGGACAAGACTATTCAGAATGGTTTTATTTTGTATGTTGAATGGATTTGTTAAAAAGCAATTTGAGCGTAGTGTGTTCTTAAGTGTTTTCACCGTTGTCCTGAAGAGCACCTGTATGTATCCACTTTGGGCCAATACCCAGTTCTCTGGGTGATACCAGTTCTCTGGTCACTCTATATCCAGCCTGTATTCATGGATACCTTCTCAGCTTACACGGGTGAAGGGCTTTCCTTAAAGTAGCTACTTAAAAAAGAGTGTTACACAACCCAGTGTAATTACCATGTCACAGGGTTGTAAATTCTGTCATCGTTTTAGCCGACACTTGTAAAAAATACTGCACACAAGATCCAGATGCAGTTGTAAGCTCTGTCATTATGGATGGTGTTGGGATGGGGGTCACAGAGGGAAATATTTTTCCTCCGTTTATTTATGAAAATTGGAAGTGTTGCTGTTTTAATATGGTTTAAATGCAGCTGGGGATCTAACAAAGCACCTCCAGAAGATTTGAGGTGAGGCAGCGCAGGGATCCAAGGCACCTCCGACGCCACAGAGGACAACGAAACCTACATGTATTTTTAGCAGAGTTCTTCTTCTCAAGTGCTGAGCCAGCAGCACATAGAAACCTTCCACCAACTCTCCTTCCCCCTTCTCCACACTTTTATATTTTTCATTTCTAGCAGTTTTCTTTCGCTACTCCCACATTGCTCCGACACCCCTGATATGAAAGCAGTGCCACTGGTTGCCAGTGCCCCCCACCCGAAAGCATCTTCCCTGTGATGTGTACACACACTCAGTTTGTTATATCCTAATACTTCCTCCAGCATGCAGGCCGTCGGGGTGGATCAGGCCCACATGCAGGGATTGGGCCTCAGCCAAAATTTATCCTCCTTAAACACTGCACTGCCCCACCCTCTCTCTTCCCACTCCCCACCATTCCTGTGGTGAACCACGTAGGAAGCTGCAGGCTGCAATCTATTGACAGTATAAAGCTGGCTGAGTTTGCAGGAGCGCAGATTAGCATTCGGGAAGATTTGGATCAAGGCAGCCTGAAATGCTTGATCGCTTGCAGTTATCAGGTTTTTAGCTCCAGTCAGTAATGAAAGTCTTAGAATTGAAAATTATTATAGCAATAATAACACAAAAGTCTCTCTTTTATTATGCTAGACATGGATTTGTATCATTTGTGTCTCCTTTTATTGGTGCAATCTTTGCAGTTTAGGTGCTGTGGCTTGTTCTGAGGCAAACTTTCATTGACCTCCCCTTCCTCAGCTATCAGCGCTGCCAAGCGCTACTCTGTGCTTCACTGCTCTGGGCCTGCACCAACAAGACGTGAATGTCAAATAGCCTCCAGAGTTAACGTCTTTTTACTGACTTTGATCTGCAGTACCTCTCACTATTTCTTTTTTTATATATCTGAAAATACAGTAACTGCCCTGTTTCTTTCTCACTGATTTGTTTCACAGTGGCTTTGGTGGCATCATTTGAAGTGAAGCGATTCCTCAGAGCCCTGTCAGCGCAGCAGCTGCAGTGTTTGGAAATGTCACTCACGGAGTGGGCGTGTGTTGAAATAGTTCTTTACTAACTCCAAGTGAGATCTAATGTAGCCTAGATACACAATCAAGTCTAAATTTAGATTTGTTCATTGTTTATACACCAAAAGAAACATCAGACAGCTCACATGGACATTTGTCATCTCGTCTGCGTAGTAGACTGTGACCCGGATGCCAGTTATGCCTGAGTGGTAGTTTTTCACTCTATCAGGGACACAGTTTGTGTGAGAAACTCATTTTCTCTTTCCGTAGCAAAACCTTGTCAGGCATTGTGGTTTTCAGCAATAGTCAAACCTGTCATAGATTTGAATTACAATGTAGTGATGCACCAGTAAAGTTGAAGGAATTTGTTAGGTTTGTACTTGCAAAATTCATAAACTTTATTTAGGAATCAATAACATGTCTGAGAGAAAATCAGTAGCACATAAAATTACATATCAGACTTTCTTGTATTGTTAATGTGAACATAAACAGTTGCTGTTTTTCATGTGATCTTTCATAGAGAGAGAGGCTTCAGCTTCAGGAAACGAGGCCACAGAGACCGGGGGGGGGGGGTGATGATGTGCAATAAAGGTCCCTCAGCCGGCTATCAAACCATAAACTTTGCAGTCACATGGTAAAAACCTTAACCATTAGGTCACCGGATGCCCCTGCTACATACATACTGAAGACATGTCAGAGTGGTGTCAATCTTTCTATCCATCTCCAAGAAAGGGAATATGTGTATAGGACTTGAATGCAATAGTAAATCACTGGAGTACTCTTTTAAGTTTGAACTTGGAAATTCCCATGATTAAAAATCGCCTGTCTTTTTGCTTGAGATAAAAAAAAAAAAAGAAAAAGAAAAAGAAGAAGAAAAAAAACCTGGCAAGTTGTTGTTGCGTATTACATCTCCAGTGACCCTCGGCTTAACACAACAAAGGGCCTGCCTCCACTGGATGATAAGTCTCTTGTGCCTGACACATGCACCTAAATCAAACGCACAGAGAATCAATGTAGCATCCGAAGGCTTGAGACAATCCCCTGTATCTCTTCTAGTCCATCTGTTTGACTTTAAAATAAAAATGCTGCAGGGTTTTGAGGCATATGGTGTATGCACACACGCACAGACCCACAAAACACGTTCCTGATCGCAGTCTGCTGGTGTGGACAGACAGCTCTGAAGGGGAAGCTGACTAAGCAGCAACAGCTCTACACTCAGCCAACCGTCATGTCATCTCTCATGGGCCCAGCGCACCATAACAACAGCCTGCTGGGTCGCTATCCGAACAGCTACTGTAGGTTTTTGGAACCAGTCTTTAAGTGGAAATAAGCCTTTCAAGCCTAAAAACATACGTAGGCTCGGGGGGACTGGAGCTAAATCTGGCCGTGGTGAGGATCTGTATAGTTTTAGTCTAGCATGTCATACAGTAGAGCTACTGCATGTACAAGTCATGTTCTCTGTCCTGCTGTTTGTCAGCTGGGCTCAATGAGCTCTGTTTTTTTTTGGGAGGGGGGGCAGCTTCTCATCCAGCTAGACACATGTTACAGTGCTCTCAGTGACCTCTGTTGTAGTGGCAGTCAGGACGTTTCTTTGCTGCTAACATCGCAGACATTATGTTAGTCATACAGAACTTTTGGACATGCCTCATCCTGTCCTTTTTTTTTTTTTTTTTTTTTTTTTTACTTCCTTAATGTGAGCAGAAGGGACTGGTTTAAGTTGGTTCTTAATAAATCTTGGATTTCTTTCTTGTTTTTGTGGTANNNGGGAATGGTTTAAGTTGGTTCTTAATAAATCTTGGATTTCTTTCTTGTTTTTGTGGTATATATATATATATATATATATATATATATATATATATATACTATATGTGTAGATGCCTAAAGCTGTAATAAGCCTTCCACCATCCTGGTGTGCTCTGATGATTTGGGCTCCCTGCTGACTTATTGGGATTCTCATCCCCCACTCTCAGCCTGACAGTGACTGACAGCTCGGCTGATGTGATGCTGCTGATCCTCTGATGTGAGCTGTAATGGGGAAAACAACTGGTATAACAGCTTTGCACAGAAGAAGAATATGGCACGAAAATTGCTAAATTTGCTTCAGTAGGAAGCTGCTGTTATAATAACGGATCCTTTGCTCCAGTGTATTAATAAGTTTGTCATTGGAAATGGAGCTCTGGAAATGTCAGATGGCCTTTCAGATGCACCTGCGTGGCTTTTCAGACTTTCCTCTAATTGGCTCCTAAATGTCATTCTTCTAAGAGGTTGTATGGTTGGCGCGGCTGCAGGCTCAGATAACACATTGCTGTTTTATTAGGAAATGGGTTTGTGCCCAGCAGCTTTCCTCTGGCCTTGGCACAGGTTTCAATAGTCACAACACACTGCTGCTACTGCCCTATTTGGGATATGAAGCCACCACAATGAACGCCTTTGATTAATTGAGAAGCTAGGGGCATGGAGGAGCAGTGAGTGTGCACATGTGAGAGAAAGTGAGCCAGCGTGTGTGCGTGTGTGTGTATGTGTGTTTCAGATTGCTTATG
Organism: Toxotes lorentzi; assembly: GCA_037833715.1. Taxonomy (NCBI): domain Eukaryota; kingdom Metazoa; phylum Chordata; class Actinopteri; family Toxotidae; genus Toxotes; species Toxotes lorentzi. Next base: position 9,216,843 of record JBBMJY010000018.1, read on the forward strand.
CCACAGCTGGATTTACGATCAGCATCTGGCTTGTTAAAGAGGATCATTCAGGAGCTCTGATCTAGACCCCAGTCGGCTTAATGACAGCATCAATGATGCTGGGTCAGGATTACAACCCCACAGGTTTATAAGGGTGTAGGTTTAACAAGATTTTACACACAAACACAGACACACACACGTGTACGCTCTGGCAGCCGGATAGAGCTGATTGTTTTGCAGTGGAATTATTTGGCCTGCTTTGCAGAACTCGCTATCCCTTGCTCTCCGTCCTCTTCATCCTCTTCCCTCTGTCCTTGGGCTGCTGGAGGGGGACAAAGAGCAGCTTGTTTCTGGTGCTGTGACCTACTTCAACCCAGAAAAGACAGAACCAGACAAAACTGATTAGGGGGAAAAATGTTCTTCAGTCCATCTCTCCATCTGTCTCTCGAGCCGTTCTACTTTCTGACACTTATTGGGGCCTGGGTTATGATCGTAGCAGGCTGAGCAAAGAAGCTCAAAAACTGAGGATCATTCTTCACTTTGGAAAAAGTAGTTTGACAAAAATATCTTAACTCCTGTCCTCTTAAATGCATTTCCCTCCAGATCTTTCAACTACATCTCATAATCACAGCAGAGGATGACATACTGTATATAAGTTTAGCTTTCAACTACATCTCATAATCTTAATAAATGGGTGGAGTATGCTCAGTTGAAAGCTAAACTTATATACAGTATGTCATCCTGTGCTGTGCTCTCAGTTGCTCTCTTATTCAGTAGGCAGAGTGGCATCGCCACTGGACAAATACTGAGGATTTCCTGTCTGGCAGTCGAGCTGAAGAAGGTGTCCGGATGAATGAATGAATGTCTTTAGTATCACAACAATGGTCCAGACTTGTGTACTTCACTGTACACAGACATTCTGCAAAATTGATTTTAACCTTTGTTCTTCTTTGGGCTCAGTTGAAAGTCTGTGCATTAAGCCATAGATGGTATTTAATGGTAAGAAGCATAATATCAACTCAGATTTGATGTCAGATGTGTGTTATTCAACAAAGCCCTCAGAACGAAAACCTCCACAACACTGTTCATACTTTATCTTTAACAAATGCAGCACCCTCAATACTGCTGAAACATTTTAAAGGTGGCATCACCGCTGTTTCATGCACTAACATGACCATAGGGCCAATGTATTAACCACAGGAAAACTGGTGCGCCCACAGACTACCTTTGGTTTCCTCTGTACATCTTCTACTGCGGGACATAAGAAAGGGAATGTAGCTAAGAGACAGAAAGAGAAGAGTTTATCTTTTGATTGGTAATATTATTTACAGATACCATCGTCTCTCTTTTTTTCTCTCAGTTCTTGCAGTCATACATGGAGGTTGATACATTATTCATACGTTCAAATATCCTTTAATCAATGATAATCTTCTTTCAAATGAAATAATTCTGTGCATTTTCCCTGTGGGCATTAGATTTGCCTCAAGGATCAAAATCTGCAAACACATCTCATGAGCCATAACAGAACCACAGAAAAAGAATTAAAACATAGTGGAAAAAGCATCAAGCAAAATTATCTGCAGCAACTTAAACACAGTCAGGACAGGAAGTGAAAAGTGCAAGTGGTTTGGTGTGATAAAGATGACAACACAAAATGTATTCCTGAGAGTGATCAGAGATAATAGGAATGTTGAACAACAGGAAAAAATAAGGTAAATGTGCTAAAAAAAACAAAAACGGAAGGCAAACACAGAATATGCCCTGAAGCCGAGTTACATAGATAGATGGCTGCCAAGAGTGCTTGAAAACCCTTACTTTCACACCTTGTAGATCACAGCTTTATTTATGCATATTTGTTGAGGTCATGCACGCAGTCATTTCTGGGAAAGCAGACTCATTAGCCGACCCACAACGTGTTATTTTCAGGGTGGAAATGTAGAGAGATGAGTTGTCAAAATAACCAAACAACTGACTACAGACTGTTTCTCCAGTCAGCTGTTGCTTGAGTGGCTGAACCCTTTACAGAGGGCTCAACTTCAAATACTATATCTTCAGTTTCCTCAAATTTCTTTATAAAGCATGCAGGAAATGAAAAGTATATGAATAAAGTATGTGAAAACCAAAGTGGTTGTTACACTCAAAGAAGTAATTATATATATATATATATATATATATATATATATATATATACGACTGTACAATAATAAATTATCACCTTTAAATTTGATGTGCAAGCAGTACTGGCTGAGAGTTGCAAGCAGTGGCTTATTTACACATTCACCACACATATGTCCATTAGTTAGCCTTAGTTAGCCTTCATTTGAAGTCATATTTCAGGCCACGTGCAAATCTAGGTCCAGTACTCACTCTCCTTTCAGCTGGTTAAGTTGAGTTATCTTTTTTTTTTTTTTTTGCTCAAAAAAGCTGCCTGCTGGCATTTTGCCTTTTCCAGAGCCTTATCCGTGTAGATATAGACAATTAAATGTGGAGCGAGAGAAGAGTACGATGTGCAACAAAGCTCCCCTGCCAGAAGTGAATGCTCCCGGACACTGTGCTCATTTTGCATTTGTCTAAACCAGCAAGCCACCAGGATGGGCCCTTCTTTATGAAGCTGATGCATCTGCCAAAGGCAGAACATTTGTGTCAGTTTTCTCTTTGTGGATGGACTTACACTACGCACAAAAGAGCCTTGTTTTCATTCATTTGAAAATTGTCACGCAAAGGCAACATGTGGTAAATTTAAGTCATAATGATATGACCATAGTCACAAATACCACTTGCAGACTCTTATCAGGAATCACTTGCTCTGTTTATGATGGGATTCAGTCAGTTTGCTCTACTTCGGTTCTTGATTAGCAGACTTTCTCTGGGCCTGAGTCCAGGTTTAAGTTTTGGATTGCGTGTGTCTAAACAGATTTGCCGTAATCATACTGAGTAGTTTAAATCGGAGTCCATCCTGCCTTGTAAGCAGTCGTGTTCTGTGACTTAATTGCAAGTGTGGGCTGTGGTGCCATTTCCCTTTAACAGCATCTGTGGCAGCACTTCATTGATCTTAAGGAAACTCTAACCAGGCTCTTCTTCACACAGTGTAGAAAGTGTATGAGAGTACAGCAGATGTAATGTAACACATAGTGCAGACTGGCTGGGTGGTCTGTACTGTCCTGCTGTAGCCTTGACTGTCGAGGCCATCCATCATCTACTGTACATCTACTCCCACAGGTCAGGGTCAGGTGGGGAGGTATTTATAGTGGGCCTAGATGCCTCAGTCTGTCTCTGGTATGTGAAGGCAGCCTGGCTGAGAGGCACCTGTATGCAGTGTTGTTGCTCTACTGTTGTACCTGTGTGTGTGTGTCTGTGTGTGTGTGTGTGTGTGGCTCTCTGTATGTGTGTATGTCTCTCGTGTGATTTAATTTTGCGCTTGTGTGCCTGCTGAAGCGCTCCGAATGAACACAGGCACAGGCCTTCTGCTGTCTAGCACAAGCCCAGAGGGGGAGTAAAGCATAAGTGCATGTGCACCCATCTTGTCCTGATTTTTTTTTTCCCCATTTTCCTTCCAGTGGAAGCAAAGAGCAGGGAAAGGGTTTTATCATTTCTGTGATGGTCTGTCAGCTTGTGTCACATTGAAAGGCCATCTCTCTCACAACAGAACATGAAATGCTGTCACTTCACCTCTGTGTACACTCACATTTCCAACCAGTGGAGCTAGAAATTGTTCTGTACAATAGAAATGATTTGTATATGTTATTATGGTTATAAACATTACACTGAGACACTCTGACACTCATTATACTCTAAATGTTTTCTTTTCATCTGTCCTATCTTGCCTTTAGTTCCCCCTTTTTTGTCTTATTGCACAATCTCGCCATGAGCCTCGCACTTCTCTGCATCTCTCACTCTTTCCCTCATATTTGGAAGACGAGCTGCGGCATGTAAGGAATTCATATCAGCGACCCTGCACCTTGCAACACATCAGATACAGAAGGGAAGACATGAAAGGAATTTAGAGCGGCGAGATGTAGAAAGGGGTTCAGAGAGCACAGGTAGACTTGCTGCACAGACAGAATCTCGCAGGGTCACTGCTGATATTCATCCTCTTAGTTTCACTTTGGTGAACGCTCATATCTCGGTAAATGCTTCTGCATTTGTGAGCCTCTTAGATAAAGCCCGTTCTGCGTATCAGCCCAGAGGAGCTAAAAAAAAAAAAAAAGCCAGAAGTGTACCAGGCTCTCACACACGACTCGACATCACCCCCTGCAGGTTTTTAAAGGCTGTGGTTTGGTTACTTTACATTTCATAGGACCTGTTCTCTGAAATGAGCTGCTACCAGCAGCGCTACATAAGCAGCAGATGTGTTGAGCAGTAGACAGCATTGATTGAGTCTGTGCAGCAGTCAGCATTGATAGGGGCTCAATCAGTGTGAGCAGTGTGAAGCAGGCCGGATGTCCTGTCAGGGATAATGGAGGCTTTCCTATGCTGGTCAGACCTCATAGAATAAAAGTAGTGCTCTAGGATTGCATTGTCTCATTAGATCCCATTTATATTTCACGTCGCTTTTGACTGTCAACAGTTGCATTTCATGTGCGGATCTAACATCTGTCCTGGCGTTTGCTGTCAACATACTTGACTCTTCAAATGGTTTGCTATCCATTTTCCTGCATCTCCCGCCCTTTATTCCCAATTTTCCTGTCTTTTTGATCTCCTCTTCTGCTAACCCAATCTTCCCAGTGCCTTTTTGTCCTCCCTTTCTCTCCCTTCCTCTCCGTCTTTCCTGTAATGAGCCCCATGCAGAGCAGTGTTCGTGTAATTAAAATGCACACCATTCATCTGGGAGGAAGGGAGTCTCCTTAATCTGCGTCAACCCACATTTTAGCCTCTGAGGATTTGCCTGCTGCGCGCCACGCACACACACACACTCTTCCCAGTTTCACTCGCTATCTCTCTCACACCGCCATTCCTCATTGTTTGAGCCCAGCTGTGCCCTGCCATGTCATGCTTAATGTTGTGGACATGGAGCATAAGAGGATGCTGGTTTTATTTCCCATGTTCATTAGGTGCCAATGAAGAGGTTGGATTGTGTTTAATTGATGTAGGTGGTTTGCAAGATCTAGGTGCGGACTATTTTAGGGAGGCAGAAGTAGATCTGTCACCTTATCACAGCCTCCTGCTTCACAGGAATTTTGGTCTCTCGTGGTTTTTACATAGCTTTGCTTCTATAAACCCTCAAAAAAGTTTGATCCCTTATGAAATGACTTTACGGCAGTTCCCTCTTACATAGCCTTTTCAGTAATATATACAAAAAGATACTCATGAAGTTCTCTCTCCTTACAAAGGATAAGAATGATTCAGGAGGCTGATTTTTAAGACTGTGCACTCAGACGTATCATGAGTTCCTCATTTTACTGTAGTTCCATTTTTGGTCACTGGGGAATGAGTCTGTGCTTTGCACTAGAGTCTGTTCATGATGGTATGTTCTCTTGGCAGAAGAGGCTGACACACCTCTGTGTGTTTGTGTAGTTTGCGGATGGGTCAGAACATGCCTAACATGCAGCGTTCAGTGAACGAAGGCAAACCTGAAGCTGGTTTAGCCTATTTCCTCTAAATTATAGGACTCCGTCCACTTTGTTGAGGGAAATGAGCCGTTGATTTCAATTAACTTGTTTCATTACGATACAAGGCCTCTTAGATGTTGAAGTTAGTGCACAGATCTGCTATAAGCTGATGCCAAACAGAATATTTGTTTCATATAGCCTGGAGGCTCATGTTTGAGCAGTAACTCTATTTTGGAGCAGCAGATTCTTTATAACCAGGGTTAAGGCCAGTTCAGCTCCAAAGCTAAGTTGATTAACATCTCTTGTGTAAACCATCTGGACTAACATCTGCTGACTGAGGTCTCCACCAGCTGCAGTAAAACTTTGTTCAGACATCAGTAACAGATATACTGAGTCATCCAGATGTACTCACCATGTATTTATGCAGTATTTCAGTGATTTCAGTTTTGATTAACTCGTTCTTGGCCAGTTCTCATAGCAATGCAGAGAGCTAGATGAATGTCTGGACTTGTTTTGATCTAGTCCAAACTTGTTTTATTTTTTATTTTTTTTTTAAGTTTTTACTTATTACTGTGTAAAAGTATAAAACTTCCTGGAGAGAAGGCCAAATACAGGGAATCTGCAGCACTGTGTAGACTGTTACCTAAAGAAGTACATCCACATCAGCCTCTCTCTCTGTTTCTGTTACAATGAAAGAAAAAGAAAAAAAAAAGAAGAAGTTGTTTTAACCTCTAAGTTTTAAAGACAGCAGAAGCTCTTAGAATAAATTCCCATCGTGTTTACTTCCTCTTCTTCTGGACCACAAGTAGAGCTGAGACACTGCAGTGTTGGGTGCACCTGTTCGGCCCAAGTGTTGGTTTGAAACGTCTTTGAAACTTTGCACAACATACTTGGTATGGACTATAAAGACTGACATTTTGTTTCTGCCTCTTTATGTCTGTGGGTGTGTTTTTCTGCTACCACTAAGTAAGAGATGAGGATACAGACACACTCACAGATCTGCCTGCAGTGGTGTAAACACTCGACAGTGCTGTATCCATAATGAACCTCTGTGGAATGTGCCCAGGCCTCTGTGTCGAGAGAGGAGCCTCTGCTGTGAAACCCAGTCAGCTGGCATGTCAGCCATGATAATCATGATCACCATGCGAATGCTAGTTTGGTCCAAGTGGATCTGGTATTGATCTGGCTCTGCTTCTGCCGTGTCTCCTCTCTGTCTGGGAAACACTGCAGTCCCAGTTACAACTGTGTTGATGATACTATGGTGTAGCTAGCGGTCGTGCTCAGGTTAAAATGTCCAAATGCACGAAGTCTCCCGATGGAACCTTGTTGCACTTGAGGGGGGGGTTGACGTTGTAAAAGGGATCATATTTTAATCATCTGATCCTTGTTGTACTCAAAGACCAAGATTAACGTAACTTTACACACACTAAGATGTGTTAAAGTTGAGTGTGAGTCATCATGGGTAACCTAAGCAGAGTTTGCGCTGACAGTGTGAAGGAGGGGCTGATTACACCTTTATATACCTTTGTGATACCACTCCCTTAGTTGGGCATGACTCTGTTGATAAGATCTCTGCTTGCTCTCAGCCTTCCTCATTCACAACAGCGTGTACAGTCCTTCCTCTGCTGTAACGTGCTCTGCCTGCCAAAGTAGGACAGCTCCGTCGTCAGAGACTGTTTTCAGGGGGTCGTCATTTGCGTGAGTAGTATCTCTTAAGTTGAGCTTTCAGGGCAGCTTGGTTAGAACTGGTATAGTAGTGGGGGAGTTTGAAGGGGTGGGGGGGGTTGAACCTAACCCCTCGCCATTAATTTTAACCTGTCCATCTCCTCTGTACCCTCACCCTCTCCTCTGCGCTCAGTGGCACCCCACTCTTCCCCCTCCTCCTGTACTCTTATGCTGATGGTAGAGTTAAGAAAGGCAGTTCCTGCCTGGCAGACAGTCTGTTTGGGTTGTCCTCTTCCTCCTGCACTACCACTTCTTTTTTCTCTGTGTTATCTCCTGTTCATTTCCCTGGGTGTAACTGCTCGTCTTCTTCAAAGGTACGTCTCATGTCCATGTTAGGTTAGCTACGGTTTTGTCTTTCTTGACCTAGTGATTTATATTAGGATGGAGGTTGAGTGCCGTGGTCATGTTCAGTTTGAATAATTTTAAATAGCCTTTTCAGCAGTAAGGAATAATACTTGACAATAGCAGCAATATGGCTTATTTGGCTTGGACTTGAAGTTTGCCTGGATCTTTGATAGCCTGTAACGTGTTGGCAGTGTGGTAAATGTGAAATATGTATAAGTAATAATTAAAAGTAGTCCTTTACTCGTACAAGACATTTCTCTTAAGATTGTGTTTGTTATTAAATTTAGGGTTTTATTTTTTAGGACTTGTGAAATTCTGCAAGGGAAACTAAACCCTGCTGTGGTGAGTGAGCGCGCTAAAATAAGCCCAAGTATTCACTAATACTGTCTGTGCTCTTCATTAAATCCCCTGTAATGTTATATGTTCTTCTACCTACTGGTTAGGACTGCTAAATTAGTAGTTGTGTGTTGTTCTGAAAATACCAAATAACCCCCTCACTCAGAAATGGTAGCTGTTGGCGTGTGAATGGTAAATATGAGCATGTGTGCCTTGCTGCAGGCTTGACCTGCTCCTCTCGGATTTAAGACATGTGAAAGGCTGCGGGCAGACGAGGGTCAATGAGTAACCGAAGGAGTGGCTGTGACAGTCTGCATGATTCACCTTTTACAACTCCACCACCCCTGATGTCAGTACACATGGGGTTTTAGCCGATTGCAAAAAACCCTGTAATTATTTCTTTGGTTTGTGTGTGCATGCACACCAAATGGGCAGTGGACTGCTAGAAGTTTTCCAGTGTTAAATACTGGACATGCAATAATGAATCTTAATTTTTGAGAAGGGGTGGGCAAACACAGTACAAATCGATCACAGTTAACATGATTTGATGCTGAAATGGTTTTTATTATTGTGATATTGTAAATCTTTCTGAAACCGTATCAAATGACCAGATTGAAATGTCCTTAAAGCAAATTCAGTGAATGAAATACATGAAAATCTTGTGTATTTAATTTTTCTATGTGCGCTCTGCTCATTAATTTGCAGCTTTGTTCACAATGACCTTATTGTATCTATCTCTATGCAGTTTTTGTGTATAGATTTTGATATATGCTGTTTTACTGTATTTGTCATCATCATATTGCCCTTCCCTGTCTGTGAGTGCAATGATCTTCAGACCTGTGATGATAAATCTTGTGTTTCCCTAGATGCTTTGTTGGCGGACCTTGAGTCCACAACATCCCACATTTCCAAGCGCCCGCTTTTCCTGTCTGACGAGACCCCCTACTCCTTCCCAACTGGGGGTCAGACCCAGCAAGACATCAACTCTCCGCCCCAAATCCCACCCACTCCCTCTGAGCAAACCCTGAACGGACTAGATGAAACAGAGGTACATGCACACTGTACATACACTGTTTATGTCCTGGGCAGAATATGAATGATCATTCACTTAAAAATAGTTTCATTCACTCATAAATAAAGGTTTATGTGAATTAGGTGGTTCATTTATAAATGGCCTTCTGCTTATACTCTATAGCAACTAAAACTTGAATTCCTTTGCTCAGTCATTCAGCTCAGCTCAGAGAAGTCCCTGGTCAAGAGACAGCAGCAGTCCAACCCAACCCCCTGGTGAAGAGGACCACGTATACAGGTAGGACTCCCCGTAGATTGTGATTGAAATAGATAAGTCAGTTGGGTTATTGTGGTTTTGAACCCACAGTGAGAACATGGTCTTTCTGTTTAACTCCAGCAGTTAAATTATACCAGAAATACCCGTTTTGGTTTTGACCTTTTGACTCATTGACTTAGCAGAGACACTGTTTGAAAACATAGCAACCTTTCCATTTCATAACTCTGCAGATGATTAGTATTGGTTCTGCTTTCTGCTCTGCACAGTTTCCCTAATAAGCAGAAGAGTAGTGAGTCATCAGCTTCTGCCATGAACTCATCTTTGGGCAGCAACCTGTCTGAGCTGGACCGCCTGCTGTTGGAGCTCAACGCTGTGCAGCAAAGCACCCCTGCCTTCCCCACAGAAGGTACACAGGGAGATTGATTTGCTGTTTATAAAACACACACTCATGTTTCTCGGAAGGAGCTCAGATGTCACACTATCTGACTTGGACATGTCTGTTTCTGTGCTATTGCGCAGGGATGTCCTTTCTCTATTTTGTTGTCTTGCACCTTTTTTTTATGATAACCTACACATGTAAATGTGTGTGGGAGATTAATTTAGCTTGTTTTTTCCCCACCCCTGTAATAGAAGAAGCAGCTCCACCACTTCCTGCCAGCGGCATCATCCACCAAGTCCACGAGAATGGAGTCTCTAATGTCGGTAAGGCTGCACCACCTGTGGTGGAGAAGCCCAAACGCAGCGCGCCGACTCGAGGAATAGAGGATGTACGACCAAGTGTAGAGAGCCTTCTAGATGAACTGGAAAGTTCTGTCCCCTCATCCATGTAAGAGGCACTTTGTTACAGCAAGAAACCAAATTATGCCAGTGTATTTAAATGTTTTTTTTATTACTGCTCAAGGATCATATTTGGTTTCATGCTAAATATTAGTTGATTGTGTTCTCTTCCTCTGTAGTCCCACACCTTTGGTGGTGTCAGAGAAACAAACAGGTGGACAAGAGGAAACACCAGCACAGCAGCAAGCCAGGATGTCTGCCTCCTCTGCCACACGAGAGCTGGATGAGCTCATGGCCTCCCTGTCAGACTTCAAAGTCCAAAGCAATGTGAGTATGGTTCACATGTGGATAGATTTTGGGGCTCTGCAGTTTGCACATTTGATTGATTGATGTTTATTTTTAGCAGTGTGTGTGACTGTTTAGGACCATGCTGCACATGTTTAGGGGTTTGCACAACTGTTAAATTAATTGTAGAGACAGATTGGATCAGACTCATTTTATTCAGTGGTTTTGCTGCATGATGATGCATTGGTTGCTGCTGGCAGTGTTCCACAGCAGAAATGGCAAGGGTTTTCCTGGACCTGATGTTCTGTTGTTTTGCTGTTTCACATATAAGCATATCACATCATCATCAGCAGTTTCCACACATTTCATTTAGAGATGAAAACAGATGAGACTATCATGCAGCTGCCTGACTATAGTGGGTGGGGCTTTTTTATTTTTTATTTGTTTATCTCAACCAGCCTTTAATTCAAAATTTACTTGAAATTGTTGTCACACTTGACCAAAAAAATAAAAAATAAAAATAAAGACAAGATGTCATTTAGGTTTTGTTATGCTTGGTTTGGATGGCTGTAGATTATAATACGCTTCAGTCCAATTTCCTGTTAAACCTCTCATAGCCTCTCATAGCAATAACTGGTATCTATATTTTTGATCACAGTGGTCAGTTTTGCTGATATTGAGTCAAAGAAAAGGTGTTGATTCACCACCCTAGTAATATTTGAGATTTTCTGTAATGGTGCTGCATGGTGCAATCAAGACTTACTTTGTTAAAATTAAGTTCATTTTTTGCATTTTAAGTTAATTTGTTGTATTTTTGAAACAATTAAGAAAACTCCACCCTTACTGGGTTTTGTGTGTGAGACACCTTATTGTTCATTCCTTTCATTCTAAATCTGTTTTATTCCTGATCTCTTTCTCTTTTCTCTACCACTGTATATGTCTTGTCTTTGTATTTACATTGCAATCATTCCATCATTGCACTCGATTCAGTCTGGCTCTCAGTTGTCTGTAAATCAGGAGGCAGAAGACACCTCACTGGTAGCTGGTTCACCAGCTGTCCAAGCTGTAACTGCCCCATCTATAAATTCTCATGCTGGTTCAGTGGATACTCTTCTACTTTCTAGTAGTTACACAACCCCCTCCTGTACCCCTCTTCCCCTGGAACTCCATATAGATGAAGATGGTTGCTCCGTCCCTACAACTTCAGCTGGTTCTACTGTAGTGATTGCTTCATCCATGTTCTCCCAGATCCAACAAAAAGATCATGGAGTCAGTGTCACCTCTGAGATCTCTCACATGGAGAGCCTCAGTGTCTCCAGTACTCAGAAGACTCCTGGTCAGCCTGAAGTCCACAGTTCTACACAGGTGTCAGCCACTAAAGTTGTTGCTAGTAAAGTCTCAAGTCCAGCTGAAAAGCGATTCAGTCCGGTTACTGTTGGCAAAAGTTCTAGTCCAGGTCCTGCTGCCCAGAGCTCCAGTCCAGTGGTTGTTTCCAAGAGCCCTAGTCCTGTTACTGTGTCTAAAAACACTAGTCCCATTCTTAGAGCCAAGAGTCCTAGTCCACCTGATCTAAAATGGTCCAATCTAAGTCAGTCGTACAAGAGTCCAAGTCCAGTTCCCATTAGTCATAGTCCAGAAGCAGCTGCAAAGAATCCAAGTCTGGTGAAAATGCCAACAACTACAGTTTGTTGTAGTTTGAGTGCTAGTCCAGAAACAGTTCCCAAGTGCGCAAGTCCATTGTCACTTCCAAGACTTTCAAGTCCTGTGACAATCCCTAATATTCCTGGTTCACCAACTCTACCTAAGAGTTCTAGTCCAGCTACAATTGCAAAGAGTGAAACTGCAGTTCCTAAGAGTCCTGTCTCAGTCACTAGAAAAACATACACAGTTCCAGGCACCAGCAGCCCCAGAGCTTCACCAGTTTCACTTCCTGCTGTACCACCAAGAAGTCTGTCTCCCCCACCCACAGAAAAACAGGCAGGGGAAGTACTGGATTTAACATGGCCGTGCCGGGAGCCTTTATTGGATGATGCTTTAGGCAAACTCTTATCCCCTGACTCCCCCCAAGTGGTTGAGAACCAGCCACCTGCTTCTGTTATTCCTGGAGATGAAGACAGATCTTGGGAGGAGGAAGACGGTATTTACCCCGATCTGAGCCGAGAGGGAACCCTGACCCCCCTGACCGAGTCCAGCTGGATGGACGAGTGTTTCACCCCCTCCACCTGCCCCGGGACACCAGATGCAGCGCTGGACCTGCCCATACAGCAGCCCTCTGCTGTAGAGCGACTATCTGCTTCTGGCCAAGTAGGACGCTCAACTCGACTCTTCCAAAATAAGTTGCTCGCATAAAGCTAGAGAGGCTTTAGGACCCCATGTTATCTTTCTGTTATTTGGCCATGTGGCCTAACATAGTAATTATCTCTGACAATAATGGCAAGATGGCTGTGTCAGACGATTGTCAAGCAGAGTGTATCTCTAGTTGCTGAAACAAGCTTATTTTGGGAGAGCAGCTCCTACAAATACTCCAGGAGCTGTGCAACAGTATGAAATTGTCTTGATGAAGAGAAATTCCTCCATCTTTGTGGTGTGATGCATGTGGTGTCATTGCATAGCGATTACAAAATGGCTTGAGGGAGAACTCTCCCCGTAAAGACACTATTTGTGGTGGATGTTGAAAGCTTTGCTGAAAGGTTGTCTAAGCACGCTCCTACTTGCTTCAGTCGACATTGCTGTGTTAGTCACTGGGCCTGGCCTCTCATGTTTACACAGCCAACGAATGATGCAAAGATATGTTTTTAATCACTGCAATAAGATGTCATCGAGACTCCACAGTAGAGCAGATATTTTTTATTTTTTTGTATTTATCCTGTAAGAAGAAGCACATGCAATTAAAAAACATACAACATTTTTGCTTCTTTGACCTCGCTTTGGCATGTGTAGACCTTTGTGAAAGCATTTTGTGACCTGTGTTGTTCCGACATCAGCTATCCAGCATGCCACGCCACAGATTCCTGAAGTTGACTTGATAGTAGAGAATGGACTTGAATGGAAGGCTGTGCTTAGCTTTAGTGAGCAAAATGTGCTTGCGGATTTTTTGCCACTTGAGTGAGACGTCCTGTGCTGGGCCTGCCCTGTTTGCGTTCATAACCCAACATGGACTTTGTGGTGAATGGCACAACCCCAGCTTCCCACGCCTCCTTATTATCTACTCTCCAGCTCAAGTCAGTTATCCGGCGCACCAAAGAGACCTCCAATGTGCATCCGATGTACAGGGAGGGACTGTTGCGACGTAAAATGGGACCGATCATTGTGAATAAAAGCAACTCTCAAGACCGACTCATTGAGGAGCTGCAGGGGAAACTGGGGATAGGGCGAGTGGAGCACCGGCGCAAACAACAGCCAGATGATTGGCTGACGGAGGGGGTCATCGTCATGTCCAACCCACAGCGAACACGTGAGGAAGGGGTCCAGCCATCTGTGGATAAGGTAGACATTAGCGACACACAGCGGGAGTCGTCAGTGCTATTCCTGGACTAAGTTAAGCCAAGAGTTGGATCTATATGTCCCTTTGATATTTTAAATTTGTTTTTGTGGCCTATAGTGAAGGAAATAACTGGTAGCTATGAAATTTATCTTTTTCTCACGTAGTGCCAGTTTTGCTTCATTACCGTTTCCTTTTCTTCATCCTGACCTTGTTTTTGTACCTTATCTGTTTGCTCTCCTCTCTCTGCTGTTTCCTTTTTCCTTCTTTCCCCCAGATCATCATCCCTCCTGAATCACCTGCCCCACAGCGAAAAGTTCTGCCCCCTCCGCAATCTCCCCCAGCACCCAAAAAGCCACCCCCAGTTAAGCAGACTCCTCCGCCACTACCTCCTCCCCCTCCGAGCCCTCCTCCTCCCCGAGAACCTACCCCACCACCCCCTAAAGAGCCAACTCCTCCCCCCAGGGAGCCCACACCTCCCCCCGTCCAGCCCCCTCCATCACCTAGCCCCCCTCCCAAGCCCGTCACGCCACCTCCGCCTCCCAAGGTCTTTGTATCAGTGGGATGTCAGACCGAGTACGACCCCATCTTTCCACCAGTGCAGGCACGGATCACCTTTCTTCATGTCTCCCTCTCCTCCTCTCTGACCTCATATTCTCTTTCCACTTTCTCTCACACTCGACCTGTTTGAATCTCTTTTCTGGTTTGTGCTGCGACGTTGAATCAGGCTATTTATTTATTTATAAATCCAAGCAGTTGCTCCACTGTATTAGCTTGAGTCATAGACTTTGTCTGGTCATTGGCTCCGATTTTGACCGCTGTTTTCCATTCATGCCAAGTTGCAATAGGTAGCCTCTTTAAAGCTTTTTCTGAAATCCAGTCAGTCTAGGTTATGAGGGGTGCTGACATCCAGGCTAGCGAGACTGAGCCCCCTGTTCTAATTCTGACTTCTGATGGCGCCAGGAGCCGTGTGTTCAGAGTGGAGTGGAGAGTTTAAGAGCTTAGAGACAAGAGGAGTGTGACACCCCCCCATGTTCCCGTTACAGTAACTGTCCTGCCATGCGTAGGAATGGCAGACTCACAGTGCAACTGAAACCTAATCTGCCACATGACAGCACACTTACCACCACAATTATAGCATCTCCCACAGGACTTCCGTCAACAGGTCCCACTAGGTTAGACACCAGCATGTCCTTGTGCCTTATACCATCACATCTTTTAGAATTCATAATATTTTTTGGAAGTACTTTTAGATTTCTGGAGTAGCAGATTAACCTGTGTAGTGTAAGATATGCATCCAAGTCAAAGGCCTGATGAGAATCCTGGTTATTTTATTTGGTCAAAGGTAAGGTGGGTCATTTGTTTTTGTGTGTGTTAAACGTGTGTGTGTGAGTGAGAGAAAATACATGGATGTTATTTTCTCTCTCAGTGGAACGTAGGAGTCATGAAGCTCCAGTGTCCACACCAAGTGAGAACGTGTGTGTTCGCTTCCATTACAGAGGTCACATGCACCTAGATGCACAT
Organism: Toxotes lorentzi; assembly: GCA_037833715.1. Classification (NCBI taxonomy): domain Eukaryota; kingdom Metazoa; phylum Chordata; class Actinopteri; family Toxotidae; genus Toxotes; species Toxotes lorentzi. The sequence goes on from JBBMJY010000018.1 coordinate 9,232,132, forward strand.
TCACAGTCATCATCAAACCTTGATTACATGGATTAAGTCTGATCAAAACACATTTTGTCATGGTAAATATGTCCATTAGCCTTGGTGTTTTCTTTCATGTAGTTTCAGTGCCATACTGTTTGATATTCATATGTACAACATATTTTTTATATCTACTGTATAGATTTTTATTCCTTATAATAGTGAAGCAGGTCTTCTTTGTTTCTGTTGCTGTGTAGGTCTCTGACATAGTATCAGAAGCTTCTCTGTAGATGTATTGTCTGCAGTGTTATTTCTTGACACTTGTTCAAGACACTTGTTGTTGTTTGGTCAACCCCCTGCACTGTACATCTGAGTGGTATAATAAAAACATTCCGGGTCTTCCATCTCCGCCAGATCCAGTCCCAGGGAAAGACGTCTCCCACTGCGCACCCCAAACCAGCCAACAAGCTGGACAACATGCTGGGAAGCCTGCAGTCGGACCTCAACAGACTCGGAGTCCAGACTGTGGCTAAAGGCATCTGTGGAGCCTGCAAGAAACCCATTGTTGGACAGGTGAGGATAATACTGAATCACACAAGTCAGTTCACACTGAAACAAGACTTCAGATGGTATACATACAAAATAAAAATGTGTTTACATAGGATTTCTGTGGCATACAGAGAGTTGATATATTAATTTATGACATAAACACACAAGTCAAACTTAATTTAGAATACCCAGTGGGCTTATAAAACATTGTCAAAGCTGTTTATCTGTTGATAATGTGGTGAAAGGAAGATTGCGCACTTGCAGATTTATTTGCCAAAATTGGATGGGTTGTGCAGTGTTGGCCTGTGCTCTGCATATCTCGGGATGTGCTAATTGCTTAAGGTCAAAACAACTCCTATCTATCGGTAAATCAACTTTTTATTGAAGTGGCAATCAATTGTCGGAGAAATGCAAAAACGTGCAGCAAACAATCTGTTAAAATTCCACTAAAATGAACTGCGGTTATCATAAATATGCAGCCAAAAATGGATGTGTAACCATCCTCGGTCTTTTGAGACACTGAGTTATGAGAGCCTACATCTGCTGCTGCTTGCAATATCCTCTTTGCTCCTTGCATGCAAGGCTGCAGTGATTTTCTCTGCTGAGCCAGGCCTTTCCCCTAGCAGCTCATATCTGTTTAATGCGCTGTGTCTCCCCACACCAGGTGGTGACTGCCATGGGCAGAACGTGGCACCCCGAGCACTTTGTGTGCACCCAGTGCCAGGAGGAGATAGGCTCCAGGAACTTCTTTGAGAGAGACGGACAGCCTTTCTGTGAGAAAGACTACCACAAGCTGTTCTCACCGCGATGCCACTACTGCAATGGACCCATACTGGATGTTAGTAATGCATGCATTACCACAAACACACACACATACACACTAGCAATAATGATATTTATTTATTCATAACCTAATGGATTAAGGCTTTGCTGGAAAAATAAATACATATATGGGAAATTGCCTTTCTTTCTCAAGCAGGCAGTCGACTAACACACACACACACACACACACACACACACACACACACACACACAGTTCAGCAGTAGAAAGGAAGTGACTTGTAGTTGTGCTGTGAATGCAGACAGACTAATGCATATGTGTATGTCACTGCATGCTGCTCTCCTCTCTAACTCGTCAGCACTCAGTCAAATCTTCATAGTGACACACTCCCTTCAGGGGTTTTCTTACACACACACATGCACACACACATTCAGTGCCAGAGGTGCTGGAAGGGAAGTAGATAGTGGACAGTGGAGTTTGGCCAGGGGAAAGGCCAACATGAGTCACTGCCAAGGCCTCCGGATTCATCCTTGCGGAGTGTGTTTCACACAAAGAGACACATACACACATACAACTAATCTATCGGTTCTTCCATCCTTCGTCTTCCTTCTTATTTTTGAATTCTCAGGCTTTGGGTTTTTATAAGGGGTGTTGAAATCATCCTCTAATGGTCTGAGGGAGCCACTGAAATTACAAAATATACATAGATTTTGTAATTAAGTTTTATAATACCCAGTTATGCCAGTTATATTTTCAGTGCATTGTCTGTACAGTTAATCAGTGATATTTGTAAAAAATTGTCCTCCCTCAAAAAAAAAAAAACATTGCACCTCCTGGTGGCAAAGTTGAGAATCACTTGTGCACTCAAACGTTAAGGGGTTTGTAACTGTGGTTTACACTGAGTGTTTCTAACCCTGCTACAGAAACATAGTAGTTGTGGATGTTTGTAGTATGTAGTAGTATGAGTGTGCCTCCAGCTGAGAAATGCTATCATGGCTGGAAAACATGAGCTAAGAGTCACAGCATTCCAGCACCTCCCACGCTGCCTCTGTGGACTTTTCCTGCCCTGTCCTTCCCTCCCACTCACTGATGTATTAGTTTCTCCCATAATGACAAACATACACGCTTGTATGTTGACCTAGAGATCATAGTTATGGGTCACACATTAAAGAGATGGTGAAAGTTGAACCATTTTTCTTCTCCTTTGCTTCACAGAAAGTAGTGACTGCTTTGGATAAGACCTGGCATCCAGAGCACTTTTTCTGTGCCCAGTGTGGAGCCTTTTTTGGACCAGAAGGTATCAGCCACTCATCAATTAATGACACAACTCGCTGTTTGTGTAGACTCTCAGAGCAGAGTTGAATTTTTATTGTTAAAAGGAGCGTGCAGAGAGAGTCAGCGTGTGTCTTTTAACCTGCCGTCTAGGTTTCCATGAGAAGGATGGGAAGGCGTTCTGCAGGAAGGACTACTTTGACATGTTTGCCCCTAAATGCGGCGGCTGTGCCCGTGCCATCCTGGAGAACTACATCTCTGCTCTCAACTCCCTCTGGCACCCCGAATGCTTCGTCTGCAGGGTGAGTCACTTGTCTCTCTGCACTGAGTCTGGCCATTTTTGTGTCAACCCCTCATCATAAATCCTACCTCTTCTCGTCCGATTCTGCAGGAGTGCTTCACGCCATTCATAAACGGCAGCTTCTTCGACCACGAGGGCCAGCCGTACTGCGAGTCGCACTACCACGAGCGGCGCGGCTCGCTGTGCTCTGGCTGCCAGAAGCCCATCACCGGACGCTGCATCACAGCCATGGGCAAGAAGTTCCATCCGGAGCACTTTGTGTGCGCTTTCTGCCTCAAGCAGCTTAACAAAGGCACCTTCAAGGAGCAGAATGAGAAGCCCTACTGCCACGGCTGCTTTGTCAAACTCTTCAGTTAGAGTGCGTGTCTGCGCGTGTGAATGTGTGCGTACACATCTGCGCACATTTACTCTTGTGTCTAAATGCACGTCTGGATGTGTGTGCACTCGCGTGTCTAACATGAATGAGTCAGTGAGGTGGTTTATAAGACAGAAGGTGTTTTAGGACTTCCCGGGCTGTCCAACACTCTCAGGCTTGGCATTTCACACTTTTGCTAAACATTTTTAAGAGAGCCCAAAGAGATTTTTATTTAGAAGTTTTATTCCTGTGTGTAGCAAAGAAAAGATGCAAACCTCCCCTTGTGCGTGTGTACATATATAAGCATATGAGAGAAGTCCTAAGACTTTCTCAAAGCTGTGATTTGTAAATGATTTTATTCCCCCATTGCAGGGCTAGACCTTGCACCATGTGGTGGCTTTACTGTATGCAGGTATGAGACAGCTGCTTGATTGCATGGACCACGGAGAGTTGACTTAATCCGTTTTAAAATATGTTGAGTGTTTAATACCCAGTGCTTGGCCAATGAGTGTTACTAATCTATAAAAAAGATGTATTTTTCTAGTTTTGGAAACTGTTGAGGTGCCATTTAAAATAACACTCCACACGTACATGCACATAGACACACACTGAACTCAGTCTTCACTTCTTTAAAATACCAGTTCACACTCTCTTTGCACACACTCCAACCACAGATCTCTTGATGAGACCGTCTTAAAGGTGCATTTTACAAGTTAGTGTCATCAAGATATAAGTTCTTATTTTTCTACTGTTTTACTATAAAAAAAAAATATATATATATATATATATATATAAACCCAGATGTTTTCTCAGTTTCAGCATGCAGTACATTCACATGTGTTTATGTAATTTCATTGTTCCCCATTGGAAGTGAAATCAATCATTAGAAGAAGAACCACACTGAACTCTTTTTTCATGTAGCAACTTGGAACTTAGTTTTTATTTTACTACTGCAAAGCGTGTGTTTTAATGTACATCAATAATGTTTAAAGGAAATTAAACCATTGCAGGATAGTATATGTACTGTGGTTATAAATGTTGAACTTTTGCTGTTTTTGATTTTTAAAAAAAAGAAAAGGAAAAGCCAAAACCAAGTTCTTGAAAGTGGAGGTTTACTGCTATCAAGAAGAATTTTAAGCTTCAGTTCAACATTTTTTTCTTCACATTTTACTATTGCTACTCTTGTGAATTTATCGCTGTATTAAATCTATTAATATGGCTGGTCAATGATTCATAATTTGGTTGTGCATTTGGATTAGAAGCATGCTACGTTGCTTTTTTTGGGGAGTTTTATCAGCACTAGCTGCCAGTTGCTGTTACAATCAGAATCTAAATTTCTATAGACTCGATTGCACATGCGACAGAACTGTGTTTTGTCACTGTTTTGATTAAAATATATTTTGAGTTGTTCTGGCTCACACTGATATGCAAAGAGCTGGCTCTATTGGCAAGTAGGCTAACAATAGTTTCACACACACACACACACACACACACACACACTTAATTGGATTCCTGTGCATCAGACGTCTAAGGAAACACAGCCCTCAGTATTTTTAGGATGAGTCATGAAATATGATCCTTCTGTCCGAGCGGATGTCTGTGCTTTGGTCAGTGATGGAAGCTGGATGTTATGTGTTGGCTGGTCAGGAATCAGAATACGACACCAAGCCAGGGCCAGGCTTTTAGCTAAATTTACGTAGTGACTCATTGGGGGGTTTTTTTGACAGTATTGTTCGCCATTCATTTTGATCACTAGGTGTGCAAGGAGTTCATATGCAGTATCCACATTGAGGTTGTTTTTACTTTCTTGTGTTCTTGTGCCAAATGTGTCAATGCAATAAGGTCTTACACACTGTGGAGTTTTCAGCCTTTCCTGTGATTTGACTCTTTCTGGGCTGAACTCTGGGAGAGGCTTCATCTGCTGTGATGCATCTTATCTCTAAAACCTTACACTGTAACAGACAAGACAAGGAGAAACCCTCTGTACCGAGTCACTCAGCAGACGGTGTAGTGTAAACTTGTAGCAGATTGAGATTTACAGGTAGCAGGGGGGCAGTGTGGCTGTTGGAAAGACATTTGCGCCTTCATTTAAACTGTGTACGCTGAAGAAAATGAACAGGAATTGTGAGTTAATTTTGCCCCATGTATATTTATCTTCTTACAGTATATTGCCTTATAATTTTTGCTTCTGTCAAAGAATTAAGGGAAATAAAATCAAAGCTGTTTTATTGAGATTAAGTGAACTTTGCTTTGTTAAATGGAAACATTCATGTGATCTTTTACCATTTGAATTTTCTCATGAACCAAACTTTTTTCGGCTCTTTGTGTGGGTGGGTCCTGATTACTGATCGATTACTATAACTGCTGCAAATAAAATAAGTACTTTATTTCTGGTGTTCTGTCAGAGAAAAGTGTGACTTTTGTGCTTTGACTTTTCACACATGCTACTACTGTTCATTTTTTTTTGCATCGAATCAGATAAAATATTCAAACACAATGGAAGTAATCAGGTCTATTTTTTTTTAATTTCTTCAATTACAGGACTGTAGCAGATTACAAATGTTCAGTTATGAGCATTAGAAATGAACAGGTGTTTACCTGACTGTGATGCACGCTAAAATAAAAGTTAGATCCACAGTAGTAGCCTGTTTTTCAAAAAGAGGTACAAAATCAGTCTTTCATACAGAGTTTAGTCGATTTTACATAGGCCCCTGACTCCTACAAAAATAAAGGATTGGTTACTTGGTCAAGTAATTCACAAGAAAAAAAGACTAGAGGAAAATCTGACAACAACGTAAAGAATTTTGTAAAGCAGAGACATCTTTCTGCTTTCCTATCTCCTCAATCATCTTGTGATCAGTTATGTTTATTTTGTGACCCTCGTCAGGGGTTGACCCCCAGACTGAGAACAACAGATTTAGGTTAACAATGTGGAGTAGAGCAAGACACTATGTATGTCCATAGCAGTCGCTGCTTTCTGTGAAAAAAATGAGAATAAAATAAAGTATATGATGAAGCTCTGTGAGAACTTTTGGAGACTCTGGATTAGACGTACGTTTGAATTAAATTAAACTTTTAAAGTCAAAACCCCAGACACAAATTTAATCCGAATGGATTCTTCACAGGTCCAACTGCAATCTTTCAACAGCCCAACTGTCCTGCTAAAAGACAGTAACTCAATACACCTGACAAACACACGGGCAAGACAACATGTCTCTCTGGCGGGGAGAGGTTGTGACCTCAAGTCTGTAGTTTGTGAGAGCTTGGAGCTTGCCAATAAGCTCAGAGAGATGTGGCCGGCTATCCAAAATCTCCAAGTTTACCAGGTCCTGAAGCTGGTGAAGGCACAAGAAATTGTTCTCTGGCACATGTTCGTGTCGAAGTTTGAGACGTCTGAGCTTTGGAAAAAGTAGTGGGATTTGAGAAGTGTGACGTCCCAAGTGTGAAGGCCAGGGGTCTATGTGAAGGTGGAGGAGGTCTGGTACCTGCACTGCTGTGGCTGTCATGTCCTTTGAGGACAATCCTGCAACACAGAGTGTGAGACTGGTCACTGTGGCTGGAATGGAGGTGACATACCTCTTAACAGGCAGGCCCTTGACAATGACCAGGGTTGACAGCTGAGGGAGGTCACTCAGCCATGTTTTCAGGTGACAAACAGGCGACAGCGATCGATCTGGCAGCTCCTGGTGTGAGTGCCTGTAGAAAACAGCGAGACTCTTCAGGCCAGGCATCAGCCTCATGGCATCTTCTGGTAAAGAGTGATCCATGCAGTCGATAAGCTCCAAACTGGATAGGGCAGGGACACCAGCTTGTCCATGTTCTCCTTCTAAGGTACCTGGGTTGGGTTTAAGAAAACCGTGAAAGGTGCACTGTCTGTGCACAACAGACAATGACAGATGCTTCAACTTAGGCAGGCAGCTAAGTATGGACTGAACCATTAAAATGGTCTCTTCAAAGACTCCGATCTGATGACAGACCAGAGATGTAAGACTTGTAAACTGGGAAACAGCAGAAATCACAGCACCCATTGCTGCTGTGGGCAACGTAACATCACACATGCTAAGGTGAGTCAGCTGCTGGGGTTTGGACACCATGGAAGCATCTATCAAAAGAGAAGTGCAGCTGTTTCTTATAGCCAGACGCTTCAAATGTGGAAAGTCCTTTAAGCAGTCAAGGATCTTCTGGGAGCTTTGGTCCATAACCACTGTGGTGAGCGCTGGAAGGGACTGGGCAAGCTGTTTCCAGTCCTTAGCTTTGGTGCTCCTCACCACCACACTTGTGACATTCCTGCGACGAAGCGTGGCCCAGAACTGACTGTTGTAAGAGCCATTTTGAAAATCCAGACCTACAGCCCAGTCTTTCCAAAGAGACCCGTGGTCAATGAGTTTTTTGAAATACTTGCAGGATGCCCGGACGTTAAACTTATCTGCCGCTGACAGGTATCCAAAAACGCAGCACCAGATCTCTGACGGAAGCTGTTGAGGCGGTTGTGCCATCGTTTTGTTACTCAGCTAGTCGCCTCTTATCGGTGTACATTTTGCGTGTTTTCGTCTCTATTCGAAAGTCAGTAATATCCCTTTTGACACCATGTTTGATAGTTGAAGTTCACTCTGAGCATGTACATCGCTGGATGTAATGTTTTTTTTCTTATTGGTGATACTGTGGCAAATACGTCATTGACACTGGAACTGACCAATAGTTGTGAAGCCGTCGCCCATACTCCACTGTGATTGGTCAGCTGCTCAGCATATATATCCCCTGGCGTCTTTCCTCTTCCTCTTTCTTTCACGCGACCCTTGTGCGCGGTAAGGGTTTTTTCTCACTGGTTCCCTAAACAAGAAATAAACTGTTCTCTTGTGAGATTACATTGTTTATGATTTTGGGTCAATTAGAAAAATATTTAGGGCAAATATGTATAAGTATTTTTTTTTCTTAAAAGTGCGGTGGTGCGATTTGACCAAGTGCGGCCTGTTAAAATATTGCTAGCTTACCATTAGCCGGCTAACGTTAGCAGTCGACCACATGTTAGGGCGTTCTGTGGAAATCGTTTTGTTTGTTGTACCATTTATAAACTGCGATTGCTAACGTTTTCATTCTTTATAGGTACTACCTTGTCTTTAAACCAGCTGTCTAGCGATCCTTGGAAGCACTGCAAAGATGCCCAGGGAAGACAGGGCCACGTGGAAGTCCAACTATTTTATGAAAATCATCGTAAGTATTATTTGGCATACGCGAGTCCACGCACATTTAATTTCTATTTATTCTATTTATTAATTTCTATGTATAATAATTTCATATATTTAAGTTGTCTACTTTGTTTGTAGCAACTTCTGGATGACTATCCAAAATGCTTCATCGTGGGGGCAGACAATGTGGGCTCCAAGCAGATGCAGACCATCCGTCTGTCCCTGCGTGGAAAGGCTGTGGTCCTGATGGGCAAAAACACCATGATGCGCAAAGCCATCCGTGGCCACCTGGAGAACAATCCTGCCCTGGAGAAGTGAGTTTCCTGCCCCATCTACTTTTGTTTCCCTGAGCCATCAGTTTCTATATAGCAGGATTAGTTACAGTGCAGCTTGTGTGGTGCTGTGTTGTCGTTCCCCCTGCAAACAATAATCTGTTTCCAGCTATCCCTGTCTGTCTAAATTTCCCCCGGCAACCAGGGACGCAAGGTCTCAGACACTTATTATTTTTTCCTTTTTGTAGAAGTGACTCTCTGTCTGCACAATTAACAGTTGATGCCATGATTTGACAGGCTCCTGCCCCACATTAAAGGAAATGTGGGCTTTGTCTTCACCAAGGAGGATTTGGCTGAGGTCAGGGACATGCTGCTGGCCAACAAGGTAAGAGTCCTAAAGAGAAACCTGGTTACAACTGCCCAGTGTAGCTTTACTACCACTTACCCTGGTTCAGTTACTGGTAGGCTGCATACAACCATTAGATTTCTGTCAGTTATGTTGTGAAGCAGTTTTAGGTGGACCTAGCTAATATTAATATAGTTAATTGTACTACATTCAACAGCAGCACAAACTACATCCTCTGAAATTCCAGAAATTTGCGTTGAAAAAGGTTTCATGTTAACATTTAGACTTCATATTATCCAGATATCAATGCTGGCTCATGACTTTTGAAGGTAGAAAATGTGACATGCAGATCCCATCAGCAACACTGATGGGCTGTAGTTGATTGGTAAAGTCAAACGCTGATTTACACTGTCAGCATGCAGGATAAGTTACAGTGCAGCTTGTGTAGTGCTGTATTGTCGTTCCCCCTGCAAACAGTAACCTGTTTCCTCGCTATCCCTGTCTGTCAGCACCACTTGACTGCCAGGGACGTAAGGTTTCAGACAGTGACTCAAAGTTGCGTCAAGCCATAGACACCTATATTCAAACCTGCCGTTTAACACTTAAGTTCAGCCTTATAGCAAAGTAGTGCACTAAACTGACACTAACCTTACACTTAATACTTCAGGTGCCTGCAGCTGCCCGTGCTGGAGCTATTGCCCCCTGTGATGTGACGGTGCCTGCCCAGAACACTGGTCTGGGTCCTGAGAAGACCTCTTTCTTCCAGGCTCTGGGCATCACCACAAAGATCTCCAGGGGAACCATTGAAATCTTGGTAAGTGTGAAAACCATTATGCTATTGTAGTTGACTTTTCTCTTTTCTTCACATGCAGGAATAGTTGCCACATGTTCTATAAAAGCAAGGCCCCAGACTTATTGAGTGAAAAACATGAATCTTGAACCAGATTTATCAAAATGATTGCATCAGTAACTAACCAGCATTTCTCTCTCCCAGAGTGACGTCAGTCTGATCAAGACTGGTGACAAGGTTGGTGCCAGCGAGGCCACGCTCCTCAACATGCTGAACATCTCGCCCTTCTCCTTCGGACTCATCATCCAACAGGTGTATGACAATGGCAGCGTTTACAGTCCTGAGGTGCTCGACATCACAGAGGCTTCCCTGCATGCCAGGTTCCTGGAGGTGAGATGCAGTGCTTTTCTAAAGACACCAGTCTTGTAACCGAAACAAGTTCACTAAGATCACTGGTTATGTTTACCTGGAACATTGGCTGTAGCTGTAAAATTGTTAACTATATAAAATGTGATTTCTTTAGGGTGTGAGGAACATTGCCAGCGTGTGTCTGGAGATCGGCTACCCCACCTTGGCCTCCGTCCCCCACTCAGTCATCAACGGCTACAAGAGAGTCCTGGCTGTCGCTGTGGAGACAGAGTACTCCTTCCCCCTGGCAGACAAGGTATGATGCAGTTTCTATTAAACCAGGGAATGATGCCAGGTTTCGGTATAACCTGTGTAGTGCTGCTTTGTTGAACACCTTGCGGGGTGATTAACAATGCAGCAACATGTTTCATTCCATCCCTGTCTCTCTGTTTCTGGTCCGTCAGGGACTATTGGTTTCAGACAACCTTCAAGGATTAATTGTTGTCCTCAAATTTACATCTGCTTTTCATAGAATTTATTTATTTATATGACCAGAAACCACTCAGTGTAGATGGAAAACTAATGTTGTATCCTTTGTCCTCACAGGTCAAAGCCTTCCTGGCTGACCCATCTGCTTTTGCTGCTGTTGCAGCACCCGCAGCAGCTGCTGAGACTGCTGCAGCTCCAGCTGCTGCTAAGGAGGAGGTTAAGGAAGAGTCTGAGGAATCAGATGACGACATGGGCTTTGGTCTGTTCGACTAATGCAAATACAGCGAACAGAACCAGATTTGAGTCAAACAAGACCATGATTCAATAAAAAAAACAAAAAACCTTATCTCCTTGTGCCTGTGTTAATTACGTTTGGTTAAGCTGCAGTGGTCATTAACTGATACATGCGGGGTGAATACTAACATAAATCAAGTACTCTATTTGTACAAGGTTTTTTATTCAATTGTTAACTGGGTTCAAAATTACTTAAATGGGTGGGAGTGGGATGGTTTAGCCACGTACCGGAGATGACGTTCTGCATAGCGTAAACATTTTTTCCTTGGAACCAGTCGGACAAAAGCCACCACACACTTCCTATTGGGCGCGTCAGCGTTTCAGAATAAAACTTCTAGAGTTTAACAGGCATATTGCCAAATGCACTTAGTTATTTAAAAGTACTTTTAAATAACGAAGTGCACTTGGCAATATGCCTGTATATATATATATATATATATATATGTATGTATATATGTATGTATATATATATATGTATGTATATATATATGTATGTATATATGTATGTATATATATATGTATATGTATATATATATGTATGTATATATGTATGTATATATA
>JBBMJY010000018.1:9243769-9258988 GCA_037833715.1 Toxotes lorentzi
TATATATAAAATTTTTGGGCGCTTGATACTTAAGCTACTCTTATGGCATATGTGAGGAGTACCAATTTTAGCAGACACTGTGCAGCATCACTAAAACTATGTAGTTTTAAATTCAGTATTAAAGTGTCAGTTTTTGTCAATGTGGCCGAGCCGACAGACTGCGAATATTTTTTGTCATTTTTTTTTTCTCGGACTAAAGGTTGGTGGGTGGTTAAGTGTTGAGAATGTGAAAGTGCATCGCATCCTTAAAACCACATGCAGTTCCAGACTATTCAGGTGAGCTTAACTCAAGAAAAGAAACAAGTAATGTCAAATGTGTTGTTGGTAATCCCCTATTGCTCTTCAAAATCTCCGTGCTGAAAGCAATTATTGTGAAAATAGTGGGCCGGAAGTCGTAGTGGGCTGGTGGAGCTGGAGAACAGATGATCATCAGCTACAGGGGAAACGTCCGCTATGGCTGAGGTAAGGTTTTATTTGGGGGTTTTAGTGATTTTAAAGACTGACATCTAGCTGGATGTCTACTTTGTTTTACATGTTTAGGCTGGCTTTTTGATTTGGGTGTTGTTAAAGGCTAACATTACCGTACTTCACAGCGGCGTTGATGGCTCAGCAAACGTAAGCTAACAGGTTGCTAGCTAACGCTAGCTAACGTTACCCCATATTATTAGCGAAGCATTATTATTCAATATTTTATAATTTGCTGTGGTGTCAACATAACATAGGTGGCGGTTGTCAATGGATTAGATTGATATAAGGGAAGAAATTAGACGTCTACCACAACGTCTAATTTCTTCCCTTATATCAATCTAATCCAATGACAACCGGTAGTAGCTTGATAACATTAGCTTATGTAAGTTATGATAATTGGCTAGATAATATTACGAGCGTCCTGATTTCCCTTAGTTCAAGTGTTAGCTAGGTTTACAGTAGATGCCACTGTTAGACAGATACTCCTCATGAGAGAAAGTCGCATCAATTTTGATTCTTTGTCCAGACCCACAGCTTACAGGACCTACAGCAGCCAGCTGTCTCCTCCAAGGTGTTCATCCAGAGAGACTACAGCTCAGGAACCATCTGCAAGTTCCAGACCAAGTTCCCCTCTGAACTTGAGTCAAGGGTATGCGCACTGTTTACATGGATGTTGTCACTGTTGGCTCAGTATTTAAGCATTATGCCTTTAAACTTTGTGTTTTTCCAGCTCGATAAGCAGCAGTTTGAGGAGACCATCCAGACTCTGAACAACCTGTATGCAGAGGCAGAGAAACTCGGGGGGAAGTCTTACCTGGAGGGCTGCCTGGCTTGTCTAACTGCTTATACAATCTTCCTCTGTATGGAGACACACTATGAAAAGGTAAGACTGCTGCAGTGTTATGTTGTGTTTGTCACTAGCTCATGTTTTTGTCGGTGGTGGGTTGGACAGATTTAATTATCACTATATCCTGCGGTTGTGCGCTACTCACCGAGTGTGTATCTGTCTGTCTCTGTACAGGTCCTGAAGAAGATTGCCAGGTACATTAAGGACCAGAATGAAAAGATATATGCTCCCAGGGGCCTGCTGCTGACTGACCCCATTGAGAGAGGACTCAGAGTTGTATCCTTTACCTGGCAAATGCCACATAAATTCCATTCATTTTTTCCACATTGCAGCACATTACATATGTTACCATAACACAGAGGTCAAAGGTTTTTTTTGCCTTGGCTGAGCTATGCGCAGTACTGAGTGCCATTTCAGTTGTACAAGAAAATGTGCATGTAACATTGCGTATTTTCCTTGACTTGCAATCTTCCAGGTTGAAATCACCATCTTTGAAGACAGAAGCATTGGCTCTGGAAGATAAAGAATCTGACGGTATGTCGTTACTCAGATGCATTATTATTTTGTTTATCTTGCCCTTGAAATGAGACATCAGAATGTCAGGGTATGGGATTTTCCTCAAACCTCCAACTTAAATATTGTTTGTTATCTGTAGTCAAACTGATTTCTGACCACATGTAATTAAGTAAGTAAAAACCATTTGATGATGGCTAAAGCTTACTTACCAGGACTTCGTAATAATACTGAAGACTCTGTTAGCTTAAACCTTTGTTTACTGTTTAACAGATTTTTCCCTTTTCTTCTTTACTCCTTGTATAGACTGATGACTCTGACCAGATACTTTTCCTCTGTCTGACAACACATATTCAGATATCTGCGTCATCTGAATAGATGTATATAATTTTGATCTGATCCTTTTTTCTGTTATTTATAAGTATTCTACTGTCTGCCTATCCTTAGTTAGGGCTGAATGATCTAATTGCGATTTTTCTGGCAGATATTGCGATTTCAATTTGATTCACAATTTTCTTCAAATCAAGCTTCAGTGCAATATTCACGAGCAGCATGCCGCTTCTGATTGGTGAGCTTGGCAGGTAGGGAGACATGTATGTGTAAAATAGCTGACACAGCAGATACTGGGTCAGTCAGGAGCACTGCAAAAAAACGCAGCTTTGGCGATCACATGATCGCGTTTTCTGAAACCGCAATTTCGATCAGAAATCGATCGATCATTCAGTCCTACTTATGTTTGTTAACGTGTTTTCATGTCTTTTTATACATGCAGTGATGTACTGTCCAAACTGTAAGTACTTGGACAGTGACACATTTTTCTCCTCAGGCTGTGTGCTTCAGCACATTCAATTTGTAATAAAAAATGGATTCTGCATTAGTTAAGTCTCAACTTTAAAGAAACATTATGCAACTATTTTACCTTAAAATAAGAGCTTCAAAATCATTTTGATGTTGCATTGTCTTGGAATAGTAAGAACGGTGTCTCTCTTGTTCCCACTCCGTTTTATTTCAATTTAAATGTGCTGAGGCACAGAGCTTGAAGAACATGAAATGTGTAACCGTCTACATGCTTATAGTTTGGACTGTATAAATCATGTCCTAGCTGATCAGGACCGGTCTTTATGAATAGTGCCATTGTGTTAAATGCCACTTTTTGATGATAAGTATAATAAGGTAATCATGAGAAATTTGACTATATTAGTTTGCAAATGATATAAAGTCAAATAATGTGTCGTCGCCAAGAGTTGTCATAGAAATAGGTGGGGCCTGAGTTTTTGGCACAGTATGTAAACAGTAATTCTGTTATGGGTTGTGCTCCACAGTATTAACATGCTGGTTGTAGCCTTTGTTGAGGCACATGTTTTGTTATTTGTGCATGAATGTGATTCTTTTGGGGGGAAATCTTGTCTTGTGAAACACACACATTGGAAGTTCTGAACTGGAGATTTTTGTGACTTCAAAGACGGAGCATGTTTACCATTAATAAGTCTATCAAAAAACAATAATGCGACCCAGTGCATTTTGAGAAATGTCCATCTCTGTCATGTCATTGTTCAACTGCTCTAAATCTCCCAAATCCTGTTACATGTTTCTCCCAAGATTCACTCTCTATGTTGCGAATGTCATCCCCTATTTCATTATCACCACAGAAACCCTTGTGCCCCCTCCCGGACATTTTTGTACATTTTTTGCAACTCTTTTTGGGGGATTTGCTGATCATTTTGGCTGTGTTACAGCTTGTGGCATGAATTTTTGCAGAAAATTTTCTTTTCAGTAAAATTTTTTAAATCCAGTGTCTTTTACTCTTACATGTCATTTATACTCCATTGACACATTTTGCACCTTCTGGGTACCTTCATGTTTTCAAATAATTAAACTGGCATTTAAAGGGTTAAAATCCTGAAAATGATTGAATGTTTGGTAGTTTTGAACAAGTCTGAAGTTGTTTAAGAGATTTAAAATATTGATGTATGATGATTTAATAGCAGTTTTTTTTTTTTTTTTTGCCACGAGGGTACCCAATGTTATTAAATTTGAGGAGGGCACAAGGGTTAAACACTCTGAACTCCACAGATGATTGGCATAGTTGGTGTTTGATACAACTGGTCTACTTTTCTTACAAATATTCAGTTTTGTCTAAATAAATAGTCTTTTCTTTGCTTGAGTAGTTCTATCCTCTGCTACTTTCTGCTAATTTCCACTCCACTACATTTAGGAGGGAAATGTTTGTCAACTTAAATTACTTACTAGCTTTAAGTACCAGCCACCTAAATTAATTACCAGCAAAGAAAAAAATATTCTTTTGGTACTTTAAGTATATTTTGATGCTAATTCTTATGCACTTCTACTTGAGTAAAATTTTGAATACAAGACTTCAGCTTGTGAAAGAGTATTTCTACACTGTGGTTTCAGTACTTTCACTCAAGTAAAAAGATCTGAGAACCTCTTCCACCACTGTACATCAGCTGTTTTGGGCAATGGTTCCAAAACCAATATTTCTCTATTTAAAACGAGGCATTTTCAAATCATTGTAAATGTACTGTCATGTTTGGCTGGACCTGTAAGACCTTCGCTTTTATTGTGAAGGAATCGGACCGGATATCTTCCTGCCTGTAGAAGAACGACCACAAAAGAAGAAGAAGAAAACATGTGCTTCCGGAAGCAAAGTAACGCTAGCTAGCTGCGGAGCCTCTGCTGTCTGTAACTACAACTGCTGTCACCCACGCTTCTGCGGATTCAGTATTTCACTAAAACAAATCTAGATCAAAACTATTACACTTAAACCACAACGGTAAGCCCTATCACGTTGCAAGCATTAACTAACATCTGGTAGTCTGACAGTTACAACACGGACGTTAATGTTAAATAAAGTCAGCTGGTGGTGTTGTGAGTTTCTAACGCCTGGTTCTGGGAAATGAAAACAACATAACCAGCTAGCTTCCTGCTTTGACTTACGCAGGTATTGTTATTTTGGCTAACCTTCCTAACCGTGGTTGCTAGCTAACGTCAGAGACCACAGTTAAATTTGCATTTGGCTAAAGTTGTATTTATTTGGACTTTTCTGTGAGTTAGGTCAGTAAGAAGTTAACTTCATCACACGGTCAACAAGACCCATCCCTCTCTGTCCACCCTGGCGTTTCCTTGTTTCGATGGCATTTATCTCCCAAAGCAAGAAAATGAATTCGTGCATCATGTCATGGATGAGCTGGAAACATACCAACAGAAGAGCAACCGCAAGAGGTAAGGCTTCGGCCATTCAGACAGCTCACAGTAGAACTGACCAGCTGTGTTATTTTGTACCATTTAGTCACGTAACTGACCGTAAAGTCGCACAGTCAGAAATATCTGAATTTTAGTTAGATCGTCTTTTCACTGAATCTCAGGGGAAATAACTGGCACGGAAACTGAGGTTAAAAATGGCTTTATTGTATTGGAATAAAGCATGTTTGTCTCTTGAGGACTGGAAAACCATTGTGCAATCCACTATCATGTCTGTGCTTCACTTGCTGCAGTTTCTCCTTTAAAACAACATGGCACAGTGTCATCACTGGGTCCCGTGATTCTTTATGTAAATGCATATTCAACTCAGGACTCATTACTGTGTAATTTATGGAAAAATAGGGTAGGTCCTCATCAGCAACAAGAGCAGAACTACACACCAACATTTTTATTAATGAGTGTATCCCACAAAAGCTGCTGCAGTAACTTGCATCTCATCTCAGATTTACAACTTTTTCTCAGACCAGATCCTAGCACCCCACAAGTAAATACTAAACTAGGGTGGGCTGCCTTTCAGTACTTTGTGCTATATAATGAAGTGCATTACAAATGGCTTTAAAACTTGAACATCCCATCCTTTTGGGTGAATTTTAAGTGTTCATTTTGGACCCTTATAGAGATGTGCGTGATTGTTTCCTCTTTCTGTATTTATTTTTTCTGCTGTACTCAGTAGGAGATATCTCAGTGAGACTACCTGATTAAGAAAAATATTTATATATATACAGTGACATTAAAGTGTCAGTGCTAGTTTTATGTTAAAAAAAAAAGACATTTTTCTTATATTGCCAAAAGAAAATATGGCCCTCTCATGTCATACCCTCTTTGTCCCTCTCCAGTGTGCTCCTGTTCCCCCCTCTACCCAGCAGACTGCGGTACCTGATTCACAAAACCACAGAAGACCTCCCAGAGCTCACCACCTTCTCAGTGGGAGAAAGCTGGTGTCGCAGGGTGGTGATCTGCTATTCGGAGCTCAGGTACAGAATGTAGACAAGTTGATCATGTGCACAGTGCTGGCCAAACTCTGAACTTTTAATGGTTTGTTCTATGCATATTAAAATGAAAGAGAGAAACCGATTTCTTCTGATCAGGTGTGATGACAAGTGATACATATAATCATGACATGTTGGAGTTAAAGATTAAATTTATCAGTTGTGTTTTAACCAAGTTGTTTCATAAGAAGGAAACCACAGCTGGTGCCAGATGTAAAACTGGTCACTAAAGTTGAACTAAAATGAGGGAAAGTCTATCAAAGTAATGCATGGCAAATTTAAGGTAGGATTTTAATACAAGTATCGTGTTTTGTTGTTTTTTTCTGTAGGGGTGAGATTGAGGAAGAAAGTGACTTGGAGAGCAACAGCTTGAATGAAGAGCCTCTAAGAAGTAAGGAGGAGATGGACGTCTTTGCTAAGCCTAAATCTTCAATCCCATCCCGAAGCCGAGGACCTAAGAGGCCGGACAAACCTCTTTACATGCCGCGAGCTGCTCGGGAGAGATTGTCCTTGCAAAACTCACAAGGACCTACAGAGTACAAAGAGTTACCAAGTCCAGCCTCTAACAGCTGTGTCAGCTGTTCCACTGACTCTTGTTCCTGTTGTGAAACTACAGAAGACTCCTCATCCACATCCAGACAGGAATCTGTCCCCAGTGTAACAGACGGTGTCCTCAGTCATACTGTGGACTGTTCAGCTGATTGTCCTCAGGAGGAGAAACAAAACTTGGTACTGAGCCTGCATGAAGCTGAGCCCCTTTTATGGGACCAGACTGTGTCCTGCTTCTCTGACATGAGTCTGGAGGAGGATGTGAAAGACAAAGAAGACCTCGCTAGTGTGCCATACAGCTCCCAGATAGAAGACATCAGCACAGACGCAGATGATGATGTAACCGAAGAGGTAACTCAGCCATACACTTAGTTTTAAAAGTGTGATTGTTTTT
Source organism: Toxotes lorentzi (assembly GCA_037833715.1). Taxonomy (NCBI): domain Eukaryota; kingdom Metazoa; phylum Chordata; class Actinopteri; family Toxotidae; genus Toxotes; species Toxotes lorentzi. The sequence goes on from JBBMJY010000018.1 coordinate 9,250,809, forward strand.
CTGTTATTTTCTTCTTCTTCTTTTTAAAAGAATTTTTTTTACATATATTATCATCTCTTATTTTTGGGGTATTTTCCATTGCTTTGTACTGAAGCGGTTTTGAACTTAATGTTCTTTGTCACATTGAAGCCACATTAACACTATTAATTGTAACCAGTGATTTTGTGTTCACCCCATTAGATCAAGGCACATCTGAAAGAGACAGTGTCTTTTTCCATCGAGCACGTCCACAACGACTACTCTATTTATGAGAATGTGTGCATCAACCCGCATGAGTTTCGTCATGTGATCGAGATCTATGACTTCCCGCCTATGTTCAAAACAGATGACCTTCTGAGTGCTTTCACAGACTACAGGTGTGAGCAGAGCGTTTAAGATGCTAAAACTCTTCACAGCTCAGGTTGTCTTCATAGCGACTGTATTTCTGTGCTTTAGCTCCTTTGAATTTAGGTTTACTCAGTTTTTTCCTCTGTATTTACTCTGCAACAAAATGTTCTCATTGGGACTTGAAGGAAAAATATACTTGTCCTGTTAGCATATGTCCGACATAATTAAATGATATCAAATGCTTCATCTTGACAATAAACACATAACTGAGATCTACTCAAACCAACTGCTCTCCTTTGTGTCTCAGTGATGGTGGGATGAAGATCAAATGGGTGGACAACACACATGCCCTGGGGGTTTTTTCCAGCGAGTCAGCAGGTATGTGGCCCCTCAGTTGGGTTTTAGGTTAGCAGCTAACATGTATATGACTAAAAACGTACTAACATGAAGCTCTGTTTACTGTGTCACATGCAGCGCTCCATGCTCTCTCCATCTGCCACCCACTGCTGAAGGCACGAGCACTGGCTGAAGGGAGTAAAAAAGCCAAAGGCAAGGCCGTTAGACGAGCAGGTAGGAGATTTATTTATTTGAGCCTTGTGGCTACTTGAAATAATACGCTTGCTGTGTTGGGAATATGTTCTGAATATCTTTAAAAAATAATGTTTTTAGTCTGGGACTTTTTTGTTGTAATGCCGGATCTGATGTTTCTGTGCCGTCCTCCAGAGTTTATCCAGCCAGTGAAGGAACGTCCCAGGACAGACTGTGCTGTTGCCAGGCGGATGGTGACCAGAGCCCTGGGGCTGCAGGGACGAGGCAGAGTGCAGCGATACTGAAGAAAAGAGCTTACACACTACAGGTGAACAAACTGATGAAAGCCACTGATTTTAGGTATCATAGGTTTGTGTATAGCCAGCTTTGCGGAGCTGGTTGAGGAGTTGTTGAAAACTTGTGGCATGAACGTCGGCCCGTGTGCCTCCATGGCTGTGATTTTCTTGTTGTGGGCAGGGAAAAACTGCTTTTTATTATGTTTTTTCCCCCTAGCTAGTTATATACTCTGTTGTTAGGTCGTTGTCCAGCCATAACCACCATGGTGATTTGATTGCTGGTGATCACAGTGCTAAACTTTGGATAGCACACGTAAAACCTGCGGAATCTAATACTTTTATTTCATGTTACTCCTGTGTTGTCTTTCATCCTGGCTTCATTTGAACCTTCTAAAAAAGGTTTGTCATATACGTTGGCGTCTACGCTTACCATTTTTATTTCAGAAAATTTAATGCTTTTCCACATTCACCCATGCATACAAAATAAAAACAGTCAGGTAACAACTAACAAGCACCCTTATAAAAAGAGGGGTTGCAAAAAAAAAGAAAAAAGAAACAATTCATTAACAAAACAATGAAGAGGCATTTTCACACACATTTGTGGCTATTACAGTACAGTCCACGATGTTATCATAGTCCCTGAAGGTAATATTTTAACAAAACAGAAAAATAAGCTGAGGGGATGTGCATTTCACGAAGATAAAAATGTGTGTCTAATGTAACAACCAAGAAAAAAAAAATCAATAAATAAAACACGTTCAAAAGCGAGCTCAAGTATGTGGAACACAAAAATCCTGGAGGCAAAAAGCACTTTCCCTCTCTGCTTAATTCTGACTTTAAATTATGACTGAAAATCTTCACAGATTGTCAGAAATACTGCAGGAACCAAATCCAAGCACCTGTTGGCATAAATAAATCTACTCTATATTTCACTTGCTTATTTTGCAGTTGTGTTTATGAGTCATAATTTGTTGAAAGTTAAATACAGTTTTTCTGTAAAAAGGACTTCTTTTGTCCTGTCAGTTATGTTGCCATAGATTGTGGCTTGTTGCTCTGCAGTAAGTATCATAATCATTTACTGCATTTGTTTTTGGTTTTCTAGTTAAGTGTCCAACATGGTCAAAGCAAATGTGATATATACACCTGTCTTTCAATTCAGCTGCTTTTAGGAAAAAAAAAACATACAGTGCAAGATTCTGACCACCTGTAGCACCAGATTTAGCAGCAAACTGATTTCATCCATCCCAAGCAAAACCTAACATACAGGTGAAGGTTTCATTTAATTGTTTTTTTTTCCATTTGAGGCTTTCCCCAAATGCTTGAAACTTTGGCTTAAAATTTGACTGTTTGCACAGTTAATTTAATAAATTATTTGGCTACAAATCCTCCCTGACATCCCTCCTAATAAGCACCAGGTCAAAACCTACATTTCACTGACAACAAAGGCAAGAGATACTAAGAGATAAGAACATTTTTGTACAGCTGAATGTGGTTAATAAATTTAGTTAGCAAGCCGGTCTTTTTCCCCATTGAATCATTGTCCATTGTAGCTGTTGAGTCCTGAGCTCAACCTCAATCCAGCACTTTCTCCAGGGAAGCAAAGCAGTACAGCCCCCTCTAGTGGTTGTCAAAATATTTATATTCGCTTCCCTAATGTTCGTCCATCTGTGACGTCCATCTCGGGGTCTACCTGTGTGAAAGCTGGTTGGTCAGCAATCCGGGGAACATTTCGTCTGTGTCTGAACTCACTGAGCCACCTGTGAGGTCAGACGGAGAGAAAAGGATGAAGAGCAATACTGTGTAACATCATGCAAATCAAATGTTGATGCTCCTGGTCAAGTCTAGACTTTAAACAGTACCAATTTTTTTTATGTGCTATAATTGCACAGTCCGAACAAACCATTCTGATATTACCTACATACCCCCCCAGCCGTGATGAAAAGCGATGGCTCAACAAGAAAAACATTTCCTTTGCAATTTATTGACAGAGGCGTTTTCTTAAAATATCATCCAACAGTCTCTGTGTTTTCTACAGACAGGTCCAGCAGAGGTCTGCCTGCCTCTGAAGAGGCTCTACAGTGCCCACAAACCACTTAACTGATCATTAAGAGTCTGACTGCCGTCCACCACTGTTCGCCTGCTTCACTGCCGCACGTCACCATCATCTTCCCTGCTCGAGAGTCTTTGAGCATAACACTGAATCACCACCAGCCTCAAAGTCGTTGTTCTGAAGCTCAACTTGACCCCCTGACCTTTGGACATGACTGTTGTGGTTTCTGTTTTTTTATTGTTAGGATCTCTAATATTAAGGCAGTGTAAAAGAAACAATGAGGTATGAAACATTCCAACACAAACAGTGATTTCAGATAGATGAAAGGACAGCGGAGAAAACTGGAGAAGCTCTTGCACTTGTTTGGATTTGATTGCATGTTGCCTTGAAGCTAAAGTGCATTTCAAGGTTTTTTAACTTCCAGACAGGGTGTGTTTTTTTTTTTGTTTCCTCCTTGTCAAGGTAATCCAGGATAATTTTATGTAAGCAGTAATTCTTTTCTAACTTTATGTCAATTTTCTCCTCAGATTAACTCTCAGGATTTGGTTAAAGGACTCTATTATGTTGTGCGCTGTAGTTACAGATAGATTTTTATATGGAGTGCAAAACTCCCAACAGATAAATGTAAGATAGATCCATTAACAGAAGCAGATCTGTTTAAAAAAAAACAAAAACAAAAAACACTAAATATTGTTTTCAAAAGCCAGCATCTCAAGAGAGATACAGTTATAAAGAAAAACACATATAACAAGCAGTGTTATACTGGACTCAATAGATATTTTCTAATGTTTTAGTTCATTTTAAAACTTTTTATTTTTGTAAACAATTTTAAAGATTTTCGGTTGTTCTTAATATTTATTTTATTCCTCTAAATAGCAAAGAAAAAAAAACTACCTTAGGATTGTTGCCTCAGAGGCAACATGTTCAAGTTCACTCCATGTTACAGAAAACTAGAAGATTGCAGAATGTTTTGATCAAGTAAAGTCTGAACATTGGAAACTTGAATGTTCAACCCTGTGAGCATGGCACTGTAATGATATTTTATTATTATTTTGTCATTGACTTAACATCAGTCTGTATTAGGAGTGCAGAACATGCCATTAAGGGAGAACTGATACGTTTGTATTTAGTAAAAAGAAGATGAGTTTAGGAGTGATAAACTTTTTTTGTTTTGTTTTTTCTAACTGAAATGGGTGTTTTTCCTTAAATTATATTTTGTGCCTGATTTGAGTTTGACAAGATCTGTTCTCTGGTATGTCTATGCATTACCATGTTGGTTACCTGTAGATTTGAACTAATCTACAATACTGAGTAATGTCAGGGAAAAGAAAACTTGATTGTAGCATTAAATGCAGCACGATAATATGAAAATATGAAAACTGTACATGGTTTTTAACTTGATAGGTTGTATAAAAGAAGTTTCTGTGTTTCGGTTCGGTGTAAATTTTTCTAATAAACATACATTCACCAAGCACTTTATTAGGAACACCTGCAAACCTGCTTATTTGTGCAATTTTATCCTGGTTCGAGCTGACAGTAAGGTGACAGTAACTTGGATATCCAGTCTTTACAGCTGTGGTGAGCAGGAGAGCATCTCAGAATGAACAACACGTCCTTGTTTCAACAGTGCAGGTTGGTGGTGGTGGGTTAATGATGTGGGGAATATTTTCTTGACTTGTTTTGGGCCCTTAAGAAAAAATCAATCATGGTTTGAATGCCACAGCCCATCCGAGTATTGTTGCTGACCATATGCTTCCTTTTATGGCAACAATTTACCATCTTCTACTGGCTATTTTCAGCATGATAATGTAAAGACCTGCGACTGTTTTAAGGGAAAAAGGAGGCCCTACCCAGTATTTGTATGGTGCTTATAATGAAACCGTGTTAAATGTTAATTATCTTAACCTTTATTAAGAGGATGTTTACACCTACATCAGATGAATAGTGTAAAAACTGGAAGCTGATTTTACACAGAGGGAAACATACAGTCATCATATTTAAAGTTCGTTTGAGATTCTTTGTGGCCAAGTAAGTTCAAAACCCCAAAAGTTGAATTTTGCTTTTATGAAATCAGTTATAATGCTGCCTAATTTTATGAACTTGATGTATTATGATTGCAGTTAATATTTTAACCCAAATGCAGAGCAGATTATCCTCATAAGATAGGGGTCTCACCTATACGACAGTTGTACGTCCATATCCGTTGTCCATCGTACCGGGAGCGACACTTCATAACATTGTTGGTGTAATCTGATTCTGCAACCTCATAGTTGGGGTTTATCACAACCTGAAAGAGGAAAAAAAAAAGTGTTAAAGATGTGAAAGAAAAATGTTTCCCCTTTACACATTTATACACTATGAATAAATCATTTTTAATTACTATTAAAGATCAAATGATACAGCTGGAACTGTCAGAAGACTGAGAGGGTGGCAAGATGACCTAACAGTGACAGTCTCAGAAAGAGTTAAGTTGCTGCAGCTGCTTCAGAAAGTTGATTTTCTAGTGTGTCGCAAACAAGAGGTTGTAAACGTGTAAAGTTTCTGCAACAGCTACAGTGGTCATCAGACAAATCTGTGTCTTTAACAACCCCTGCTCAGTTGTTTAAAGTCTGAATAAGAGTATACTTAGGCTGAGAGCCAAACAAAAACAGAGGCAGACAAATGGAAAGTATCTGTTTGGTCTATAAGACTACACTGGCTGGAGATGAGATAATCTTTCCAGCAGCAGATGCGCCATATCCACCACGGCTAACAGACTAACCTGGAAGATGTAGTCGCCGGGCTTCACGTCTGTGATGTCAATCCACTGACAATCAATGTCATGTCTGTAGGTATCCCAGCAGCCAACTGTGATTCCTTGTGCGCCGAAGTTTGCACATTCGTACCTTTTCTGGATACCTGTCAGCAGTGAGAGCGGTTTAATTTTTTTTTTTTGTATTTAGACCTAACTTTGTTCAGAAAGTTTTATTGGATCAAGCATTCACCCACATAGTAAATTATTGGCAGAATCATTGATACTTTCCATGATTTGATATTAGAAATTTTACCATGGTTTTACTGTATTATATTCTTAAGAAAGAAAACGTTGAACCAGAACTCAACATGGCCAGCATGTAATATAGTGAAAAAGGATAGGAAGGTGTGTGTATTTACCCTCGTCACAATAGGTGTCCTCCAGACAGAAGCTGGCTTTGTGTCCCTCTGCCACTTTGGTGCCATTCAGACTCAGCAAGTCATAGTGGGTGAAAACCTCCATACTATGGTAATGTCTAACAAGGTCAAAGGCAAAAAAATAAAAGTTGAAATACGTATTATACATAACCATTTTTAGCTGCTCCACAGTAACATACGTGCTCTTATCTATGACCCACTCTATATGTGTATATATATAAATATATATATATATATATATAACCATAACCCATCAACTGTGGGGTTGGTTGAGGTCTCACCTGTGACATTCATGCCAAATCCAGGACTGGTGTGCAGCCCGTGGCCTGAAGTCTGACTGGCCGTTGTTGTGGATCTGGGAGGAAAAGCGGAGAAGGCGGCGGTAGGAGCTGGGGTCGGCTTTGTCAGCAGTGGTGGAAAGACAGTTCTCCTCCTGGGCACACTGCAGAGCATACATGGGCCTGTCCTCCAGGTAGGTGGTCTGCTCTACAACCTGAGCATTCAGGACCAGGTCTGGGGCCGCTGGGAGGGAAATAGCAACAAGGAAGTGGTTTAAAAAAAAGTTTATATCCAACAGTAACAATACAGTATTTTTTGCATATTTCATTTAATTTCAGAACATTTTACAAAGTTCATTAGCATGTTTAGCCCGTAAAATATACCTCTTTACCAGATTCTACATCAGCATTTGTATTCTGCAGTTTCTTACTCTGAGTACATGAGACCCCGGCAGCGAAGCGTCCACCTCCTCTGGGACACTGGATGTGTTTTCCATGATGTAGACACTGTTCCAGAGTCAGCTCGGTGCCTGAACACCTCACTCCACTCATCACCACCTCATCAGCTGAGGAATCTCCTTGCCAGTACCACGTTTCCTGACAAAAGAAAAGCACAGAAAAGAGAGAAGATGTCATTCAGCTGAATGATAATCAAGAAATTCCAAAGACTTCAAGTCCTAATTGTTCGGACTTGAAAGAATAGTTCACAGTTTGAAGCCGGAGCCAGAAGCTGGTTAGCTTAACTCAATACAAACACTAATAACCGCTGGAAACAGCTAGCCTGGCTCTGTCCAGCGGTAACGAAATCCACCTACCGAACACCTCCAAAGCTCCCTAAATAAAATATCTAATTTATTTAATCTGTACAAAAACTGAATGTGTAATCTAGCTCTAGTTTGTGCCTCTCGTGAAGTATCATAATACATAGGAGGGATTTTCCTACCTTCAGACGGAGCAAGGTTAGCTGTTTGCTGTCTTTGTGCTAAGCTATGTTAACTGTGTGCTGGCTGTAGCTTCATACTTAGTGTACAGAGAGAGTGTGATATCAATCTACTCACCTAACTCTTGGCAAAAAAGCTAATAAGGGAATTTTTTCCCATATTATCAATCTAATTTGAGTCAAAGTCTCAAATCCACATCTCTCCTACATAATTTCATCTATTTATGCCAGAGTCAGCTGGAAACAGGCAAATGAAGATTGTACCGATTAAACTGTTTTGGAAAACAAGATTTGTGTGGGATTGTTATGAACCGAAACATTATCTTAATTTTCCTTCTGTATTTAATTTGCAGACACATTATCCCAGATGTCCCGCAAAGCAAATCTAATCAAAGGGTAAATCACACATCACACACACAGCAAGGGGTGTTCTGGGGGCCTCACAGTCCTGACTCAGCCTTAACAGTGCATTCTGCAGACCACAGGGAAACCTTCTGTAAAAGAAGCTCATACTTTCCGTCATCTTCCAAGGAAATGGAGGATTCATGAGAAAGAAACTGAGCTGAGGGATATGGATGTGGGAGTACTTG
>JBBMJY010000018.1:9259038-9313418 GCA_037833715.1 Toxotes lorentzi
GGGGGGGGGGGGGGTTTGAGGAGTGGGACAGACATACAGGAGTGTAGTTTAAGCTCTGTGTCATTTCTTCCATCTTCCATCTGGTGGTGGGATTTTCATGCAAAAGCATTTAAAAGTCAGACAGGAAAGAGTCTCTGGAGAAACCGATTCCCTACTCCGCTATGATAACAAAGAGCAGACGTTTATCACTCCTAAACCTGCTGTTAACATGAAACTCTTACGCAATGGCAACTTGCAGTATGTGGTAGCACAGAGACTTGTTATTATGATACCTTGACTTGATTATTGGTGAAATAAGTACTTGTAATCACAAGTACCCGCTTTATTTCAGCTACTGGATCAGAAAAGCATAATTTTGAAATGCACTTGGCTAGAGGGTGAGTGCTCGAGCAGTGACCACAAACACATGATGACATGTTTTCGTGTTGCTCCATTAAGAATTGCATCGCACATAATTGTCCCAAACACATCTTAGCGAGATAAACAGCCTCTGCAAGACCCAGTCCAAGTTCCACTCATAAAACCCCCGCTGTCATCATGATTCACACATACTTTCCAGACGTATATAATCTTAAACCACAAATGCCACACTAGTTTCTACCTTAAAATAGGAAAATATAACGAACACAAAGGGGGGGGGGGGGTCTTAACCTTTACCAGCCTCTCGCCTTGTGATATAAAGGGAGCACAGGGGTCTCCTTTAAAAAGCAATGGGGAAACGTAAGCAGGACAGGACTGTGACGCCACCAAGTCACGCCACGGGCTTTACTGTCGGAGGGTCCACTAAACTTCAAACGAGACATCAAGGCTTTTCCCATCACTCCTGCTGAGAAGCTGAATGCTCATCTGTGTCATAGGTTTAACCTGCCTGACGATGCTTTCTGTGTTGACTGCATGTTTTTGATGGCCCTGAGTAAGCGGCATCTTTATTTTGCCCTCTGGGATCAATAAAGCTCGAGTTTGTCTGAGTGAGAGTTAGCGGCATCCACTGACATGCACATAAGCACGTACACACACAGACATTAAAATGGATAGTGCTGCCAGACTGATTTCATGTCGTCCATATTACGTATGTTGTACCTTTCATTTAATCTCCTGGACTCTCAGATTAGGTCCATCTCAAACAATATAATACCACAGGTTTATTTCCTAAGCTACAAATGAACCGAACTTTGTTACGGTGAGACTATTATGTGAGGAAAAAGGAAAGTTATAAAAACAGGGGTATGAGCTGGGCCTGGGGTGCAGGCAGACCCCACTCTGCAGTTTGGAAACTGCTTGTGCGTGAATGTTTTTCCTTCTATTTTACCAATTTAAAGTGGTCGTCAAGGTAAATTTACTTCTTCTTTCCAATAACTCATCTTTGTACAGAAAATATATTGCTGTTTTTAAAAACTCACTGTCACAGTGGCCAATCCCACACATGGAGTGTTTTATAAAGCTTTTCCTTCTAAATGAAAATAATATGGTCACCTATTTGAGTGACTTACCACACATATCAAATAAACTGGAATGGCACCATAAATTCTGAAAAGTCCAGTTTGGAGTGCCAGTGTTGTGTCAGAGCAGAAACTACACCCTAAACCATCTCCTTTATGCTGAAAGCCTGTGCCATAAAGATAAGCTCATCCTTAAAAATGATTTGACGGAAGTGGGCGTAGAGGGCAATCTTTATTCCAGAGGCCTTACCTGGAAAGCATGGCTGGCAAAGCCCAAGCCCAGCTGTCTGCACACTACCATGGCCTCCATGGTCCCCCAGCTGTCACTGCACACTGTGCCCCACACCAGAGAGCCGTTCCTCTCTGCCAGGACCTCCACACGGCCCTCGTAGGGGTTACGGCCACCACTTAACCGAAGCTGAGGAGGGACACAGACAGGTGTGTCTAGCAGTGCGACACAAATAAAAACTGTTTTTGTTTTTTATGGTAGATAGAGTTACTCACTCTATTGTGGAAACCCATAGCAGGAACATGACACCTGACGGCCGCATCTTCCTCATGGCTGCAGCCCAGTGAGTCCCGGTTGAAGTAGCACTCGGTCAGTGACTTCTCAAACCCAGAGCACTCCACCTCATTCATGTGGACAGGCCCGATCCCTGTTGGGAAACAAACCCAACAGGCACTTTGAATATTTTCATTCTGTTGAACTTGTTACGAACCTCACTGTGACTAAAATGAGCTCCAGTCAACATGTCTGGAATTGAACAGAAAATAATCTTAGAAGATGTGTCATTTGTTTCCAGGTATATTACATTTCCATTATTGGAAAGAAGAAATTTTATCTTTGGATTACACTGTAATTTCAGGAAAAACAAGCCTGTACAGCCCACCGTTCCTGAGTAAAACAGCCTGCCTGAATGTTTTGTCATAACAACTGTGTCCAAAGGCAGATGTAAAATTTCATCCTGTTTCCTAGAATTAGGAAGCAAGCAGTCAGCTATGTCAAATGAAAACGAGACACTTGAGGCCTTTAAAAAAAAAAAAAAAAATCTCTCTGCATCTTTTTTTTTCCAAGTTAAAAAAACTCATCTCAGCGTAGAGGAGTTACCACAATAACATGTGTGAGTACTCCCTCCATGCTAGTTTTCTTCCTGTGTGACTGAGCAGGAATGTCTGTAGTGTAGTCTGTGAGCTCTGAAACTACGGCCAGAGACTGAGATGGACCGGGAGCCAGCAGAGAAGAAGAAAACAGGCCTTTTGTAAACACATTTTCAATTTCCAGGTCTGACAGATGATCATAGATTAAACATAGACAGACAAAGTGTGAAAAAACTATATATAATTAAATTTAAAAACATACATAGATGTAGTATAATGAAAAAGAAAAAAGGATTGTATTTTATTGCATTTTGAGTGGTGCACATTCTTTGTGTCCCATATAAAGCCAGGAATCATGTTCTAGTGCCATTTCATTCTTGTTGACATTCTTGTTTAGTCCACTCTAGTGACTTCTGAAAACAAACACAATCACCTACTATTTCAAGTCTACCGCCTGTGTGTGGTACCATTTTTGAATCCAGTGGTCAGCTCATAAAAAAAAAAAAACATCCCTCAAATAACCTTGTGGACTCTCCAACAAAAAAAAATTCCTCCTCTGAAACCCATAAAGGCTGTTTTCTTTGCTGGAACATTTTGTGCACTCTTGTGTTTTGCTGTGAGAACAAGGCGGAGGAGAGGACAACTGTTCCAATGAACATATGCTTCTTATAATGCCGAGGTATATTGCGTTTCACAGAATCAGTTTCCTAAGTCGAGGTATCGACATTAGGTATAAACATTAATGTGCTACACCATACATTCCCCGATGGATTTATGTGCTGACTTAAGGTCTAGACTGATTGAAATGAGAGGTGGTGGTGTAACAGAGGCCAAAGATAAGGCGGAGGTGGAGGTCCTTGGTTTCAGTCCACACCTTTCATTTTCACAGCTGGGAATGAGTTCTATACTGATGCTGTGCTTGGACTCTTGTTGAGTGACGGTGCTGTAAATGTGAAATGTCATTAAAACTAAAAATCTATAAGCAGTTAAGTTCAACACTATGTCAATAAGCTCCTTGAATGTCTGGAGGAACTGTTACAGTCCACCTGTATGGGTGAAAGCTGTGACTATGGAGTGTGCCACCAGAATAATTATATGATTTGTTCTAAAGTCCAACCAACACTGGATTTTTGAAGCCCTGTTTAAAAAACAGATAAATATATATATTGGCTTATTTTGTTTTTATTTTGATTTTTTAAATATATCCATAGCATAAACATTTTTGAAAAGGATCTGTTAAATTAGGATATTAAACAACTGTGACCATCGTATGTGCTGAACTATGTAATAGAGAAACTGTTTCTAAATGAACTCAAACTTATTTTTGGCATTTCTGTACTGCAGTTTTGCCCCAGCCAGTTTATCCGATTACGCTGAATTGTTTCTATGTCTAAAGAGTAACTTAACATTAAATCCACTTTTTTAAGATTTTCAAAAATGTTCGTCAGTGTATCATGATATGCAGTAGTACTATGTTATAGAGTGACTAATCTGTAGATCCTACCTTGTCCCAGTCGGGCACCAGTCAGGGCCTCTTTGGCGCTACCAAATCCCAGCTCTCGACACACCACAGTGGCAGCTCGAATGTTCCAGTTGTCGTCACAGACTGTACCCCACTCGCCGTTCTTCAGCACCTCCACTCGCCCCTCGCCTATCATAGCTCCACCTCTGAGACGCACCAAGGGTTGCTATGGAAACAGTTAACCAAAAACTAAAATTAGTGCCAACGTTAAAAACAACCGTCTTGTAAATGATTATTACTCAAATCTGAATTAAAGTGATTAATTTTTCTTTCATTAAATCTGATTGTATACTATACAGGTTTACCATTATTCCTTGTTTTGCAGTATACAGAAAAGGTAGGTGTCACCTTGGTAATAACTAAACCAATAAACAATAAACTTCAAGAGGGAATACTGATATTTCGACTGACTAACGTAACAGATGTTTAGCATTCACGCATTCAAATGTTTCCAGATGCTTGACTACAGGGTCACTTGGTTAATAAGCAGGAAATGTCTTAATCCAGAGCTCAAGAGTCAAGACTTGATTATAGGATAGGGTAGCTTGTACTTACTGGCCTCTGTATTTACATTTAAAGTAATTCATGTAAAGAATGACGTAATGTAATGATGTAGCACACTGTAAAACATCTGCAATATTTCCAGTTTCACTTGCTGAAGAGTCTGGGAGTTGTTCTCTTCTGTGAACAACTCCCAGAACATCTGCATGAGCCTATTTAGCCTCTGGATCTGACTCGTCCTAAAAACTTTATATGACTGCGTACAATGAAGCAACAAGAAGCTAACTCAACTTGGTGTCTTATTCAGTGTCTTGTTCAAGGGTATTGTCGGGGTTCTGAATGCTTCCTTTCACACCCAGCACTCTTTATTGCAGTCATGGCCCTGACCACCGACCCACCTTGCAGCCAAGCACGTATGATCCGACCTACCTCCACCCTGTACGCCTTCCTGAAGCCGATGCTGACGCTGGGAGCAAAGGCACGTCCAGGCACACAGCTGACCACTACAGGCATGCCCTGTTCACAGGTGCTGTTGGCCTTCAGCTCTATCTCCCTGCCCAGTTTACAATCAGACAGGTTGGCCTCATTGCCTGTGCAGTTGACAGTGAAGCCCCAGTAGTTCTTCTTACGACGCTTGGCCAGCAATCTGAGAAGGCATAAAATGACAGGGCCATAGGCAACACACAGTTATATACTGCAACTGTTGTAGAAAGCATGTCATAGGTTTTAAGTTTAATAAATGAAGAACGACAACATTCCAGCCTTTCAGGTATCAGTTCATGCCAAAACCTGCAGACTTGAGTCTTGCTTCAGAGGCACCATCCATCACAGTCAAAATTTAGTCAGACTGTTATTTTATGTTATTTCATTGCTGCATCGTAATACTGTTGCACGCGTTTCGCTTTGTGTGTTCAAGTGCTGGTGAAAGAATCTGACACCGAACATTTCTTCATCACCCACTGAGCTCTATAGTCTTAAGATTCATGTCAGCAAAGAAGAGTCGATGACAACAATGACTAAGCATCCCTACAAGGAATTTTCTATATCAAGTAAGTTTCTGAAATTCACAGTAATAAAAAACTCCTTCAGTAGTATAAGAAAACAGAGGTTTGGTTTGGAAAACACTTGGCCGCAGTTTTAGGTTCTTTCAAAAACAGCGTTCATCTGCATCACCTCACAGTATTCCCTCTGTCATGTAGAAGCGGACATGAGGTATTTTATTGTTCTTTCTCACACATCACTGAAATATTAAGGAGCTGTTTCATGACATTTATTTATTTTGCGTGAGGAATTCAACAAAGCCCATCCTATACTGAGAAGCACAATGGAGATATTGTTGTGGGAATACCTCAACATTCTCATGACCCCAGGCTTGAATGGAAGTCTTCAACAAAGGGTCACTGAGGAGCCCAACAACAGAGCACCTCGAAGCAGGTTTGAGCCTTGGAAGAGGCAGACCATGTAATGAAACCAGTATGAGCTACGCTTACAAGCCTTTCACTTCTTACAGCTTATCCAGATGCTGTAGAACAGAATGAAGAATGAAGCTCTGAATCCATTTGAATACAAGAACAATTTGTGGTCCGTAAAATTTGAAGAAATGTGATATAATAAATGAGACTGAGAGTTTTTAGTTTTGTAGCACTGTTGTTCACATGTTTGGGCAAGACAGACTGACTGTGACCTTTCACCTCTGTAAAACAGTGAACTATTGGAGACCACAGCACCATCACACACTTAAAAACCACACAAGCCTTGTGACCCTTTGCGATAAACAAAAAACAAAGTGGTCATTGCTGGTTTGTTGCATTTTATATTTCCTTCAGTTAAGATGCATATGATATGTATGATTAGCATCAAATCAGATGAGATTGTGTTTTCCAGGGCTGTAAAAATAGAGACATTTTTAATCAAAGTCACCTTCTTTGCCTTAATCTAGAACCAAATTATAGACATTTCTAAACAAAACCAGAAGGATGTGAAGATCCAGGTGCAAACCGTCCCACATTACACATGACCATCATAGTGACTCATAGTGTTTGTACATAAATGTATTTCTGATGTCTGTCTGGTCTTCATTTGACTGTGGTTGGACTGCCTGTCCCTTTCAGAAGATTGTGGAAACTAACATTGGCTGGATGTGCATAATGAATCGATTAGAACAAGAAAACTTAAACTCATTGTCATTTAAATTTGTGTAAATTTCAACTTAAGACAAAACTATCCAAGAATATGTTCTTCTTGGAGAGCAGACAGCCAGATACTTCTAAAAAAAACTTTGGAAAAAAAAAAGACTCGCTCGTCTTTCTCATGTGCCGAGAGCATCTGCTTTGTTTTGAACTTCAGTTCCCATGTTAGCAGATAGAAAGTATTAGACACAAAGTGTTCCAGGAAGCAGCTGGCTTCGTGGCTGCATCTTGACTATGACATTTAAGAATGGCAGCATGTTATCACTCATGATGAGAGGGAAACAATTAGACGTAGCCAAAAGATCCACTGTTTCACGGCGTATTGCACTCAGTCGTTTCCCAGCAAGGCCCATCGTTCATCCTCTAGGACTTCCTAAAGCAGTGTTTGGCTTCTTGTCAAGAATCTCCAGGCCTAAGTCTGTTTATTCTCAGTGTGGAAAATGGACGAGGGGTTGACTGATGACCAGTGTAAACAAACTCAGTTATGCAATATTTCCTAACATCAATCTGGTATGGTACAACATTCCTAAATAGACTAACATCTAAAAAGCACCTACAGGATATGCAGTACTTTTAACACATAAAGGAGTTTGCATTATAAAGGAATGTATGGTGTACCTCAAATGACAACATGCTTTTCACACAGGTGTGAATTTAAAAGGATTCGTCGTTTATGTAACGTCACTATATTCCGATAACCGAGGCTGGAATTAACTCAGCTAAAAGCCAGATGTTTATGTTAGAATTTAACTCATGTGAAGACTCATTATATCAAATTGGCCTTATTCAATCCTTGCTGCTGGCCCCAGCACCATTACTCACTTGTAGGGTCGGGTATTGAAGCGTTTCACCCCAGGGAAGCCGTACATGCCACAGATGACCCTGGTGTTCATCTCCGTCCAATCCTCATTACAGATCTGTCTCCACTTGCCTCCGTCTTTCACCTCCAAAAAGCCCTCAGTGATGGGAATCCTCTTCCTGTGAGAATAGGTGGCCCTGATCCTCACATCCTCCACCTGCACTGTAAAACCCTGAGACAGAACAGAAGGATGTTTCATCACTGCCCTTCATGTTACAGATAATATATACAAATTTGACCTCTGAAAGTAGACTTTAGTCCACCTGGAGACCACTGTGTCGAATATAGATCATTCAACAGAATCACTTATTTCTCTTCCATTCATTACATCAGATGGCAGCATCAGTCAATGGATGGATTGAAATGAAATTTTGAATAGCCATTCATGGTCCTCAGGGGATAAATCCTACTAATTTTGGTGATCCCCTGGCTTCTTCTCTGGCACCACCAGCAGGCTGACTTTTGTAGTTATAAATGAAATGTCTTAACAATTATTGCTATGATATTTGGTACACCCATTCATGTCTTCAGAGCTTTAATGAGTCATGGTGTTCTGAATAGTATTTGTGGAAAATAAAATATAAAATTAGTCAAAAAGGGAATTGGTAACTTTAAAAAAGTTAAAAACTGAAAGATATTGAGGATAGAAAATATCAAGCTATTGGTAAGTCGTTACAAGAAACAGATTATTCTTTCACCTGCAAATGTCCTTCATAACATCAGTAATGTCTCAAGTGATACACTTGACTAGAATTCTGTTTTCATGCTACAGATGTAAAATCAAACAAATGGAGTCTCTATAAAGCCCAAAATTAAAAGCTTTGTTTGTGTGTTCATTCACTTGCATATTGTGTTCCAATGGATCTGTTTTCTTTAATTTGCTCTAAATGATGTTTCCATGAACTTGTAGCGCTACATTACATTCAACTTACCGAAGTTTCCATGAACTACTCATGATATAAAGTCTTTATAAACTGCTTTATAAACATGGTTATATAATTTACAGGATGTATACTCTGAACTTTACACGTACTGTTGCAATCGATATATTGTAAATACTGTACAGCCTATGAGTCATAAAGGAAGGTCGAAATATGAGCAAATACTGGAGTGTTTCAGGAAAAAAAAAGAAAGAAAAGAAATCCCACTGTAAACTTTTAGAGACTGCACAGTTTGAAAATACAACAAGTCAAGCTGAAAAATCTGAAGATGAAATCTTTGTTTAAACTTGTTAAGTGCTGGCGAGAGGCCTTAACATGTTGGACGAATGAGTGGAATTTTCCCTCCATCTTTGCTGCGTCTTCAGAGTTTAGAGTGGAGACTTAAGCCTGTGGGGAGATGGTGGACCGCATATATCACAGCAGAAATCTGTCAAAACCAGCTTACTATGTTTTTCTTTCCCCACAAAAAAACTTAAAGAGAAGACTTGGTGAAAATTTACTGAATACTCACTTTTGAAGTGAAATATATCATTGTTATTAATTTCACTGGTGCAACAATAAGCCAAGAAGCTGAAACGAACCACTACAACACAAAAGGAGAAACATTAGTCTTTTCCCTTAGGGGAAGTGTGGAGGGAATCTGGGCCAAACGTCTCTTGCATCTAAAATTTCATGCATGATAAGAAAATAGAGCATTGATAGGAAAAGTTAAAAAAGAAAGTTGTAATCCATCAAACTTTCATCTTAAATCAAGAGATGTTAAAGAAGGAAGCTACGGTGAGCTGAGAAGCTGACAGGTTGTGAGAGTGTCTGCGGGTGGTCCACAGTCTACTATAAAGGGCTGTAAAGCCAGTTGGTCAGGCGAAGGATTACCTTATGTGTCCCAAAGACCCCTAAATCATGAAGGAATGGTATCCTTTGACCTTTAGGGCTTTATGGGAAAACAAATAACTACCACTGTTAATTTATCTCCTTAAGCCAAGTGCTGCAGTTTGTTCCTGGCTAGGTGTGAGGTTACACTGTGGGTGCCAAAAAGAGCCAAAACTGCACATGCTGATCTCAATAATTTCGTAACAACCAGCTTCTTTAACTCTGCCTAAAGAAAAAAGAAAAAAACATTCAGGCATGTCTCCCAGAAGTATTAAATGCTTGCCCAGAGGGTGGTTTCCTGACATGGCGTCATCCTGAGGGAATGTTCAAGGCTTCAGGGCCTCTAAACACTAAAGACTGCAATGCAGGAGGAGCCATGAGTAAGTCAGACTGTTTCTACAGTGACCCCAGTCCTCCCACTGACCACAGCGGTTAGAGCGGGTTAAAACCACTCTCTCATGAAGAGATTCCTGCTGGCCATAGCATGACAGAGTGTTTTCCGTTGGTGCCTGGCAGGATGGGAAGGTGAGGAGATGTGATCATGATCAGGGATCTGGTTTACTCAAATTTAAGGCCTATCTCATTGCTTTGCTTCAATATACAAGCAAGATGGGAATAATGTAGAGAATTAATAATGGTATTAAAAACATTAAGTTAATTAAAATATATAACAACAAGAAGAAACACCATACACATGGTCAAGACCATACTCATAAATGGCTAAACTAAAGTACACTTGCAGTGCCAAAGTGAAGCCAGGTGTGAAGGTTAAAATACCAGACAGGACAGAAGGTACAAGGCGAGTATGAAATGGGGCACTGAGAAGGGTCTGACCAGTGTTACATTTGGCTCGGAGAGAGGAAACTGGCCGTCGGAACATGTGAGACTAAAGAGGACAGATACCCACAGCTGAGATCAGTCCAGGCGTCCCCCACCCCCAAACTCAGACCACCAGACATAAACTCAGCAAAGTCCTGTTTGGCCGAGGCCCAAACTCTTATGTAAAGCAATGCAGGAAAATTACAGCGCAAAGAACGCTGTTTCACATTGCACGACAAAAAAAATGATCAGCATAAAGACTGGCTCCGTCCAATGGTGTGGTACAGATTTAACAAAAGAAGATGCGTGAAGATACTGTGTTAATCAGTAAGATGTACACATGCTGGTAGGTGGATTTTGTAATGTTTGAACAGAGCAAGGATAGTTATTTCCCCCCTTTTCCAGTCTTTATGGAAAGCTAAGCTAAATGGCTGCTAGTGGTAGTTTCTTAATAATTCAACATCTTGCCTCATTCTTGGAAAGAAAGTGAATAAGGGTATTACTCAAAATATGGAATTGTGGGTGGATATCATTAGGATCAACGTCAACGTTTGGCAACCGGATCAGCCTTAGTATGTGATGCAGGGACATAAGCCCATTTGTAATGAGTGCAGGCTTTCCATCCTGCAAGTCATACTGAGGTTATTTCTCAGTTGGACATTTCTATAAGGTTGCCTCATCTTTCAGTCACTCAGTGACTGTGGCACTTCAGTGATTCGTTCATTCTTTGGAGTTTTTTCCAAAATACTTTTTCCCTGTTCAAATATAGTCTCACATCCTTGTTCTTGTTTGTAAATGGTGCCTGAGAAAACATTCTTCATTTAGCTCTATTCAGGACTAGTCTCTGAAGTGAGCTTTAACCATTACTGAACTATTTCCAACTGCAGAGCAGACTTGTTTTTCTGACCAGAACCCCCTCAGAATGTAGATGTGTGAGCATGAGACTGTTGTCTAGCCAGTGTCTGACTAATGCTTCCACTACTGTGCATTTCTTCCATTTTACTCAGCTTTCCACTCGGCACGTTCATCTACACGTGCGCCCAGACACCCACCCACCCATCCACTACCCACCCCGCCTTACAAAACATGGCAAGTATGAATGATAATCACGCCACAGTTTAGATGAAAAGCAAGAGAACAGCAAGGCTCTTTGAAATGACTTTTACATCTGCCCCAGCCCACTTTCTGCCTCACCGGCAACTGGTCTGCCTGACTGAGAAAGTGTGTGTCTGTGTGGGGAGCAGTTGTGTGCTTTGCATCTGGAATATATATTAGCGTGCTGCTCCCATAATATATAGACAGTGTGTGCTGGACCTGACTACAGTATGACTTACCACAGCATATTAATCAAATTAAAATTTTAAAGCAATATTGTCTAATACGTAAAGCTAAATGAATAGTTTGGCAGTTTGGGAAAAAAATGCTTACAAGCTTTCTTGCACAACTTCTGAATTAGATGAAACGACTGACACAACTTTCATGTCTGTCTGTTAAATATGAAGCTACATCCAAGAGATGATTGATGGGACAGTTTGTATTTTCACAGGCGGTTTTACCTGCCAGAACCTTCTACATTGGAAGACAGTTACTTCCTGATTCTCATCATTTTGAGTTTGCCAGACCATTAAACCAAAAGCTGCTCTTTTTACACTTCAGGATAATAAATGAGCTTTAGAGGTGCTAACAGGCAGATTTTGTTTCCATTGGACAGTGCCAGGCTAGCCATTTCCCTGTTCCAGCTAAGCTAACCTGGCTGTAGTGTAATATATAAGAGACATGGTGATGTTGATCTGATCCAACTCTCAGCAAGAAAATGAATAAGCATATTTTCAAAAAACTCAAACTATTCCTTTTTTCCTGGTATGTATTGGAATGCTGAAACAGCGCTGCACACCAAACTGTTGACTGGAGATTACATTTCTGCCACTCCAATTAAAAACATTTCAGATGTATAGTAGCATTTCTCTGTCAGATGTCGTTTTTAATTCATGCATTGGCACCGGCAGCTTATATATATCTATATATCTCTATATATCTATATAAATATATGTGTGTGTGTGTGTGTGTTAGATCTATACTTTTATCTTGCTACACGCCGCATGTGATGTGCACATACAATAATTCACATCTCCTGAGGCTGCCCGAAGTGTGAATGTTAAATAATGAAGCCGTGGCCACAGTGGGATCCAGCTGTTAAACACGTGGTGGATCTGTCTGTTAATCTATCCAAAAGAGAGAGAAACTGGCTAAAACCTCCTGACATACATCAACCTTTTCTCCCTCCGATCATTCAGCTCCTCACAAGCATCTTGCATACAGAACGAACTTTGGCTCAGGTTTCCTTTTGTTATATAGCGCAGAATGTTAGGAACTGAAATTCCTGTAAGGGGACACCATCACGCCTCATGGAGAAGCGCAGCCTTTGCCCTGCAAAGAATCAAAAGGCTTTTAACCGCTGCATTCTGTTATTACAACTGGCTTCTGACGGATTTGTGTTGATTCAAGATCTAATTGTTTGGTCTAGGTAAACACACTAAATGATCTGGTGGGCAACTGCAGCTGCTTTTGTAGCCGATTTTTAAAGATGAACTCATCTAGACTTGTAATCTGTTTATAATGATGTAAGAGCAGTGGCTTCTACAAGCAGTAGTGGGTGATTTCTTTGTATGAAATTTTCTTTACCTGCATTTGTTTGTGAACAATCAAAAAGGTGTGAATACGAGTGATCCAAGCTTATGTGACTTCCCACTGGAAACTTCTCTTATGTAGGCGACGATGTATTATGCAACGCTTACACAAGTACACAGCATCGCCAACTTTTTGGAAAACCCACAGTAAAGAACATCCTGGAATAACTCCTATCAAACCTAACAGTGAACCTATAATTATCCTTAAATGACACATCACGCTCCGTCATAAACATCTAAGACATACAGAATTTTAGACATGTCCTAAAGAAGGAAATGTATTCAGCAATGATTCTGTTAACTAGTATGACACGTGCAGCATGCCATTCCCACGTGAACAGCAGCTGAACATGGCTGAGTTGGTTAAAAAGTCCCCACTAACAGATGATAAACAAAGCTCCGTGCCATCCTAGTGTTTGGTTTTGATGACAAATATAATCCCCCCTACTGAAAGACTCAGGCCTCTGTGAGACACAAACACATACTAATTTATAAGACAACTGTCCTGAATTAGACAAATAACAAACAAACAAAAAAGACATAAAAGAAAAACTGTGCATTGTGGGTAATTAAAGTGATTCCAGGCAGTGTTGCTGGGTTAGATGGGAAATTACATACTGCATATTAAAATAATTAAAATTATCCATGGTAATGATTCAGTCACACAGGAATGTATGTTCTGTCGTTGTGTGTATTGCATAACCAGCTGAGAAAGGTTGTAACGGTGAGAGTGGTGAGAGTCTCCTGAGGTCAGATCAGTAGCAGCATTAAAGACAGACAATACTTAGAAAAAGCAGCAGTTAGGAGGGTCAGAGGTTAAATGGCGGCGCTGACAGCAGCTTGTACTGCTTGAGAAAAACACACAAGTTTTCGCCCTGATACTGTATTAGTTGTGCTTGTAGGATAACAAGTCTTTGAATGACTCTGCTAGAACTGTAGACGTGCATCTCCTGCCAGTGGAAGCTGCTGTTTTCATTAATGACAGACTTATGTTTTCAGTAGACTATTATTTGTGGTCAAAGCTGAACTTGCCAGAGTGAGCTGCTATGGTCTTATCAAAAACAAAATAATTACTGTTTGAAGCCACTTTGTGACCTGTACATTTACCCTGAAACACTTAAAAACTACTCAGTACTTACTGCTGGTAAAACAAATACTGTGACTCAAATTCAAATTCTAAGCTTAAAATCATATCAAAAATATCAGACACATCACTGACATTACAAGTTAAGAGCCAAAAGGTGGTGATGATGTGCTGGAAACCTCTTCATTTACCGGTTTACCATGTTTAAAGTTTAAAAGTATTCATATAGTGGTAAAGTTGCCCAATTTCTTCACCCTTTTCATATCAACCTACACTTGGACTGTTGTACACATATGCTTAGGGTGTTAACTTTCCAGATTGAGTACAGAATGTCAATTCATGCTGTGAACAGTGCTGCCCATTGCTGACGTCAGCTCAAGCACGGTTACAGAGGTGTATGGCTGTGGCCAGACCGAGGAAATATTTACAGGGTGGGGGAGTAAACTGCAGTAACACCCCAGAGACCCTAAATACACATGACAAATAGGGATCAAGAGGGTGCTGCTTATATACACGACCTGTAAAAATAAGAACGTTGTGAATGGGGTCCATTAGTCCATAATGAAATATTTCAGCGTCTCCTTTCTTCTATTCCTCCATTCCAATGACTCAACTAGTCATGAGAAAGATATGCAAGGATTTCAGATGATCTCCTCAGGCGTGTTATCTGAAATTAATCCAGTAAAAAAAATAAAAAATAAAGCCACTGTTTTGGTTGTTTTAGTGAAAAACATAACACAGCCAAATCTACCGCCCAGCATCTTGTATGGACAAACAAAAAACTCTACATAGCGTTAGATAAGCTGCTAAAGAAATGTTGTTTCATCTCTATGTGTCTGGTTTTAATAAGGAAATCCTGTGTGGCAGTGTTTTTAACAACTTGCTCTCAGACAAGCTAAAGGAATGTCTCTATCTTCTTTTCTCCCTCTCTTTCTCCAGTCACATCCACAAACCCACACTAACTTTCCATCCGGTACAGAGGCGTTCTGTGCAGCCAGACAGGATGGTCTTCCCCCTCTGTGAGTCATCTCCAAAATCTCCCAGGCTGTAGAGTGGGGGTCTGGTGAGGGCAGGGAGAGACTAATAGGAGCCTGGCAAAGTCATTAGTCCAAATGGTGGAGTGGACAGTTTGACATTATATGGTATTATTCGCTGACTAGTGGATTATTTTAATGACATATTGTCATGGCAGATGTGACTGCTGTCTCATTTTGTCCATACATACTGATGTAGTATCCATTAGGCTGTTTTATCATAACTATATTCATAGTTATAACCATTTAATCATACAGATTATAAAACTCTGGAGCCAGTTTAACCATATGTCTGTAAGTTCTTATTAACTTGGGCTACTTATATCGTCAGCGAAGATTTGTTCATCACTACACT
This sequence comes from Toxotes lorentzi, assembly GCA_037833715.1. Lineage (NCBI taxonomy): Eukaryota > Metazoa > Chordata > Actinopteri > Toxotidae > Toxotes > Toxotes lorentzi. The sequence continues at coordinate 9,274,437 of JBBMJY010000018.1, forward strand.
GAAAGGGATTGCACACGTATTATTTTGTCTGTAGAGATTAGCTGTCACTTATAAACTGCCAGGTGTAACTTGTTTGAAATTCTGAAATTAGCTTGTAGCTGTAGACTTTATCAACACATAGTGGTGGATTCACAATAAGTGCAGCAGCTGTGAAAGTTATCCCGTGTACCAAAAAAGACAAAGGGATGATGGATATTTCATCATACAACACGTTTTTGGTGTTCTGTTTAGGATATGTTTCACTGTTTTACAATGGTAAACCACAACAATCTGAGGCCTGTGTTTGGATGCAGCAAAATATTGTTCCTCTTAAAATCGCCAGACAGACAACTCGTATAATCCATGGCCCAGTATGGAAAGTTGGCAGGATTTGAAGAAAATAGTGCACTTCGAGCTCCTTGGAGCAATGCTCTATGATAAGGTTTTTCTTTCATCCCAAGCCTGTCCTCTCTTCTTCTTTTTTTTCTTTTTTCGTTATTGTACTGAACATCTGTTCAGGTTACATGTGCTTACTTGAACCACATGTGGATGTTACATGAGAGCTATTAAGTGATCCCACCCTGGTGTTAGAATTAATGTGAGTTTATCTGTGTATATGCACTGATAAACTGTGAGTGTACAGTATTTATGCAGGGTTGACTGTGTACAAATGTGTGAGTGTGTTGCTCCATGTGAACCTACCCCTTCACTGGTGGCCTGGTTCCGGATGAACTTGAAGCCTGGAATGCGCCTCTGGTTGCACACCACCCCGACATCTTCTGAATGTTTGCAGTCAGACACCCCAAAGCCATTAGACTCACACTCTGCCAGGCTCTGCTCTCCACCAGTGCAGTGCACATTGTCTAGCCAAATACGGCCTAGAGTGGAGAGAAGCAAAGACATGAGTGAATGGACACATACTCAGGTGTGGATGAAGGTTTTCTTGTATGTTCTTCGTTCGTCTTTCAATCTAAAATGACTTAACTGTAGGAGCTGTTGCTTATGTGATATTACTATATTTGGATTTTAGACTGCATTTTGAAGATTTTCTTCTTGGCCTGCAGGTCTCACTCTTTGAAAGGAGACTTTTGTTTTGTATGCATACCATTGTTAGAGATTACATAAAATAAACACAAAACGTGAATTGCTGTACTTTGGGACATCGTTTATGCTTTACAGTGTGAGTTTGACCCTTGTCACCAGTAATCAAAGATCATCTTTGCAGTGGCAGGTCCGGTGCCACACTCTTCCTGCTGAGCAGCACGTAGCCACAATCATCAATTCCCCGTAACTTTCCCTGACAGGAGGTTACTTTGTTTGAAAACTCAAATGAAGGAGTAGTTTCGAAAGTGCACCTTGACAGCCTAAGCCATGTGTCATACCCTATTGATCTATAACAGCCTTTCTCACAGAGGCAGTAAACCTACTCACGTGGAGATGTGTTTGGTCTCCAACATAATCTGATTTTTTTCTGCCAAAAGCTGGCCAATAAATGTTGTCACGGCTGAAGCGGATCATCTGCTGTCCAGCTGGCTGTTCTGAATCAGCCAGCTAAAGGAAACCACATAACTGTGACCATGGAAACCACCAACGGACTGCTCGTCAACCTGGCAGTCTCAACATGTTGCTGAGGAACATCCTGATCATACCAAGAACGTGACTACATGCTATACGGTCACATAGCCTCCTCCTGGCACCGCTGGATCTTTTTTTTTTTTTTCTACTTGGAGCTGAAATACAGCAGAGATTCCAAGTGAGAACCAGCTTGGCCTCAGTATACCTCTGTCTAAACAAATATATAAATATATAAACATTACTCAGCATTGCCAGTTGTGATAAATTTGAATTGCTGTGTTAAAAAACATTATTTACAAGTCTTATGGGAACATAATTTCACAAGCCAGTGAAAAGAGCAGGGAGCACAGCTTTCAGGGAGCCATTCATTTTCAGATTGGCACTTTAAGTCAACAACAAGCCTGAATTCTAAATCATTACAAACTGAACAGAGCACAGTGTTCCTAAGAAGATCTGAATAAAGTGGATTTTGTGATGCTATACAGTGCGACTGGAGATCTGATTAAGAACCAGGCAGGAAAAACACTCATCCAAAAGGGATGTCCTTGTACTTGTTATGTAGTTATGTCTTGAATTAAAAACATTTGGTGGTTTCATTCCCCAGTCGTCATGATGATGGGAAATGGAAAACGCTCCTAATCACTTTTATAACCATGTGTCTCCACCAACAACAAGAAACACAAATAAAAGTAATTCCCATTCACGCACGTGTACACAGCCTCAAATGCTCTCCTTTCAGAATGATTCTCCTACAAAATAAACATCTATTTGTCAGCAAAAGAGGAACTGTAGAAATATTTAGCAAATGGCACAAGGCTTTTTCTGTCCACATTTTATGTTAAAATTAAACTTCCTGTCCTTCTCACTCGTCTTAAAAAAGCAACTTTACAACATTCAAAGGGACAGTGCCTTTTAGTAAACTTTCAGAAAAGCTGGTAGGCCACACCCTAACCCAGTCCCAAATGCTTACATCTTTATATACCCAAACCGTTACTAAAATGTAGTGCAAACAGTACAGCCAGTCCATGAATAGAAATCAAAAGAGTTGTTAATTGCTTCTTGCAAAATAGTTTGTGATCACAGCACTATATGGAGTGTATTACCTCATGAATGTGATTCTTGGAATTGCTATAATGTAATATACTGTGGTGCTTTGGGAAGCAAATAACTGAATTAATTACTTGACTTTTGAAGTGGCTGGCTGGATGTGGCCGACCCAGTGGGAAAACATGTGCCTTTAACAAGGGTCACCGTTTTAATTGACAGCTACAAACTCACATATACCACCAGCAGCCAGCAGCTACTACATGTACAGAGTTCATCAGTTTTTTTTTAATAGTGATGGAGAAATTCATTCACGACAAAGAAAAAGGAGATGAGATTATGTCTCTGTGTGTGTGTCTGGTTTACACACCCAGTGTTTCCAGTCTCAACCCCCTCAACCCCCCCACCCCCTCCCCCTTCTCATGCCCTGAGCTGATTGGCAACTCCTCTAACGAGGAAACCAGAACCTGAGGGTATTAGCAGTCAGACAGGGGGAAACGTGAACCTCATTCAAGGATGTCCATGGAACATATGACTTGTATGAAGAGATATACTGCATTTGAAAATGTGTGTGGGTGGTCGGTTGGCAGCTTGCTGAGATGAACACCCCATATCCTCACCACATTTCTTAGACAGCTGGATAACATGATTTTGAGATCAATTTTCAAGAATTTTGATTAAATAATAAAAGATTTAGATCAAATTCCGGCAACCATTAAACACTTCTCCCTGCTAGCTTTCTTACCTTCTCCTCTTCCGAACTTGGCCGAAGGCAACCAGGACTCGGCGTCCATGAAGCCAAGCTCTCTGCACACAACTTGGGCAGCGTAGATGGAGAAGTCATCATCACACACTGTCCCCCATTCTCCATTGTAGAACACCTCCACCCGGCCCTCATAGTGTTTCCGCTTCTCCCCAGCTAATCGTAGCTGGATTACAGGGGTGCCAGAGTCTGACTGGGCACTACACGACGCCCACATGCACAGCAAAGTGAACAAGAGACAGTGGATGGCAACTGGGCGCAGCATGATGCAGGATGAGAGAGGAAAAGACAGATCTAGAAGGAGATAATGATACAAAAGACCGTTAGCATCATTATCCAAGGCAGTTTCAAATCTCTGTTTCTGTATACTGCTACGCTGAATTATGCTTTTGAATATTTCTACATAAGATGGAGTTTAAAAGTTGCACTTCCCAATTCCAGAGTTAAATTGAGGGCTGAATGTTGTCTGAAGACAGGAAGAGGCAGACAGTAATTTGCGGTGTGTGGTAGTTTTGTCCATAATTTGCGCCAGTGAGCAGTTTCAGTATCAAGTTTTGTGCAGTAAGTTTGGTTTGGCCATCACCAGCCTACCAGAGACCCCTCACTGCCCTCTGTGGAGTCACGAGTATAGGAGAATCACTAACAGACTTCACCACAGTTTCACCGTATAATAGAACAGTGAATATACATTTTCCTGCCAATAAGAGAGAGAACAAGCAGAATTTGGGAAGGTTTGGGTGAGAATGAAAGTTACATTCTCTTCTCTCTGTCTTACTGACAGCCTAATGGAGAGCAGATGTGGGCTCCTGCAGGGTGAGTGCCACCTCTCTCATTTATCTACTGATCTGTGCTGGAGGCTGTGTAACTGAGGTTCAGAGGGAAGGTTGACTCCACCTCGATATTTCATGGCAAACCATGAAAGTGTCAAGGGAGGAACCAATAGCCCCCAGGGATGAAAGTTCCTACAGTTAAAGGAGGAAAGAATGACAGTGAAAGTAAGGAGACCTCCACGTCTTTAGTGTGAAGAAGGAGGAGGGGGGAGATTTCCAAGTTGACGTCATAGTAACAGTCAAACAAACTGCATAACGCACAGGCCTGAAAAAACACCCATGGAGTACACACTCAATAAACTGTTCAGCGTCACTTGTGATCCTCAGAGTGAAACATCTGGTTTATTTTCCCATGAAAGTTCTGCAGGAGGCAGAAGCTACTTTAAACTGGCCTTTTAATATTCAGTGCGTCTCTTGACACAGGAGTTAATTTAACACAGAGAGTGAAAGAGTCAGCAATATGTGCGTTTTAAATGAGTCCACCCGAGTTCAGAGTGCACGTATGAGCATATGAGTGAACAAACATCAGTTCAATCAGCACGTGTCAGCTCTGCATACCCATTTGTGAAAAATGAACACTTCTGAATATCTGTTTTGTGTGATCTAGATAATGCTTCTTACAAAACCAGTGGAGACACACCCACTTCCTACAGAACAATGTTCACAGTTAACACTTTAATCTGGCTCAGACACTTGGCTTATATTTATAGCAGTTTATCAATGGAGAACAAAAATTCCCATTTAAAACATGCAAGTCTTGCATAAGAACAATGAGGCAAAACAATAAGTGAAAGCTGCCCGTCAGTGAAAGGTAGCCAAGGGCTGCCAAGTCAACTGGAAAATCCCACATACTGAATTTATTGCTTTCTCAGTCAAAGCCAGTGCTTTTGTAACTGGTGTTCATTTGTGAAAAGCATAAATCAACCATTTAGGGCTAGTTAAGCCCTGACCAGCCCAGATCCACATATTCACATGGATGTCTGGACAGTTAGAAGAGTCCTGCAGCTCCTTTGGTAACATAGGGTGTTTCACAAATATACCATGTAAACATAAGTATAAAAATAATATCATTTAATAATTTTGTATTACCACAGTGCAACACACTAGCAGCGCATGTTCTGATAAAGCTAACTTTTGTTGGGTGCAACACTTAAATGGAAAAAAACAACATAAAAGTAAAAATAAAAGTTTTTTTTTTTTTTTTTTTTTTTAAAAAGACCACTTTTTACAAAGAGAACAAAAACGTAAATTTACATCCTACTTGAGTTCCAAGTCGTAAAATGGGACAAAAAATAGATAAAAAGATAAAATTATACAGTTTAGAGACAGTGTGCTAACTGGAAAAGTTTTACACATTCATGCACGTGCGAAACTTGCCATCAGTTGTCGACTGGCCTGATAAATGTTAAAGGTGAAAAGAAACACTTACACTGACAGATGAAGAACAGGCACTACAGCCTGTCCTAGGCGCAGACCTTCAGTTTTCCAACCTGCAGGAGAAGATGAGCTGTGAGGCAGCGGGTCTTTGTCCCTTTAGTACTCTCCTGGCTGTTTTCTCTGCTCCCCTCACAGCTGGCAGCGCGCTCCCGTCCCACTCCTCACCACACCGAGCAGCCAATGAGAGGCCGCCTCAGCATCCTGAACCCGCCCCCTCTGGCCTATTCACCAGGGTTACAATAACACGCTGCAGGGGCTGGAAAGATCCTGGACCTGGATCTGTGAATTATGAAACCCATAGATTTCCAAATCTTATGCCTACATATATTTAATGCATAAGACTGGAACTGCTTTCTTCATCAGAGATTTGTGGATTAATTACCTCCACAGAGGTCAATCACTTTTTGATTTTGTATTCAAATGAGATTTTATCTAGTTGGCTATAGTTGGCAACTGTGGACAAACATTTTATTTAAACAGCCTCAAAGTCAAGTCCACTCACTGTCTTTCCATCACACGATGGCTGACAGACAAAGTAAAAGAGTAGCTGATGAAAGTATTGAACAAGCCAAAGAGAGCCAGATATTTTCATGAGCCCATGTGGATGAAATCAGTGCTAAAACAACAGTGAATATTCTTACAAAGGAGCATGACTTAAAAATAAAAATATAGCTAGGATAGCTAGGTCTTCACTTGAACCCAAAGCATGACAAACAGGTCATATGACTCAAATATAAGGAATAATAGTTTCTGGATTGTATCTATGAGAGATCCTGTCCCACCCTTTAGCAAGTACATTAAACCTTTCCTGCCATGCCATGTCTAAGCCTCCTCCCTGACAGTGAAATGACTGATCATTTCATTACTCATTCTAAAACTGTTCTGTCAGAAAAGGATCTCACCAGGACCACCCTTGTACTTGTGGGACTGCAGTGTCAAAGGACACCCCCATGTGGTGAGAAGGTGCTGCCAACACTGACCAAGGGATATGGCAGACAAAATGATTAAATGGACACAGTTTCAGACAAGTATGTCCATGGTACATGTAATTAAGAACTTCAGTGTATGTGAGATACTTGATGACAGGTGTGTCTTGAATTTACAGCAATAAGTGACATAGAACATGAAGAAATTACTAAAATTAGCCTCAGCTAATTAGCTTCAATATTTCACATTAATCATTCTTTTATTTTTGATGTTTACAGTCTGAAAAGAATCAAATATCCAAATTGTTGTGGCATGCTGGAGACAGACAATGAATTTCCCTCAGATCAAATGTTACATTATATTTTTACATTAGAGTTTAAAATGTGATTTAGTGAGGATCAGGAGGCAATATCAGTAGGTAGAGGGCTCTTTTGTTAAATTGATGTTGTAGAGTATGAACCGTCTACAAGATCTGCAAAATAAATCAGCAGACAACATTAGGTAACAGAGTTACTCCTCTCTTCTTTCACCACATTTAGCTCCAAAATGTGTTTCCCTTTGCTCTAGCACACGGGAACAGGAAGGAGATCATCTTTGCTGTGAAGCTGTAACAGAACAGGGGGACATTAAAGCAGAGCAAACACACAACTGAAAACATAGCACTGGTAGAGGTCCAAGTTAGTAACTAAAGTCCCTCGGTGTCATTTTTCAATCTACAATGTATAAATGTAAACATTTTGAATATTTTTATTTCAATTTTACATCCTAAATAAAGACTGAAATGTTTAGTAAATGGGCAACTACTTACAAGTTACCGGACAAAACCACACAGACAGACAGATTGTTCTGTTGACACATTTATAGCTGCATTGTTGTAATTTTTAAATCTGACTGCTGGAGGAAACTGCAGGCTTTTGACTCACAAACAAAATGCCACTAATGACATGTTTGTTAAAAATAACAGTACACTGGCTGCAAAAGCATGAAAACTGATTAAATTTGGCTTTGGGCTCCTCTGTAGGACTGAACAATGAATAAAAGTTGTATCTGTTTATGTTCACTGCACTGATACTGTTTCATGCACAGTTTAAATGATTCGGGCAAAGGAGGACACTGGCATAATATTAAATCTTAACCATTTATTCAGGAATGCACAAAATATAGCCATTAACATACAATCTGAGTATACTTACCGTAATTCTTCAATTTTACAAATATTAGGAACAAAAATCTTAATCTTTTTATAAAGTATAAAATTTACACATATTGTACTATAATGATGGATTTGCATTGAAAAGCACCTTCACACTAATGCAACACCACTACAACAGGACACAGTCACACTGAAATCCATCTCATTTTACACTGACATTTGGCAAATGATTGTGCTGACGTCAAAGGTTTCCGTACAAAAATCTGTCCTTTGTATCTGATACATATCTGACTCCTTCAAGTTCAACCAGACCAGAAAATGTTCAGTGGAGACATTTATAATAGTGATCATCTGCTCCCAAATCACAGGCCTTTACCATAAAAGTAAACTGCAAACCCATTACAACTCACTGTTGTTCAAGATATTTTGATCATACAAGAAATATATTGTATACAGTACACTTTGGCAACAGAGTTTGGAAACAACAGCATGGAGGAGCTAAAAAAAAGCTAACTTTTTTCTCTTTTTTTTCTTCCTTTTTACCTAATAGACAAAATAAAGGCACACCAGCAAAATGTGGGCTCGCAGATAAAATATGAATACAATCCCAAAATCAAATCCCAGAATGTGCTTTTAACTTTTCCGCACTCAGATGCAGAGCGAGAGAAAATGGAACATGGCACATGGACGTGGCACAGATTACAGTACAATAAGAGCAAAGTTTTTACTACTTTGAGCCTCCATCTCCACCCATCACTGTCAAAATCCCATCAAACAAAGGTATCATAGAATTTAAGTGCTTTTCAAAATGAACAATCCCAGAGATTTATGGGGCATAATGTACAAGATGTCAAATCTTAGTGGTTTAGCTAAAAAATCTGCATACCGTAATTTCCGGACTATAAACCGCTACTTGTTTCACACGCTTTGAACCCTGCGGCTTAAACAGTGATGCGGCTGATTTAGAGATTTTTACGGGCTAATGAAATTACAGGCCACAGATCACAGTGGACCAATGAAACTGTTCGAATTGTTTTTTTCGTTGTAAATTTAGTGAGTGTGGCTTATATTCAGGTGCGCTCAATAGTCCGGAAATTACGGTAATTGAGGGACTTTATCACACACTGTAAATGTCATCCTGTGAAACAAGAAAGACAAACAATGTAAAAGGCAGATTAAGAAATGCTCTGCAATATCACTCACAGTTCATTTGAGGCTGAAAGAAGAAAGAAAAGGCCAGCAAGAAATGGAAATGAATACACTATGATCAGTTTAGGCACTCCATGAAGCGATTTGTCCTTTCAGGAAACTGTATCTATCCATAATACAGTGTTGCTGTGGTAAAATATGTATGTCCACATTTTCTTTCCCTTAGTTTCCACATCACTTCCTACAGTTTTGAGAGAAATATGTTGTATAAAGTAGTAAATCATGGCTGGAATATCATCATCAACGTGTCTCCTTCAAAGTAATTAAAATACACCTCATGATAACTCCATGCTTCTTGATTTACTCAATGACATTATTGTTCTGGTTTCATATTTCCGTCTGAAAATAACATGAGTAAGTGCAACCAATTTGCATTTCAATAATATAAATAAAAAATATATATGTATGAGCTGACAGAGAGAAAGTTGAAATGTGCTGAATTGTGTTCATGTACAGAATTTACAGAGAGTTTGATTGAAGGCCTCTTATTCGGTTCCCAGTTTGGCGATCAGTTCGTCACAGATCTTGGTGAGCTCCTCGATCTCTTGATTCTGTGAGAGACAGAAAGACTTTTTAGAAACTGGTGGCTGAGCTGACATGCCAGGACAAAAACACCTGTTTGCACAACAGGTTCAATAAAAGTCTCTAAATCTGTATGCAGAGAAAAGGTTTAAGTAGACAGTGTGTACTCCCACAAAATTTCAACTGGTCACATCCACTGTGGTGCATTTCAAACACCATTTGGTCGAGCAGGGCCAGGTATTTGCTGTTGTTTGGCTGGAATCCATTAAGAAACAAAACAGAACAGCAAATAACTTTTTTTTTCCCCTTTGCACCACATTGTGGGTTTAGTAAATGAAACACTGCCCCCTAGTGTTCAGTTACATCTTGACAAATGAGCATTTATACACTCCCAGGGCATCACACTGAGATCACTGTTAATAACAGACTTTTAATATCACTGTAATCAAACAGATTTAGCTAGAAAATCTGACGGATTATCCAGTTTCACAAAACAGAAAAAGGTACTTTTCCCATGTAAGAGGAACATAAAGTTTTTTAGTTCCTCTTGTTGCAAGAAGTTCTGTGGGAATTGTGGTGGAGTTGTAGCAGGTCGTATTCATTTACAGTAATAATATTTAAACCTGTGTTCAGCACCTTTTACCAGACTTTAGACTTGAAAGCAGAAGTATAATCAAACACAGAAAATTCATTGAAAATGTCTCCCAGGGAAGGGCGTTAACCGAAATTAACCACGACTATTTTTTTTTCCAGTTATTGTACCTTTTGAAGGACAGCTCTTTCAAGTGACTCCACCTTCATCTGCTCCTTCCTCAGGCTGGCGTTCAGTGCGACACTCTCAGCGTTAGCCTTCGTACGTACCTGGGCTATCTCTTCATTAGCCCTGTGAGAGTGGAAGAGTGAGGGGAAGAGATGGGAGAAAGAGTGAAAGATTGTCAAAATCAGCCTTGAACTCCAGTGGTTTTTCTAAATTAAAAACCCGTCTTGTGATCAAAACTTGACACTTACTTGTCCAGTTTCTCCTCAGCATGCACCTTGAGGGTTTGGTACCGTTGCTCTTCCTGCTTGATCCGCATCAGGTAATCCTGCGCACACTTCTTCAGCACCTCCTCATTCTGGAGAGATACATGTAGAGAATATCTAGTGATCTGGTAGTTATCATTATGGACTACACTCCATATTGCGATTTTTATAGCTCTGCTTACCTTCTTAAAACCCTCCAAAACTCCCTTCATGTTCTCATACCTCCTGAAGAGGTCAGCGAAGGAGCGCTCCACTGAGTTGAGGTCAGCCAGGGCCTGATCCCTCTCTAGAGTCAACTGCCTGACTGACTTACTACAGGACAGGGTCTTCTGCTGCTGCTCATCCTCTGCAAACAACAAGGTTAGCATTAGGGTTAGAAGAACTGAGAAGTGAAGGCAGCTGATGAACAGACCTGGCAAAGCTTCACCAGTGTTAGGGCCATAGACAGTGACTACAAAAGATCTGCAACCAAATATGAAATATGGGGATTTTATTTACATTTAAGGAAACCCATGAGATTTCAACCTCACTCATTGTTTCCCTTCAAATCCAATGTGTTTCAGCAAAGCCAGTACAATGAATCCTCATGCAATTTAACCTTAAATTCGAATTATCCTGAAGCTGTCATTCTTTTGGGTGGGTGGCCATGAAATACACATGAAACCATACAGAAACTACCACCACCAGGTGGCAGCAAATTACCAATCATCTGTGCAACCGTCTTCTCATATTCTGCAACTATTTTCCTGTCAAGATAAAAGCAGAAAGATGTCCTTTGTCAACATTGTGCCTCAAAGTCATTCATATTATTTCTAAATTTGTGCTGTTATGTTTTGTAAAGAGTACTAGCGAGGCCTCATACCTCATCTCAAAAACCTCTGCTCTGCTCTCCTCGTACTTTCTCTTCCACTCATTGACCTCGATCTCTTTAGTGATGATCTGATTGGAAGACAGGGCATGAAGAGAAAAAAGAGGTAACTGATGTGTTTGGATCTAAAAGGTGATCTCCATCAGATTCACTTCACTGGGTTTGTGGGAGTGACATACCTCTTCTCTGATCAGGGTGAGCACTGCAGCCTTGTCCATCTCACTCAGGGGAATGTTGTCCTGGGTCAGGGCTGTCAGGGCTGATGTGTCTGTGGCTTCACTGCTGGTTACCTTTGTTGTTTGGTTCACGGATATCTCACTCTGTGGAACATGCAGAAAACACCATGTGCCCAGTCAGACAAGATCTGACATAAACATCCGCGATCCCAGGTTTCATGTCACGAATCAGTTCTTCTGCTGTTTTTACTTTTCATTTCAGACATTAGTCACATGATGTCTTTGCAAAGAGTGCTCTGGAAAAACTTCTCGTTTGTGTTGACTTTCCCAGTCAAGCATTTGTGTAGCTCCCTCAGTTGTGAGTGTGCTTATCTTAGATAAATATTGTGTCAGTAAAAACTATATTCTTGAAGAAAAAATAGCTAGTAGGGCATCAGCTTGCAACACAAGCCAACTGTTGTCTCAGTGTGAAAAAAATAAAAAACTCTAATTATGGCTAAACTTATGGTCATGTTTAAATATTCATATGACTCCCTGCCTGTGGTTCCTGTAGTACTTACTATATCATCTTTCAGACTGCAAGTGTCCTTGTCCTCCTGATGATCTGCGATCTTGGTCTCAGGACCTTTGAGGAGACAAAAACCAAACTCAGTGACAAATGACAAAGTTGTTCTCTATGTTAAAAATATACCTGGACTTCAGCATTAAGGATTTGGGCTCTTCTCGATTAGTTTTCATTAGATTGTTTAATTTTCATGATGAAAAGATGGTGTGATTCTTGCACCACTGACACAGGCTGGTTTTAATGCACAACTGTGGGAAGCAGTAGTTCCCCAGTGTAATATTTATAACTTTCTAATATCCAGGACAGGGATTTTGCAGAGTATGTCTGCACTATTTTTCTTCTTAATCATGTTTGACACATTCTTGGGGCAGTGCAGTCTCCAAAATTCCAACAGTAGATGCAGAGAAAATCATGTCACTGAATCACCCCCCTTGTTCACATTTTCCAATTCAGCTGGCACTGCTCTGAGGATGCCTGCTGCTACAGCATCAAGCACTACACATACTCCTATCAAAAACTGCCTTTCATACGGTATCTCCTCTAAAACGATATTAACAATACATCACCAGGGAACTTGTGAGGGTCAGGTGGAATTTCAGAGGCCAGATATTATGACTATGGATAAAATTATTTAGTCTACTAGTGCTGTTTGCGTCACTTAACAAAAACATGCAGTTCTTTGTGAACACATAGGTCAGACAGCTCTTCCATTGAAGTGGGCTTTATGAGAAAAAAGTGTATCTTTAGCCTGAGTGCTCCTTGTGCTTGTTATTTAGCACCCAGTACAAACAACACTTGAACTTGAGAACCTCTTGGCAACCTGCATCATCAGCACATATCTGCTAACTTAATAACAACCTAAGTCATAAGTTATAAGTTACAGCTGATCCCTATAAAAAAAAAGCTTTAAATATTACACAACACAGACAATCTGAAACTGACTGAGAGCCATACCATCCATAACAGATACATCACTGATTGGCTGTTTTTTCTGAGGTGCTTTATTGCATTCGGGTTCTCCCCTCTCCTCCTGGCTGTCTGTGGTCTGGCCCATGATGCCAGTGGAGGCCAACTTCTCCTCATCAGTGGCGTGATGAACCCGCTGGGTGATCTCTGGTGTTTCAACCACCACCTCGTCTTCCCCCTGGGGACAAGAGAGCAAGATATCATCCACATTGCTATAGGATTTATTACATACTTAGACAAGCACCAGCCAGGAAAACATTCTGGGTGAGAGAAAAGGCATTGTTTACATAAAAAGTGACTCATTATAAAAAAAAAATAAAGATATTTAGTTTGCAGGTTTGATAAAGAAGGAAGGAAGGAAGGATTGAAACCTTTCATGAACATTAATTCAGATTCTTAGTCCCAGAGAACCAATGTAATAACAGTATTAAGATAATACATTCTTACTGCTTTATACCAGGGAAGTTACAATACGATGTTAAGGCACCTTAGGTACTCTATAGCTATAGGATATCTCAGGAGTATCTCCTGAGCTGATAATGTTGAGGGCATGTGGGAGCAGCAGGTTAATATGTGACTGAGGTGTGATAAGTCTCAGATCTGTCACTGTGCCAAGCCAGCACTGCAGAGCTGGAGACGCTGCTGATGCTCCAGCAGTGTGTGTGTGTGTGTGTGTGTGTGGGTGGGTGTGTGTGCGTGTGTGTGTGTGTGTGTGTGTGTGTGTGTGTGTGTGTGTGTTAAGAGGTGAGGCCAAGAGGTTGGACAGCTGCTGAATAATGGACATTGCAGTGTCACTGCAGTAAGGTGAAACATTTCAGCTGACACAAGACTCACTCACACAGACACACAGACACACAGACACACACACACACACACACGCCAAATACACACATTACCTGATTACACACATCAAGCACCAAGGACTGGCTTTCATCATATTTCTGTACTTTACAGGAATTCCTACAATACAAGCACATGACAATGATACAACAGTTAGAATCTATAGATGGAAAATTAGTGATCCTTAATTAATTTATATTCACTGTTTCTACAACAACAAAGCTGCAAAGATTTCTGTTCCTTGTTGCATAGCCCTACACAGATAAGGTGCAGCAAACATACATGTATAACCACACTGGTGCTTCCCAACTTCTGGGGGTAATCACAAGACAAAACGAACTGAGGAATTGAGAACATTGATTCTCTCACATGCTCCTTCAAAAGTCAGTTCTGACACAGCACATGCCAGGATGAGAGTAAAATGGGAAGCAAACATGCATGAAAGAGAGAGTTGATAGTGAGAGTACTTACAACAGAAAACAGAGAAACTTGACTTGTTCAGATGTCCTGAGGCCAAGAGAAGTGGACGAAAGCAGAGATTGAGGGGGTTGCGCAACAGACAAGAGGAGGAAGGATGAAGGATGAAGGATGAAGGGGATACAGCGAGGTATGTGGAGGGAATGAAGAACGGGGGAAGAGACAAAGGAGAGCGAGTGAGTGACTAAAGGCGTTCAGCTCAGCATGTTAGACACTCAGCAAATCGTTTAAAGTCTGAGCATAAACACAAGATGCCGACAGCCCTGGAAAAGCTGAAACTAATTTGAACACTGCAGCTATAAACACTTTCAACAGCCTATATATAACCGGTTTGGGAATTGCATCAATGGTCAGTATGCAGTGTTAAGTGTTTGGTGTGTGTTCAAAGCATTGTTTGGTATGCATCCAGACACCCTCGGCCGAAGAAAGAGCAATGACCAAATAGAAATTAAATTAACTCAAATCAGAATTTTTAATTTTTGAACTTCTGGGCAAAGAAAGAAAGATTGCAAACATATGGATGGAAATTTGATCTCAAGCCATTTCTCTGTAGACTTACGTGATTGTCCTCTCTTTGCTTTTCTTGGGAATCTGCCGCACTTTCTTCTCACTAGATGAGTGTCCTGCTTTTTGTTTGCCTCCGTCTTTTACTTTTTTCTCAGGCTGATCAGCGCTACTGGACAAGTCCTCATTGCTCAGGGTTTTGGAGGGTTTAAAAGGGTCCACAGAGTCATCAAAATTATCTGGGTCATAGCTGTAGGAGCCCTTAGGGAGAACAGGGGAGTTGCTCACCTTGCTATTGCTACCAAAGGGATTGAAGTTCGGGTCATCCCACTGACTGGGATCAAAGTTATATGCTCCTGTCTTAGGAATAGGAACGTCGTCAAGGTTCAGAGGTGCAGAAGAGTCTGAAACTGGGAAAGAAGATTCTGGAAGAGGATCTGAAACAGGTTCTGATACTGATAGGGAAATTGGTTCTGGTGCTGGTTGAGAGACTGGTTCTGACACTGTGGGTTCTGGTGCAGGTTTGCAGGGACCCTCTGATCCTTTGGGCCTCTGCTTCTTAGCTGCGAGTTTGCTCATTGTCTTTTTTCCACCTAATTTCCTTGGAGGTGGCTTGGTGACTGCCTCCTCATCCAGACCGAACTCCAGAATCACAGGTTTCGCCTTTGATGACAACTCCATCATCTCTGCTTCTGCTGCTGAGCTATCCTCACAGACAGGCAAAGAGCTACCAAGTGGCTCAAGTCTGGGTAGAGAGTTTGAACCACACGGAGGAGGAGAGTTTTGGATTTTTGATCCACCGCTGGTAAAGGGGTTAAAGCTGACATCCAGCTGGTCAAGGTCAAAGTTGTATGTGGCCTTGGGAACAGGAATATCTTGTTCTTCATTTGTTTGATCAAGATCGTTGAATGAGGCCTTCATTTTCAGAGATGGAGGCTTAGATTTTCTGGTTTTAGTCTTTTGAATAGGTTCTGTCTGGCCGGGGAGGCCATTGCACTCTGGTTCTGAAACAGCAAGAGTTTTTTCCTTAGAGGGCTCCAGAGCTTGGCTGGGTGCAGGTCCTCTGCTCTGTACTGAGTCTGGCATTGGGGTTGGAACAGAAGCTGGAGCTATAGATGGATTCACATCTGGGAGAGGATCTGCAACTAGAATGGGGACTGGGGCTTGGGATGGCTCAGTGGATGGTGCTGTGCATTTAGCCACTTCAGGAGTTTCCATCACTGAGGATGAATCAGGGACAGGCACAGAGGCCAAGGCTTCTGGAAGATTTTCTGTTTGTTCTGCTTCCAGCGTCTGCATGTTTATTTCTAGTGGGCCACCCATGGGGGCTGCAGGTTCATCCTGACCCATGTTGCGTCTGAGCAAAATATCTTGATCCCTTACAGGAGCAGTCACTATCAGGTGCTCCTCCAGATCCAGGTCTGAAGAAGAAATGACAGAAAAAAACACATGAATTAACCCTAAAAAACATATGAACATGTTCAAAATGCAACAAGCGACAATCTCTGCAATCAAATCGAGCCTCAGATGAAGGTGATATCTGATTGGCTCTCTGAAAGCAGGTTACTAGCCAGCCAACTGTTCCAATTGCTGCTGTTGCCATGGTGATGTTGTACTATGAGGGCCATCACATTTAAACCGAGAAGTGCATTAGAAAATACAAATAAAAAGCGCTATGATTTGTTTTGTGTTGTGTTTTGAGGACAACAGGCACAGCGGCTGCCGTGGTGTTAGTATTACCTAGGGCCCTCTTTGACGCATCAACATATTTCAGTATGCCTGTCATACGCGCCATATTCATGCAATATTAGGTTGCTAGGAGACTAGCACAGCTTACTGTGTTTCTACCTACTTCCACTCACATTAGCATGTCGCCTGAGTGTTGTATTCAAAGTATTCCTACCACCCAACATGCCCATGCAAACGTGTCCTCATCCATGTCCACAATATACATATTCAATACAAATGTTTTGTTATAGAGCTCTTTTTGTTTTCTCACTTTTGTGTTTGTGTAGAGGCAGAACATGTCACAGCAAGAATTAGACTCTCTCAGCTCCAGTGTCTGTTTGCAATAATACACAAATCCTGCAGACCCCATTAATAAGATTGATTGTTTTGAATCTGTTTACCATTTTGTTTTTTTATCTGCACATAGTAGTAGTTTTGTTATCTTTATCTTTTTCAATTTCTTTAGAAAACTAAATGAGAAACGCCAAGTATCCAGCTGTTAATGTAATGTTTTTAAGCTTTGGGACTTTATGTCACAAATTCTTCAGCTAACTGTTAAATATTTATTAGGTGTCATCATGTACAGACTGATGCTGATGTGGTAATGGAGACTTTGGATGGGCGCAGACAAACAAAGCCATCACCATGTTTACATTCAAAGAAGCTTCGAGAGGCACTTCAGCTCCCGTCTGCCAGGATTCAAACCTCCTCCTCCAACAGCTGCAGGAGGGTATGTTTGTGGTTGAAACAAAAGTGAACTCCTCCTTGCAACATACATTTTTGCAAAATGTTGCTGGAGCTGTTTTACCGGAAGGTTTTACTACTGCCAAAAAAGCAGCACCTTCACGTCAGCGAATGGTCTCCAGAAAATCTCCTTAAAAACACAGTTGCGTGATGGCTTCACCCCGATAACAAGCTTTGTTCAGTCACTCCCCTCACTGTGACCTCTGTCAGTGACCAACACAAAACAGGGTGAACCAAAGCTTTTGTTGAACCTGTTGAATTCCAGAGTAAAGGCCATTCCCACACTCTGCCACTGACTCCTCCTCTTGGTGTTCAAAGGACAATGACAGTGCTTCCGCCATCATCACACCCAAAACCCACCCAAAATCCCAACTCAGTGTGCATACCAGCTCACATGCCAAGCATGCAGGACTGCTCAAGCATTAGGTAACCTTAGGTACCTGTAATAAAGCGATGCATTGTGCATTTGATAGCAAGAAATTTGATCACTTTACCAACTTTTCATGGAATTTATAGTTTTAAAAAAAGGCAGGAAAATTCTTATTGAAAGCTAAAATGCAGTCGGTAGGTACATTCCTGGGACAGCAGACTGCATATGTATCCAGTTTCTTTGGCATGGTGAACTTGATAGTGGAATTCAAATATACCTGTTTATAACGTGCGATTTAACAATATATAGATTATTTAGTTGACACATCCCATTTTTTCTTTCGTCGAGTACAATGACAAACACATGCATGCACGTAATGTCTGAACATTTAGTGCAACATCAAAAGACTTGTTTCCATGGTAACTTTGAGGAGTGACACTGGCTATTGTATGTGCTATGCACTTGAAATTTTTCTTTTCTGTTGTGTTCAATATTTATAATGTTAACAAGAACCTTTATTTACCCTGAGGTGTTACTGTAGCATGTTTATGTCTTGGACACCATATGTCGGCTGACTCCCTTTGTCTTTCTCTGTCTGTGGCCTCACCTGTTTTGTCTGCATCAGTATTGTTATTCTCCAGCTCTCCTGGGATGTTCGGAGGGGCGCGGACAGGAGTTGCTGCTTCAGGAGTGTCAAAATGACCCTCTGAGTCAGAGCTGTGATAGGCAGAGAGAGAGAGAGAGAGAGAGAGAGAGAGAGAGAGAGAGACAAGGGGCATGAACTTTCCAAAAAATTCTAAAGATGAGGACAGAAAAATCCTTATATAACTGAGGAGTGATCATATTACAACTACTGAGAGCAGGGATATTACAACTTATGAGGCCCTAAAGCAAAACGGTGCTTTAGCAATGTGAACTGCAACAGACCTTAAAAAACCTGCATAAACAGAGGTGCACTAACTGAATTAAAATGTGCAATATGTGCAAGTATATGGACAAGTGCGGTGCTATATTTCTTTTCCATCACAAAATCACACCATGATATTCTTAGATTCCAGATGCTGTGGGATTCATGGCATCATGGCTTGTAAACCCTAAAAGGTGTATGTCTGCTTGCGAAGAGACAGTGTAAAATGTAGATAAAGTGAAAGACATATAGAGGAAGAGGAAGTAAAGCGGCCTGCTGTTTCCTGTTACATTGTAAGCAACATAGAGTAGGGGTTAAAACTTACAAGCTATAAACGATGTTTTCATTCTAAGTGAATGCATAAACAGTGCACCTGAATACAGTTTACAATATGTAGTACATGTACCCTTTCCAACACTAACTTGTGATTTCAGCATTACAGTGTAATGGAGTTCAATTTGATCTGATCACTTCAAGAAGTTACATGGATATCGACATTACTCCGGTTAAATAACTACTAATCTGCTGGGATAGTAAACAAGTAAACAAACATGGATTGTGGCATTTGATGGTTCAACAGACCAGGGTCGTGATACGGTATCTGGTCAATGAAATGTTAAAGTCAGGAAGTGAACACAAAGAAGTAGTGGTGAATCTTCTTCTTGGAACAATGACCAAGATGATAATGTTATCAAAGTATACATGAGGAGCAGAGACACAAATGCCACGATGCCTGGAGCATGTGTCATCCCTGTGTGTTTGCAGTGATTACATCATTAAACTAAACTGTACCTGACTGCAGTGCTGTAGTGTGTGTTATTTCTTTAAAGCCACAGAAACGAGGATGTGCCGTTGAGGCTGATAAAAACATTCATTTCGAACAGTTTAAGTCATCGCCACACCAGAGATGTGCATGACAACTGAACACAAAATGTAGATGTAGAAAAGACAGATATGTTTTCCCCTCTCTTCCTCTGTCCATTTCATCTGAAAACCTCATCGCAGTTCCTCAGCCTGACATGGTAGACATTCAACACACACATTCATGCACACACGTAAAAATGCCCCTTCCTCCAATCCAGTCAGTGTGAATCACAGTGTCGGTTGTCTCCGGGCCCCAGCACAACACTTGCCTGCAGCCTTGAGATCTGTCCTCCTCCTCTTCCTCCCCTCTCTCTCCACGTTGCTCCCTCTCCTCGCTGGCCTCCAGCCCCTCTTCATCCTCCTCTTCCCCCTCTCCCCCTCGCACCGCCGTCCACGTCCATTTGGCCCATGACACAGGTGACAGCCAAGACATCACTCCTCTTTCCAGGGGGGTTCCTAAACCCTCTGTTGGACACACTTATAGCCAAGGTTTGGTTTCCTGGACTGATTTTCTTTTCTCCGCGTTACGTCCTCAGATTTCCACCCTGCCAACAGCTCTCACATCTTTCCACAGAGCTTCTCTCTTCACATGAGTTCCTAGTATCCCATGAAAGAAAAGAGACATTTCTTCTTTCTTCTTTTATTTTCTGTCTTAAAATCACAAAGACTTCAGCTGCTTTCTCTATCTTCTTTTTTTTTTTCCAGTCACGCTCCTTCCCCCCTCTGTCTCTGTGGCAGAATACCACAACTCTGATCAGCTGGTTTGCAAAATGCTGTTCTCACTCTCTCCTCTTCTGAACCCCCTCCAACCTCTACCCTCCACATCAGGCCAGTCCACTGACAGAAAACGCAGAGGGGGGAAGCAGGAAGCTTGAAAGCAGCTTTTCTGTAACTCAGCTAAACGAGTTCCCCTGTGGTTGGAGAATGGTACTTCCCTGTCAGGCCGCTCTTCCACACTGAAGCAGAAGGAGGGAGTCAGAAAACAAACACAGGAGGAGGAGGAGGTGGAGGAGGAGCCAAACTGTTGGGGCTCCACATTTTATAGCCCAGAGAGAGGTTAGGAATGTGGGGCTGGATCTTAAAGCCTTCTTTGCTCCCCCAGGCTGTTTAACAGTTGACTGTTTCTCCCATCCAGTCGCAGGCAGGCATGCGTGACCAGGGGAACCAGTTCTGTTGGACAGCCTCAGGTTATCTACCTGGCTGGATTCAATTTGTCTGAGGTAAAAGTACAGACCACAGAACTGACAGGAAACCATGGAAATCAATGCACTCATTAATGGCCAGTAAAAACCATCTGACACAGGTACATTATGGATGTAAATGAAGGGAAAGAGGGCACGGGTGTCTGAAACACCTCAGTGACCAGAGAAACAGTTTTCAAGTGTAACTAATGCTGGATTTACAAGGATGAACACCTTATGGGAAAAAACTCAGAGGGAGCATAATCACAGTCAGAAACACTGCTTCAAAGATGTTTTGTATTTGAGTAAATGCCAATTAGCATCAGTTATTAGTTATAAAGTAAATCAACTAATCACCTCATTGATATGTATACGTTTTCAAAGCTTTTTCAAAATGAAACAAATATGAGAGCTCTAAATTGGACACAGCTTCTGTGCTTAAAGAATAGATTCACCTTTTTTTTTTTTAAGTCCATTAGATCCATAGTCTAAACAGAACATAGCAAAAATCTGTTCCAAAGATTAACCAGAGCAAACATGAGGCTTCAAAGGCTGCTCAATGAGGCATCTTTAAAGTTACACTCTTATGAGTACAAAATGAACTCCTTTTGTTACTGTGCCTATGCTGCAGCTCAGCAAGGACACACTGTGCAGTGAAAATAGGGCATTTTGTTCTAAAGTGGACACACCTTTGAAAGAAACCTACACTTTTGGGTAACTCAGACAGCTGAAGCCTCATGTTTGCTTCAGCTAAACTAAGAAGTACATTTTTTTTTTTAGGTATTTTAGAAACAATGTCTGCATTACATTGTTTGTCCACCAGTGAACACTGAAAATTTGATTTGTTCATGGTGAAAAGATATTACTAGTGGACGATGGATAAACATGGATTGTTTAAATGTGCACATATTGACATCAGTATCAGCCTCAGAAATTCATCATTGACCAGGATGTACTGTGGATTGTCTTTATGACGAGCACTGAAAGGAATGATTAGACTTGAAAATGTGGATTTATCCTTTAATTTGAAGGCAGGACCAATGATAAAACATCAAAATGATTGATTATGTCAAAGGGAATGGTCTCAGATTATGATACATACAAACCCTTTTGAAATCAACTAACAGCGAAACGCACAGTACCATGGACATCAGCAAATACCTTTTAAATAGCTAATATGACCCATGTTTGCAGCAGTGTTTGCAATGGTACTTTAGTTACTTATTGCTTTTAAAGTACACCTGCATGGTATATCTGATGTTTTGGAGCTGTGATTCTTGTCATATAATATGACAGTATTGCTCTGTATGTAGCTGTCTGATATTGTTCTCCAGTGTCAGAAACTCAAAGGTTTGGCTTGGCCACACAGCAGCTCAACTCCTCCCAAGTTCCCATCGAGGAGCAGATACACAAATACCGTCAGTCAGCCTCAGAGTTTCCACATTTGACCAGAAAGGGTGGAGTTTGTCCTCTGCCCACTGTCTGGGTTTGGTGGAACTTGTGGGGCTTTGTTGAGAGCTGATCAGTGCATACTGGGATCCCACAGGCACTGATTATTTTGTGGTAATAGTCAAGAGGTAGCTCAAGGAGATTATCATTGGAGCATGAGGAGCAATCTGTGCCTTTATTCTGAGGAGTCAGTGTCTCTTTCTTGTCTGTAAAATGTTTTCTCACAAAAGCACCTTTCCTGTTTTTGAAGTTACAGAGCCACAGAGGAGACCTTCAGTAACTCAGGCTTTTTAGAACAAGAGTACTGTCTTCCCATGTGTTAAGAGTGGTAATACTGGTCAACAATCCCTGATCAACAGTTGGATCACATGTGATTAATAGATAAAACTACAGCACATTAAAAGGAAGGTGTGATAGATAACATCTGTGGAGTTTATTTAAAAAAAAACCAATTAGTTGAGGTCTAAAAGTGGAAAAAGCATTAAAGACGTTGCTTCCATGGATTCAATGTTTATTCCAACTGGCTCTCTGCACCAGTGGTGAGGGGCCAGTGAAAACTCATGGTAGCCATAGAGGAGCACTTTAGGACTGTTGCTTTCCTAGTCTAAAAATGGCATCAATAAACATCAGTAGGTAGCGTGAGGCAACTGTGTGTGTCTCCAGATAAAAGACCAAACCATTCTTAAAGGCTGCTCTACCACCACTGCTACCAGGGCTCCTACCAAGAAGTCTGATGCTCCAGCAAAATCCAACCACAACTCAAAAGGGCTCAGATTTCAAACACAGTGGGAGGAACCTGAAAGGCTTTTTTTAAAACTAAAAACTAGACTAAAACTAGAAGGAAAAACAATCTGGCCTCCCCAACTTGCTGTGGAGTTTTTCATAGTTTACACAGCACCTCAAATTCTGCCTGTGTCATTACAAATGTAACTAATGACACATTTATGTTTAGTCTCCCTTTCAGCGTGTCTCTACATCCACTAATAATATTTTTCCAACACGGTTCCTCAGTAACTTCACAACTCAAGCGTCTAAAAGAATACAAGGATAAAATGTGCTCATATGCAAATAACATATTTCACTGTGTCTACAGCATAATACTTTAAATACACTGTTACCATAAATAGAGAATGTGTTTCAGTTTTAGAGGACAATAGTGGAGCCACACCATTACATAACAGCTCTTCCTCTGAAGCCCAAAATAAGTGCAGACACACGGAGAGAAGGCCAGGTCTTGGCAAGTGTCAGTAAAAAGAATGGGGGAGAGGTTAAAGACAGAACAGGAGAAGGAAGGAAGTGAGTCAAGGGGATCTAACATGTCCACCCCCAAATGGTAAATATGGACTGCTGGAAATGACACAAACTCAACAACAAGCGATGAATATTCATCAGCCCACAGCAAAAACTACTAGCAGCTGGCAGAAACAGTTTAGCTTTGACTTAAAGTTATGACCGCATACTGCCAGAAACGACCTTCTCCACTCTCAATAGTATTCTATATATCATAGGATTCCTCTCAATACTACTCAGCTGTCAGAAGGGAGAATGAGTGTGTTGGGATGACATCTAGTGACCAAAGTGCATAATAACACCTGGACAATACACCTTCACAAGAAACAGCCATTGCACAAAATGAAATACTGGATTAACAGTGTTCATGCACAAACCTAAAGTAAACATATGGCATATATTATGCAGAACAAACTCTATTCATATTCCATACAGTACACTAAAAATGTACTTATGTGCATTGTGATGACATGTACAGTTTATTTATGAACAAAGTATTCAGGCTCATTCATCTGCATATAACTCAGACCTTATTCACAATGCACACTACTGCAAACAGGCCATCTGTTATGATGTTATGTTATTTTTTTAAATACTGTTTTTAACTGTTATTATGTCACATAATATTATGATGACATGAACAATCCATGAATGCTGCGTGGGATGTATGATGTATTAAAGTTTGTGTGGTCCAAATCCCTTCCACAGAGAGCTGTTTAGATTTATGTGACTTGTCGGGCCCCGTAGAGAAGTATTTCTTTCAAAAATATAAATCAAATTCGTGCACTTACTTTGAAGTGAAGGGAAGTGGAAAGAAACGCAAAAGATAAACAGGGTCTTTCGCATTTTCTCGTTATTAAAAAAGAATAAACATGATTCGCCGTTGGGTGGCGGTAAAGCTCTTCGCGATGTGGTAGACCGACAGAGGGGGAAAAAAATAGGTCCGCTAAACCTGAAGAAGAAGTACTTCCGCTGTGACGGGGTTAGCTTGTAGTAAATGGCGGTCGTGATCAGGGTGGACTGTAAACGTTTCCACGGTTATAACTCTAACTGTCTAATTATCTTGAAAACATGTACTCGACTGTGTCGGAAATGCAGGGTGGTTACAAGATGTTTATTTTCAACTTTCAGGTTGGTTCATGTGCCGTGCCGACAGGAAATTCACTGCCAACGAGGAGAAAACGAAACAAACGGTAAGGAGACCAGTGTGACCTCAGTCAGTGTTAGTAAACATAGCTGTAGAGCTTTAATGAACATGTCACATTTCAGTATCTGTGCGATAAGTCTTGTAACTGGTGGACTGCGCCCAGCAGATAGGCGAGCTAGCTGCAGTTATCTGTTAAACTATAACATCCCTATGCTGCTTACGCGAATAACTAACAAACCTTGATATCAACGTGCTCAGTTTAACTAATGGAGAACGAAGATGGAGAAAGGGACGCGGAGTCTGAAGTGGCTGAGCTGCGTCTGAAAGTGGACTCGCTGAAGCAGGAGCTCAGAGAGTGCAGAGCCGAGCTAGCGAAGTTACAGAAGCAGCTGAGCCAGTCTGAGAGACTGCAGAGGAGCACAGAGAGCTACAATGAAGACCTGAGGAAACAGGTCAGTGCAGTTGTCTGTCGATCGACTACGTGATTAATCGAATAATTGTTACAACTCTCATTGAATAATTGAAAATGGAAATGTTACCCAGATTAAATAAGATATAGCTTTATTCACCCTGAGGAGATTATTGATATACAACTGCACTGATGCACTCAGATCCAAAGACACCCCACCTTGTGATCATTAGTAGATGGCAGCCTAATGACCTGAAAACCAAATCAAATCTGTGGCATTTTGCTGCATTAAATAGAATCTCTGCTCTGTTTTTCTAATGGTTATGGTTTTAGTTAATAGAAGTCTTAATTTTGTAATTTTACTAATTTATATTATATAAATGTTGTTACAGTTGGTGTTTCAAGAGTGTCTGCTAATTAAATTCATCTGAAATATATTGTTTCAGGTTGATCAGCTGAGCGCAGAGATTCATGAACGGAAGAAGAAAGATAAAGACAGAGTCAACTGTGAGACTCAGACAGAAGAATATGTGTGGACAGAAACTGGTGTGTTACTTTTACATGGACGTTAAATTGGATGACCATGTCACTTAATCAGAAAGTGAGAAAATTGTTGCAAATGTCTTAATATTACCTTCCAGATTATTACAACTACTACTATGGAAGCTATAATCAGAACCCTGAGACAGGTGATGCTCAGGAGGACCTGAACGCAGCAGCAGCGGTAGCAGCGGTAGCAGCGGTAGCAGCAGCAGTGGATGGAGCTGATGTCAGTGAGGCAGCAGAGGTTTCAACAGCAAATGAAGCAGCAGCTGCAGAGGAGTCAGGTCAACCTGACAGCAGTGTTACAGTCACAGCAGAGGTCAGCTTTACTAAAAAGTTATTTATTAGTGAGCTATATTAAAATGTCCTTGAAGCAGAAGTGCATGTACAAATACTTTGTGTTTTTAGTATATGAATGGCTTAAAAAAAAATTTTCAGAATCAGAAATGGTATTGATGGTTCAGCTGAACGATTAATTGGCTAATTGTATCAACACTAATCCCAAATACTGAAATATGATGATACTGCTATGGGTGTGTATAAACTGAGTTAATAAATTTCAGTTTACAGTGTATGGGTAAATATAGGATTGGTTGTCTCTTCCAGGAGGGTGATGCAGGATCTATAGCGGATATGTTGAGGGCCACCGCTGAACAGGCTATGACACAGACTGGGTTTGTCTTTGATGAGACTACAGGGATGTACTATGATCACAGCACAGGCTTCTACTACGACTCGGTTTGTCAACAGCCCTTATGAAAGTTTTGTCTATATCAGAATTAATTTCAATTTAGTTTTTACAACAGACACTACGTAGCAGTCAATTGATCTTGTATATGTCTTTTTTTTTTTTTTTTTTTTTTAAATCTTTCTCAGGCCAGTCAGTTATACTATGATGCCAACACGGGCATTTATTACTACTATGATGCAGAGAGCGGACGATACCAGTTTCACTCCAGGATTGAGGTGCCTGCTGCACAGACCGGTGCAGAGTCTTGCACAGATAAGAACACTGCTGAAAAGAAAGGCAGGAAATCCAAGAAAGTGGTCAAAAAAACATCACGCCAGGATGATAAGGTATGTAAGGTTTGCTTTCACCGATGTATGGCATTAAGTCGTTTCATTCTCTGTGGCTGACAGCTGGCTTTTGACTTTGTAGTTCCTCTTAAAAATCCTCTTGACTTTGTTGGTCTCGGTCTTCAAACGCTTGCTTTTTGTATTTATTTGAGGCTAGTTTACTAAAAGATTATTCCTCTGACCTAGGTGCAAGAGGTGACTAGCTCATTGGCTAAAATGAAGATTTCTTCTTACTGGAATACTGCTTCCCACAGAGGTACACTTTTAATACCGACATGCAAAGCATTTAAAAATATTCCTGGTTATTTGGAATCTGGGACTTAGTTGCACAGCTTCAGCCATCACAAAAGGTCCTTTCACACATTACATTTACAAAACAAATGCAACAATGGAGGGATGGGAAGGACAGTTTTAGTAAAGGCAGCAGCTTCTGTCATTCATACAAGCTACACCTGTAATAGTATTGAAATGTAATGTGACAGTTTACACTGTCGAGAAGTTGAGAATATAACAAAGTCTGAAGTAACCTGGATGGCTGAGGATTTTCCTGTTAAACTTGAAGTAATTTTGGTGGAGGTCTATGGTGAGTTGTCTTTGAAGACTGAGGCCAACACTGTGCCAAAAGACTTGGGATATGCAGTACAGAGCCAGCTGGCCTGCTGTCAGTGAACATCACCGGAGGTGGTAATCACACCATTGACTGTCTGATGGCAGGAACTCATACTTCATGATATTCAGTTTGAAGAAGAAACAGAAGGGGTTGAACTGCAGACGACTAAGAGGACCACAGAATCACGAAAACGGAAGCGAAGGTCTCGCAGTGCAGACTTGGCTCCACGTCGGGAGGAGAGCGACAAATCTTCGTCAAAGAAGAAGAAGCAGAAAAACGGTTCACACCACGATGATAAGGGAAGATCAAAGAAGAAGAGGAAGAAATCAAAATCAGCAAAGCACAAGAAGAAAAAGAGCCCGGCTCGGAAGGATGACTCTGAGGGCAACAGCGAACCGGAGGAGGGTGAGATCACAGAGTCGGAGAGAGAAGAGTGGGAGTCCACTCCTTCGTTCTCACCATCTTCTGGCTCGTCCTCCAAGGAAAGCCCAGAATCAGAATCAGAGACGGAGACTCAGAGTGAGGAAGGTGAGAGGCAAAACAAGCCAAATTTAGCGTCTGTCCCGGGCCTGTCCACGTGCTCGCTGTTAGTTCTTTGGGAAATTTGTTCTGAGCTATCAGTATCTTCGTTGTTTCATGTGTTCCTAGCACTCTCTCTGAAGCCATCAGACCATGTCTTGACTGTTTCGGGGGGAATTTTTCTTGCAGTCAAAGACATTTGGCCGCCCTGTGTAAGAGTGACAGTGGTCAGATCTCCAGTGCTGCAGGTGGGCACTCTGTTCATCATCACAGCCGACTCTCCAGCCACCATCGGCAGGTTTGTGACACTTTCTCTGTTGTCATGACGATATGAGTATGTCTGAGCTAAAGATTGGTACTTTCATACCATAGCTGCTATACTGAGCCTCATGGCTCTGTATTTGGTTTTAACCTAGAACTGAAAAATACACCTTTTTTGTTAGTAGTGTCTCTCTTAGTGAAAGTATGAGTAATTGATCCCCCAGTATGTCATTATAATGGCTTAGAAACTTGTTGTTCTCTTGCAGAGAGAAAGATATGGATCATGCAATCCGAATACCAGAAATGGGAGTCAGTAAGGTACCCCTCCTCACTTTTATATTTCCCAGGGACCAAAATCATGAATTTGTTTAATGCAGGGTTATGTGATGTATCTAACTGTAAACTGTGTTTGGTTCCAGTTCCATGCAGAGGTTTACTTTGACCAGGAGCAGCAGAGCTATATGCTGGTGGACCAGGGAAGCCAGAACGGAACGGTCATCAATGGCAACCGAATCTTACAGGTCAACATTTTGTCTCAGTTTCTTGTCTCTTAAATAAAAGAGGAAGGCTTCAAGTCAGCAACGAGAGCATCAATGAATATTTCTTCTGCAGCCCAAAGCCAAGTGTGAGCCGCACGCGCTGATACACGGTGATGAGGTGAAGATGGGAGAGACTGTGCTTTCCTTCCATATTCACTCAGGCACGGATACCTGTGATGGATGTGAGCCTGGTCAGGTGATGGCTCACCTCAGCAAGCACAGGAGAGAGGATAAGGCGGGTGAGCAACCTCAAAAGGAAACACATCTACAGAGAAACAAGGACAGTGTTTTTGGTATAGATTCATAAAACAGCAGTGATAAATTTAGCTTTACTCTCATTGTTTTTTTTTCCCTAAAGGCCCTGCTCTCACCAAAGAGGATAAAGAAGCTCTGAGACAGAAGGAGCTGAAGCAGATGAAGGCCAAATATGGCCTGCAGGTGAGTGAGGTGTTATCAGGAGTAGCAGCAGACAGTTTTAGTTTAAATCTTCTTCTTCTCATTACACAGGAGGTCACCTCTGTGCTTTTCTGTAAACAGAGCAGTGAGTATGAAGAGGCCAAAGCCCTGAGAAACCCCAAATACAAGGACCGAGCTGAGTCTCGACGACAGACAGTGGGCAGCGAGGGGGTTTTCCAACGAGATGATGCACCCGCTTCTGTTCATGAGTAAGTCTGCTGTCTTTTACTAATGCTGATTAATTGATATAATGGATGCAAGTGTTAATTGTATTTTTTTTCTCTCAAAGGGAGATCAGTGAAGTCAATAAAGGACGGAAGATGTTGGAAAAGATGGGCTGGA
This sequence comes from Toxotes lorentzi, assembly GCA_037833715.1. Classification (NCBI taxonomy): domain Eukaryota; kingdom Metazoa; phylum Chordata; class Actinopteri; family Toxotidae; genus Toxotes; species Toxotes lorentzi. Next base: position 9,303,731 of record JBBMJY010000018.1, read on the forward strand.
AGAAAGGAGAGGGACTGGGCAAAGAGGGAACTGGAATGAAAGACCCGGTGAGACCACATTACAAGCTGGAGGTGTCTTATTGGCCTGTATCTGTTTTTAAGGAGACATACTCTCAGACAGTGAAATAATTTGATTTGTCGTTCTTTTTCATTCCTTTTCCCACAGATTCAACTGAAAATCAGAAAGTCTCAGTCAGGTTTGGGAGCCGGAGCCACCATGTCGATAGACAATGTCTCTATTAGCCGATCAAAGTCTCAGAAGAACTGGGAGAAAGCCCGAGAGAGATTCGCTGATTCGTGCCAGCCTGACATGTTGACACACAAAACACAGAACAAGTCACCCAAAGCTTGGGTCAGAGCAGAAGAGACTGAGACCACAAACACACAAACAGACAGCCAAGGTTAGGGATCAGCACTGGTGCATATATTTATTGTGGATATTAAGAGCTGAGTGTTACTTTGACTCTGTCTGTTCTTTAGTGTGTTCTTGTCTGTTCTTGGCTGAAGAGCAGCAAATTAAGTCTACACTTATTTTCTCTTAGTGCCATTATGTTCTGAAGAAAACAGAATCTACTGTAATAGTTTGATTTGTTTTGACTGTGTCCAGCTTTAGTCAACACAAACTAAAGACACTTTAGTCTGGTTTTCTGTCAGTGACGTTAGTCTCATTTTTGTTTGTGCATTTTTAATTTTTAACATCTAAGCATTATAAGACCACAGCTGTCGCCATCTTTGTGTGCAGTCACCATGTTTACAGGTGGCAGCGTTTTTTTTTGTTTGTTTTTCTTTTAATAAATGGTATTGCAACAGGTCAAGTGGCTAAATCAACAACAGCTTAAAAGATATTTTGGGCAGCGGAGGAAATTGTTTTGCTACAGTGTGTGTTTCTACAGATGTATGCAAGTTACTGAATAAGACTGCATTAAAATCTGTTTGTCCGTCTCACATTATCCTTTAGCTGTTATTGAAAATGAAGTACATCTCATCATTGTTCCCCTTTTTCAAAGGTAACTTTATTAATTTTAGTCTTAGTTTTCATTTACTAAATACTGAAGTATTGTGTCACCATGAATTTTTCTATCCATTTGTATGAAACTAAATAACTGAACAATAATAATGTGGGATGTTTACAGTCCACAGCACAAGGAGTACAGTTATCAACCTGAGTGTTTTACAGTTCAGTGTATCTATGGTCCAGCCTACAGAGGGCAAATCTGCCACAGAGCCTCCCAGAGCACAGAGGACAGGGATCGCCTCAAGCAAATATTGACACGGTGAAGCTATATTTCTCACAGTGAGATTATGCTGTGATGAGACAACTGTGGATCTGTTCAGACAACCCCATAAACTGATCATGTTAAATTGGTCACAGCTGCTCTGGTTTTAAACTGCTGCACATTGAATTTTTTAATATGCTCAACATTTTGGTTCTGTTTGATTCACTGCTTCTTATGTAAGATCAGATCCTGTTTTATTGTCATTGGTGTGTTTGCTCAAAAACCCAGAGACACACACGCACATGCACAGCCACATACTCGAGTAAGGCCAGTGAGCAAACATATTTTACAGTCCATCCGTATGCACTCTGAACTGTGGATCCACTTTGAGGGTGTGTGAATATTTGCATGTGTGTGCAAGTGTTCGCTTGAACACAGTCCAGTCTTAGGCCAGATGGAAAATGAATGCAAGTGCAGCCTCGAGTATTTTACATTATATATATTTCCATGTATTAATGTAACTGCATACAACTTTGTCAACAAATATTGACTTGTAATGAGAGAGAGAGTTAAAAAGCCTCATGTTGTTAGTTCAGCTGCGAGCAACACAAGTCAACAAATTAAAGATGAATTGATAGTAGATTGTCTGTACTGCATTGTAAAACTCTCCCATCAAACGAGTGATATGACTCACATGATACTGTTGGTGTGACTCCTTGAGCTGGCTCGCCTGCTGCTCTTCTTCTGACTTATTGTGCCTCCCATTTTGATCTTCCCTCTCTCCTCAGTCAATGGACAGACACCGCCACCAGTATAAGTGTGTATTTCCCTTAGCTAGTAGGCATACTCTTCTGAGATTGTTCAGAAGGCAGCAGTGGTGCTCCGTTGTCAGATTTCTGCCACTCGACAGGTAGGTCCTCTTGTCCCTCCCTTCTCAAGTCTCCTCCCTCAACCTGCTGTCAGTGAGTGGAAGTAAACTTTCAGCAGCTGATACTGGAGTGTAATAAAAGTTGGAGGGATCAGCTTGTTTCCTGTGTGCCCGTATTGTACGGGGTAGAAAGTCTCAGCTATAAAAAGATGTTGTGAGTCATGAGATAAAAGTGGGAATTTGTTCTTGTATGAGGATGTGGCTCAGGGCTTTTGAGAGATCTGGCTTGACCAGTTCCTGACACTACGAGAGCAATCAGAGGAACACTGGGCCACTGTTCTTTCAGTTTTTTTTTTTCAGAAGTTATTATGCAAAATGTGAAGTGATTACTCGAGCCTTAGGATAAAATCAGCAGATTTGAGTATTATCCACGGTCCGTTGAATGATTCTTGTCGATATGCATTTTCCAAAAATGCTAAACTTAACACTGTGTATAGAGGCTGTGTAATCTGTGCAAGTGCGTGTTAATCTTTTGCAGAGAGTACACTTCACTTTTCTCATTGGGGGAAAATGTGACTGTTTTTCTTTGGCTTGTACTCTCACAGGCAAGTAACAACAAGTTCTTTTTAAGTCTTCGTTTGAAACTGAAACAGAATCTGGGTTATGTGACAGACAGAAACAGTTTTCACATTAACTGTGACTTTTGTTCTCTATATTTTTGAGGACCTTTTAGTGTAAAGCAAGAAAGATAAAAGGTCAAATATTACCAGGTGTGATGAGAGTTTTTAAAGTTATAACCAACTGGAACGTTTTTACACAGTTGCTAAAACTTGATATTAACGTGTCTGACTCTTGAAGATGCCTTGTTTTTCATCCTGTCCAACTTTGAGCTGAGCACAGGTCAAAGTTCAAGGAGCAAGAAAAGGTCATCCCCTCTGTCATACCACACATACATAAACCCAACCACACAGACTAAAAAAAAAACTGTGGCGTGCTCTTTAAAAAAAAAAAAAAAAAAGATCAGACAAAGAAGAAAACATGTCATAGCTGCAGATAACAGAGGTGTGCCACTCACTCGTTACAGTGGTGTGTTTCAGGTATTCGTCCTCACTCCCAAACTAGATAGTTGAGATGAGTCAGACATTACTGATGAAAATTAAATTAATAATAAATTAATTAAATATAACATACTGTCATCCTTAAAATGAAATGTTTATTTTACTCTCAGTATACTGTTAAACTAGTAACGCACATTTTAAGATATTTAAGAAAAACAGTTAAATGTCTGATATCAGACACTTGCAGATATATGTTGATTCTGTAATTTTTGAGTCCGTACAGTTTTATCGCTTTCGGTGTTCCTGTTAATTTGTCCACCGCCTAGATGTACACAATTACTGTTGCAAGGACCTGAGAACCTGTTCTGGACAGTTTCTTATGCCAGACTTTACCAAGACAACCAAAGGAATAAAGAAAAAAAAATCTGACTTTTAGGTGGATAGTTAGCACATCTGACCCGAGCTCGTTATATATTCATTTACACAGTGACTGGCTGACAGACGACAGGTCTTTGTAAACGAATGTGAAATAAAATGTTCAGGAACTGAAAAGAAACTATGTAGATTGGATTAGAAGAAAAATAAAAAAAAACATTAGATGAAAAAAATTAAATTCTAAATGAAAATAAGCAAAGTATATACATTTATATAAATAACTGCTAAGATATTGAATATTGAATTAAAATTATAAAATTAAATAAAATAACATTGAATTACATTAAATAGAATCGAGTTATCATCTAAAAATGTTATTTAAAGAACAATTTTATCAGAAGTGGAGAGCTAAATCTTTGGTTGGTCTCGATCTGTTATTAAGTGAAGCCTGACATCAGCTGGTAGACTGTGAACACTACCAGAGTCTGTGTGCTGTAGTCTTTCCCCGCTGTGTGTCAGAGTAACCATGCGGTATAATAGTAAGAGCAACTCCTTCATCATCATCATCATCATTCATGGTTTCCCTTCATGGGACAGAACCTCATTCATTTCCATGACTTTCCATTCTGGTCAAGGGCTGGGCCAGGATGTGCTGCAAGCATTGGTCAGTGGAGCCTGTAATTTTGGAAAATATACCTCAGAACAACAGTTCAGTGAGAAATACGTCATGACAGTTTCACTATTTAAAAAACTTGAATTGGAGTTGCATGTGTTTAGAGCTTGTCGGGTGTGTTGCATTTCTCAGAGCTGACCACAGCTTGTTGTGCTTTGAGAAGCCTGTAACAGTGTGTTTATCAGAGCAGTTCAAACAGCTGCGATGCAGAATAAGAACTTGTGCAATATATGGTGTATGCATAAACAGCCACAAAATGAAGACAATAGCTCTACACATAGATGGGAGATGTCTCTTTGGAGTCCACTCTGTGAGTGGATTGCAGAAATATGGTGTACAGATCAGGGGAAGAAGAGGGAAACATTTTGTACAAGATGAAAACAGTCAGGATAAATGAGATTCCAAAGGAAGTTGCCAAGTATGTTTTGATTGTAAGGACCAAGTGTGTTTTGAGCAGAACTTTGATGCCTTTGTGCTCTTTAACATGTTAGATATAACTAGATATAATACTGTACATATTCTGCTGTGGTAATGCTTTCTAAAGGACATTGAATAATGTTGGTGAAGTCTCATTCAGTTACAATTTATTCTTCTCTCTTTGATCCAGACAGAGGCAGAAAATCACCCTCCCCAGCCAGACCCCAGCCAGCACACTTTCATTTCACTTTAGCCAGACCATGGCTGTCTGTCGTCATCTCTAACGAGTTATCGCAATCTCAGTCTGTGACTGTGATTCCATTGAGAGGCATGAGACCAAAAGCGACACAAGTCGGAGGAACAGTCCTGTGTTGACTCAACAACCTTCCCCCCTGCTTCCAACACACACACACTTCACTTCCGGCTCAGTCAGCCCTCCCAGCCATGTCCGTCTACACCACTAAATCTGAGTCTCTGCAAATAAGAACAGACCTCTCAGGCTGAAAAACACAAGATTGTACTTTTTTAGAAGTTGACTGTGATCCTTGGATGGCAGTCAAAAGAGAGTCCAGCTCAGAAAAGAGCACTTGTTGGATGTGACGGTCCATGTAAGGAGAGGAGAGGTCAGGAAGTGGTGGTTTAAGTGCTTCTAAAAAGTTCATAAGTCACCCAACTTGATCTTTTTGGCTGAGAGGAAATGATTCTCATTCCAACCATATTTCAAGGAAAACGCTTTATTTTATTTATTTATTTTTTTTAAATTAATGATGAAGAAATTAGACCGGACTGTTTGGAAAATAAAATCTCTTGCAAAGTTATTGTTTGTGTGAAAATAAAGCACATTCTTTTAGAGCTGTCATATGGCTTCTGTTTGTGTAATTTGAGTGGGGAAACGACCCTTCCCACGTATGTCATGTCATGCATCTTGGTGTAAACACCACATCCAGACTGAAATTCTTCTCTTCAAGACTGAGTGGAAATTCCAACAAAACAGCTTCCTCCGGGCAAATGACTCAGTCAGAGCCACTGTTGAATGTCTTCCACCCATGGCCTTTCCTGCTCAGAGCCCCGAGCCTCTGGGTGTGTCTCACTGTGACCTCATCTTCCCAGAAAATCCTCTAGAAACCTCAGCAGCACGATCGCTCATATGATGCAGAATCCAGGCAAGTTGTTCACAACAACGAGCCGGTCAGTTTGTAGAGAAACATCTCAGTTTGCTTATTACATCAACAACGCTGATGGTGGTGCCTGTGCCCCAGCCCGATCATTCAACCAGAGTGTGTTATGTATGCAGGCTGTAACATCCTGTTTATGTAGCCTGCTCACTGCTGCCTGCTGTGAGAACTTTAATATTTGGCTCAGTCTGAATCTTGAACAAGCCCTCAAACTTTCAGTCTTAACCTCATTGTTTTTGCCAAAGTCCTTTTCATTCAAATCTTTGTGACTAATTCTTCTTCTAGGGGGAAAAAAAAGAAAAAAAAATCTCATGTGGGCAAACTTTCAGTGACCTGCCTTACCTACTGTAAGTCCTCACAAGAACAGCTTTAATGAACAGAGCTGCAACAGCTCTGAACGTCGCACCCACCTCAAATTGCTGGGTCAACCAGCGAGGGGAATTATAGATTCATGAAAAGGGGCTTTGTGTTTATGCAAAAGACAATAGCTCCCGCATGGCAGCAGGACTTTTAAACCAGACACAGCACATTCAGTGAGTCATCTGACACACTGTCCAAAAGTCAGCATATCAATACTGGACAACTAACACTACACTTTACTCAAGCAGACATACTGTATGGTCTACTCACAGCAGATAATGACATGAATAACGGTGCACCTGACCGGCAGACAATCGTCTCACTTTGAGTGTTAGAGAATAAATCGTACCTCGACTTCTCTGAGGATTGACAGGCTGTATCCGGTCCGCTGTGACGTCCTTAGCAGTGGATGTTAAGTCCCTGGTCAGTGACTGAGGTCCTTATGGGAGTCAGTGTTCAGACTGCTGTTGGAGTTGCCGCTCTCTGAGTGAAAATACTTGTTCTCTCTGCGTGGCGGAGCTTAGTCCATGTGGCTGGATGGGAAATGGGAAATGAACTTTCTGGGCAAGGAGCCAAGAACAGAGGGGATTTTAAAGACACAGCAGTTTTAGTGCTATATAAGGTTTAGTCACACTTTACACAATGTAAGTTACAGATAAAGACTTTTAGCAGTTGTATTTCTCAATTCCAAGCATAATGCTGAATTTACTTGTGAATGAAAACATTCAAGACAACAAGTCCATTTCCATTGTCTGCTCTTTATTTGAAAAATTTAGCTACTGGTCACTTGGCACATTCAGAACAATAATACAAAATTCAATCATCAAATAAAGAATGGTGTGTTATTATAGGTTAAGATAAGACTATATTGATCCCCTCAGGTACATAAGCTCTCACGCAATATAACAGATACATTATTCTGACATCGGCTATTCTGCTTAATGAGTGTTTTTACTTTTTATACTTTAAGTATTTCATGATGCTAATACTTTTGTAATTTTACTTAACTCGTATTTTGAATGCAGGATGTTTACTTGTAACAGAGAGGCAGTGATGTTAATGATCACACAATAACTCATCAAAGAATCATTACACTGTGCACAACAAGAGCAGTCGCAGTAGTAAATGACTGATCTGGTGTCTCCCTCTAGTGGTTTTTCCTCAGAAGGCAACTGCAGCAGAAATCCCTGCTACACATTTTCCTGCTGCTGCTACCAAAAACTCAAATGCATCACACGCTGCACAGCTAAAAATAAAACCCATATTTGCCTTATCATAGAAGATTACCACTTTTTTTTTTTTATATGACTTTAATACATGCTTTTAGGCTGTGTGTTTCTGGTATCCCTGAGGCTATAAACACGAACAAACATCAACAACAGCCTGCTGAGATTATAGCTATAGTACATGCACGTATTGTGGCCAAGATAAGTTTCTTAATCTCCTTGGAGAACTGTCCTGAAGAGGCTGAACCTATTGCTGGAGCATTAAGACCATACAGTATATGTGCACTACAAAAAGCACCGATAAGCCTAGGTTGTGAAAAATAACGATATCTACAACAACAAAAAAAAAATGGCATCTAAAAGAAACCAGAGTGAAACTTCTTAAAGAGTTCATTTGTATTATCAAGATCAAATGGTTTCTGAAGTGGAATTACAATAAAATCCATTATTATCTCACTGAAAGTTTTAAATATGGTCCAATTAAATAAAACGGGTTTGGATTTATCAAGCATCAATGCAATACCTGATTTGATCCAGCTCAGGTGCTTTTTCACATCTAAATCAGCATGGTCTACAATGACAAGCTGTGTCACTGCACACACTTCCTCATCATGCAGTATTTAATTTCAGGAAATACATGACTTCACCTCTTGGGCCCCAGGGAGGAGAAATCTGATAGCTAATGACTTCGTACCATAGACTCATCACATAATCTCTATCAGACAACACAGCAGTAAGAATCATCACCTGGAGACTCGGCAGCTGTCATAGCCACCAGGCTAAGTCACCTGTCCATTAAAGAGCCACGGTTTCTGTCTCAGTGTGCGATGAGATCATTGTCATTTTCTCCTCTGCTGTTTCCTTGTCACTATGGATTAACAGACTGGACTTGATCATTTATGCATCCTCTCCATACCCCCTTTCATTCACACTGTAGCCAGGCAACGGACCACTGGATAATATGCACAGGCACAGCTTCATTTCACCATTTCTAGATACATGATGAGAAGATATAAAGGGCTTGGTCAAATCAAAGAGTCATGTATTTTAACCAGGGTTATGTTCTGTATCCTTGGAGGTGCTTTTGTCAATAATTCAAAGTGATTATTCGAGTATATTTGAGTATATTGTATCAGAGCCTAATGGATCCCTATATTTTTGAATATCTGGCCGATTGATGGCATGATGGTTTTCCCCTTTTTTCATAGGCAAATCTGATATATGTGATGCTACGCAGTATGACCAAATCAGTACATCTGGACTGAATATAGCCTACACAGTCACTGTAGTGCAGTGAAAAGATAAAAGTCAGTGACTACTGAGCCAATAAATAGATTTCCTGTATTAAAATGTTAATAGATAATACCAAAAGATGTTTTTAAAAAATGAAACTTTGATTGGTGCTTATTCAGTCATCAATATCTAATGTTACAGAGAGGACATTTTCAGGAGCTTTAAATGTAAACGTAACAGAACAACCTTCGAAACTTTCCACCAGGGAGGGCAGTAAAACACTGCTTTTTAGCCTGCATATGCATTTATTTGGAGTCAGGTTTACAAATGTAAGTCCAATATTCATTCTGTTTTGGCTCTGTTTTTCCTGTCCTGAGGGACATATCTGGCTGTTTATCTATGATGGCACCACTGTGCTAGTCACTAACTGTGTTTGTCTGCCATTTGGTGCTGGACAGACAGTGTACAGGTTTTTCGCTGACAACAACTGTCTGCTGTAGCTGAAGATGGCACTGTGAGAGTAGTGAGAGTGAACCAGAACTGTATGCTTTGTTTTGGGCCAGACAGGTAATATTAGCTAAACAAACACCTGCAATAAAGCCGAGTAAAGTCAGGGGGGAGCTGCATATGTGGGTGATAAATTTCTGTAGAAGCAACTTCCTTCCATATTTATAAAAATGCTGATTATAGCTGCTTTAATATTTGAAGCCAAGTTTTCAGGAGCTTTATAAATTATTATCAGGCAGCCAGCCACCAAAATACACTAAATCCATATTTTCTTTGAGACTTGTGTAATTTTTACTTCCAAATGCTTTATTTCCCTATGACTTCAGTTTTTATAGCCTGTGAATTTATGTCAGTTTAAAAACCCAGAAGAAATGAAAGATGACAGAAACCAGTTTATTTTGCAGGAGACACCATCTATTGGCTGTATGCTGAAAACAAATTGAAATGTTCCACAATTGCATTTTCACAATTGCCCCACAAAAAAATCTTTATTTACCTGGATTACACACACACACACACACACACACACACACACACACACACACACACACACACAAAAAAAAAAAAAAAAAAAAAAAAA
>JBBMJY010000018.1:9313518-9347387 GCA_037833715.1 Toxotes lorentzi
AAAAAAAGGGAGAGAGGTGACAAAGGCATGTGTGCAAGGGCACCACAAAAAAAAAGCTATGTGTATGGAGGGGACACACACACACACACACACACACACACACACACACACACACACACACACAAAAAAAAAACAAAAAACAACAACAAACAAACAAAAAAACAAAAAACAAAAAAAACCCCGAAAAAACAAAAAAACCCATACATACTCTATATACTGATTGTTTCTGAATGTTTTTCTAAATCTAAGGTGTCTGTGGGCTCCGTCAGCTCCGGGGTCCACTGCCACTGATCACAGTATGTGTATGGATGGATGTGATGAGGATGTTACATCACTTGCAGTGCAGCCAGACGCCAGCAGCAGCATCCAGCTCGGAGGGAAAGCGGCGCACAAACCCAGCTGGCCATATTGTGCACCAGCTCTCCGCAAATCGGCTGCGTCACACCTAAAAAAAAAAAAAAGAAAGAAAAAACCCCACACATACACACACACACACACACACACACACACACACACACACACACACTGACACACACCAGCGCTGGAACAATAAAGTCACCACATCAGGAGAAATACACTGATTGAAAAGGCGACTCGGCTGAGCTGGTAAGTGTTCAGATGCGGTAAATCGTATTTTATTTTATTTCACGTTTCCACGGTGATGCATCAGTCTCATTATGTCGAAGCCTTGCGTGTCCTCTCCTGCGCTTTTATGGTTAACAGGCTTTCTCGTGGCCCATGAAGCACCTCACATCATGCACACAACATTTTTTTGTTAGATTTGCTTTGCTGTTTGCATGTGTAACAAAAAAAAAAACAAAAACAAAAACAAAAAAACCCTTAATGTTTCTTTGAACGATTTGCTTTGCAATCACACAGGGGTAGAGGACAAAAGCTTTCGTTTAGGCGTAATAACCGCTTGTTTCCTCCTGTCTCAGGTTGGTGTTTCTTCGGGCAGGGAAAATGGTTAAACTGGGGAATAATTTCAGCGAGAAAAATAATGGAAAGGCGGTTTCTGAAGACGGATTTGACACCATCCCTCTTATAACACCATTAGATGCCAGTCAGCTGCAGTTTCCTCCACCAGATAAGGTAAGATTTATTTTTCTATTCATTTCAGGACTCACAGTGAGGGCCCCTGTACTCCAACCATTCCAATTAGTCCAATTAAGGAAAATATTTTTTTTCTCCTTATTTTTTTTGGGACCCAGTGTTCATCTGTACAGATAATAATTAATAATAATTTCACCCATCCTGCTTCTGTGGACTCTCATTTCCTCATGAAGCTATATAACATAACTGCAAGCTGATTGGATCCTCTCTTATGTGTATGCTGTGTGTGTTAATGTGTTTTTTCCAGGTGGTGGTGAAGACAAAGGCGGACTATGATGGCGAGAGCAAGAAGGGGAAGCTACGATCTCCTAAAATTGCAGAGTTCTCAATAAGCATCATTGAAGGCGTATCTGAGCGACTCAAAGTAAGAATAATGTGGCTGCTTTTGTCTGCGTTTCATGCATTCATCATCCCACTGTCTCCCAGCAGCTCGGGACATTTGTCACTGCAGTCAGAATATTGCCTCTCCAATCCAAGTTATACTCTGTGGCTTCTTTACTCTGGTCACCTTCATGTCTTTTGCCCTGTGCTGCCTGTCATGTTGCTGGGGTACATGGGAAGACATAATACACAATGATCCACTTAACCCCGCCCTGAAACTCTCATTAATTCAGCTGCCCCCAATGGCAGCATCTCTCTCCCACCTCTTTTCAAGCCCCTCTGGCCGACAGATGTGTTTAGCTCTTCACGCAATGTAGAATGATCATTAAAACATGATTTTGACAAAGAAAATGTAAAAGCACAACCCTGGCTCCAGCTTTGATTGGGTGACTGAACTGCAGATGTAAAAGGCTTCCTTTAAGATTCATCAAACTGTTCGTTCTTTGCATGCAGAGTTTCCGCGTTCAAAATCAACAGATGAAACTGTCAAGCCTCCTTTAGGAATTGAGCTTTAATTCTCAAACATCTGAAAGCCCAAAAGGCACATGACTCTCTCCGAGAACACAGCTTGTATCCTCACATTGGTGCTTTGAAATGCAGCAGGCAGCCCTTTCATCGCAGAAAGCCTCTTTCATAAGCTTCTGTCACTTCACTTTATATGTGTTGTACTGTCTGTTCTGCTGTTCAACTGCAGGATTCACACAGACAGATAAAAAAGAATATCTTCTGATTCATAATGATACACGCTGTTCATCTAATAATCAAAATTTACTGGGGTATAGTACAAAGAGCACTTGGATGTAGAGCGTCTCGACCCCCATCTCAGAAATCATCATGTAAGAACATTCTGACAGCAGACAGCATTCAATGAAAATCAATATTTGCACCAGGATTTCTATTGCAACTGTTTAATCACATCAATATAGAACAGTTTCTCTGATGTTACATGAAATAATCCAAATTTCTCCACGAGCACTTGAGCAAAAAAGCTAATTCATTTCTATAGACTCGTTCACTCGCAGACCTTGGGGCTCAACATCTTCGACAATAATGAGGCGATTTCTTCCACACTGTGTCTTATCACCCTCCCACATCCCAGATACAACACTAGCCGTTACGTAACTCCCCTGAGAGGTGAGAGCTGGGCTGTACAGATGGTCACACAAGCCATTTCCCTATTGAGTTACTACAGGCAGAATATCCTGTAGCTCTGACTAACTGTTAGTCGCTGCGATATACGCTCACAAATTCAGATATACTGTGTAACTTGGTACTCAGGAGCTGTTGTGTGTCTCCTTTAGGTGACCTTGCTGGTGATCTGTGCCCTGGCCTTCCTGGTGTGTGTGGTATTCCTGGTCGTCTCCAAGGTCTACCAGTACGAGCAGCCTTGCCCTGACAGCTTCGTTTACACGGTAAACACTTACGAGCATCATTGTTGGTGACCCTGCCTGATGTTGATATATTAATGTTTGTTTCATTGTCTCACTTTACTGTTTAAATTTTACATGAGAAAGCCTTTGTCCTTGATTTTAAAAAGCATTTTTAGCGTTGTATATAAATAAGGTTTATCTCTCAGTTAAATACGCTCAGGGGATTTTCTACTACAACCTTAACCTACCTGGTCTGGTATGACCAGAGGCTAATGTTAGCAGACTTTTAGTAAACATTGTAATAGTAGTGTATTACACTATGAATGCTATGCTAATGAATCTTGATGAAGCTTGTATTGAACTTTTTTTTTCTGGTCTGTGTTTGCTCTGCTGCTCAACAGCACAGCTCCATTTTATCACCTTTACCTCAGCTTTCTTCTCATGTGACTGTGAACTGTGAATCACAGTGTGTCTCAGAATGTTGTTATACTTTCCTTTATAGTAATTTTCTCACCTTGTGGCTTTCTGTTCACGTATTCATAGTGCAGATTGACTGATATATCACCTCTTGGTATTTTTAATCTTCTCCTCTTTGGAGCAGCAAGGACGCTGCATGCCGGCCGGGATGTATGGCAACTACCCCCCTCAGGGCCCTGGGGGCCGCGGGCGCCTCTTTACCCTCATTAACCACTACAACATAGCCAAGCAGACCATCACTCGGTCAGTATCACCATGGATGACCATCATGTCTGAGGAGAAGGTCACCCAGCAGGAGACGGAGACTGCACAGAAACTGGCTTAACCAACCTGGGATCAGGAGGTGGCCTCACCTGCTGCAGAAAAAAATAAATAATATGGTTGTGCCATTCAAGTAAACCTCAGAGTCCCGTGGCTTTCTGTGGGTGAAAAATCAACTTCTCTTTCCTGAGGTGCTATGCTGCCTTGTTGATGTAGTTTGGTCAGCTGGTGTGTACTGTAGCAGGAAATGTGTGGAAATATCGAACATGTTCTCATTAAGGCGAAGGCTTGCAGTTGGGTGTATTCATGGTTTGTTTGAATAGCATATGTTGTTATTTATTTACACTTCGAAACAGAGTGGCAAACGTGTGGAGAACGCCACAGAAACACAAACGCCGACACACATACACACACTCACTGTCTTTGTACATACACATATGTAAGAGAACTCACTTTAATACTCAGATTGTGAAATGACTGTGAACCATCTCGTGTCTGCGTCGCTTGTTTTAACGCACATGCACGCACGACTCTAAAAACAATAGTTTGCTTTGAACCTTTCTTTTCCAATAAATCGAGTACTGATAGCGCATGTCAGACCTCATGAGGTCCAGCAAGTTTGCTGCATATTTGCCACTGAGGTCATCTGTGTCAACATATTTTACTGTCATGATATTGTGAATAAACGAGGGTTGATCTAGAAGAAACCTTTTAACCAGCAGAAAAAAAACCCCCAACTATTTTAATCGTGTTACTTTGATTCAGCCCATAGTGCTCTCTGCATATAGTGCTGTTAAGGCATTTTTCCTATTTGGCGCATCAAGTCTTTTTAACCAGCATTAATGATTGTCTCCATTCATTTGAACTCTTTGTGACCACCACGTGCTTTTCTTTGCTGGCTACACAAGATTTATTCAGTGGTTACTTTTAATAGCATTTCTTTTATGCTACTCTGTTGAATGTTTTTGCATTGCTAGTGGAGACAATGTATTGTGCAATGCTTCGCATTGATTAATGTCACCATAGATGGCCACTGGTAGCCATCGCAGATGCTAGACCTAGGTTGATGTAGTGGAACAATCTGACAGTAGTTGCTTGTCCTGTTGCTTTATTCTGTATTTGTCATTTAACTTAAACCGTCACAAATTATGTACTCTTTTTTTTTTTCAAACAATGTAATGATTACCATTGAAGTGCATTTGCTACATAAAAAATGTCAAATGAAAAACTGAAATAAAGTGCCCGCATTTCACGCCAACGTTCAAGTGGAATCCATGTATGTGAAAGAACACTTTAACTATTTTAAGAGTAAATCTTGTCAGTAAAGCTGAAACTCCCACAGAGCAGAAAATAAAATACCGTTAACAGTTCATGTTCTCTTGAGATAGGATAAAAGAAACAGTTCTAAGCGCTGCACCCCTTTTACTAGAATATAGGTTAATCCTAATAAACAGATTAGCAGAAATATCAGGGGGCTGTGTGAATCAAATCTCATGTCGACAGCCTCATTTCTTTGGCTGACACAAACAGACATGCCATGGCTTTCTGCTGCTCTTGATGTTATCTGAATGCTTGACATAAATTTGAAATGTATTAACTCTTATGAAATGTCCTGAGGTAAAGAAAGATACAGAATTTAATTAAGAATATTGCTTAGTTTTACTAGAATGTGAGTGGTGTGTCAGTACAGTTATACTGTGATAGATATGAAATAATTGCCTGGAAAGCAAAACATTCAACGGCTTGACAGTGAAGTATAACTTAAATGTCGATGAGAGACACAAGTTTGTAATCGATTTAAATACATCAGACTGCAAGGACAAGATGTAAGTCTACACAATATCCTCTAGTGCATTAAAGTTGGTTCCAAGTGAGATCAACAAAAACCAAAATCTGTTGTTTTTTCAGTCAATTAGACAAGAATATTTGCAGCCAATCAAACCATTATCGCTCCCTTTAGTGGTGGAGAAAGACAGACTGTCCAACCATACACACACACTTAAAGTGGATACAGTGCTCCCTACAAAGTTCGCCTCCACAGAAGTGCCTTTAAACACTGAAGCTGCCCTAAAAGCACTGGACAAAGATTAACACGTCGTTATGATCTGGGAAGGACAAACTGCCATCTCCACTTGAATCCAGAATCTTGTCCGCAGGGAAACTGTACAATCAGTCTCAGTGTTGTTGTGACTTTTTTATGAAATAACCAATATGTGCCGAGGCCAGGCGGTTTCCTGTGAGTCCACGCTGGCAGCTGTGTTAGCTGTCATACCAGTCCAGAAAGAGGAGAGAGAAAGAGCACATGACGAGGAAGAAGAGGATCCACACCCGGAAGCCAGCGTTGTTTTTAATTGCCTTGTGATAGAAGATAGAAAAACATTTTACGGATCAGATTTATTAAAACCAACCAAGAGAAAACATAATATAAACTACTTATAAGTACTGTTTTTTTCATCAAGTAAGCGTTACCTCTCGTATATCCTCATTGCCTTCTTTCACGTTCTCTGTAGCCCCCACAACCAGCTGATGAATACTGTCTATCTCTGTTTCCTGTCGTGGACAGTGAGATGGACAATCAGTGTATGTGTGACTTCTTCTCAAAATACTGTGCATTTAAGTGGCCAAGTGGAAGAAAGCAGAGGAACTCAGCTCACTTGTTGCAGGACTTTCTCAGCAAAGATCTCCTGAAGTCGAGAGATCTCCACCACCTTCCCCTCGATTTGCCTGATGGGCACAAAAAGGGGAGCATGAAATATAGCATAACTAGCATATTTAAGCCCTTCCAGATGGCATTAGCATTACCGGGGCAGGTATGGTTTTCACTTTAGGACCTTAGGAGTTTTGTTCCATCTGGAACAAACATGTCAGTAATTTTCTCTGGCAAACATGGTAATAATTTCATCTGCAAACACCTATGTCCTTGAGTCATTTCAATCCCGTCTGGATCGACATCTGGTGTTTCATGTAAGTCCTGTCTTGCTCATTTGGCATTTCATTCACTCGGGGCATGTAATTTAGTGGGAGGGGAAGAAACTTTTTGTAACACAGTCACACAAGAGTGTCTCTGCATTACTGTAGTTGGCCTCCAGTAAATAACTGTACTGCTCACATCACTGATTCACAACACTGATATGTGAACAGAATGAAATAACTGACCTCCCCTGGTAATAGGTCATGCTGCTCAGACCAGCCTTATTAAAAAGGGAAAGGAATATGTGCTGAGGGAGACTCACCTCACTTCATCCACCAGGCTGTTCATCTCGCTCACCAACCTCTGGTTTTCTTGCTCAAACTAGACAGAAACACACAGCACCTCATCAGTGATGCTTATGTACACGTCAGACGTTAATTCAGTGTAATAACAACTTTGCATATGCTGTGTTACTGGAACCTATAAGGGGCCCATTATTGCTTGTGTGAGAATATACTTGACTGACTCTGTGCTATTTTTGTAATGATAAATAACTCAAAAACCCAAGTTTGCTTTTTATTCAATTCTCCCTAAAAACCTCCTCGGTAAAGCAATAGATGTGTGCCTTACTGAGTCCATATGCATTAGATTTCATCTAAGAATAGCTATACATTCATTAAACACATCTGAATCATACAGACCTATATATACTGTACATCATGAATATTAATATGTCTGACCATCTGGATCTCCTCAGGAGAGAGCTCGTCTTCCACTCGGCCTTCCTCCCACAGGTGTTCCACGGTGTTGTCCAGGACCTCTGACACATTCCTCTCTACAGGAAAGGAAAACAGAGTGAAAAGGCTTCATGTAGCTGCAAAAAAACTCCCAACATTTCCTCAGTCATTCACTTAGATTGTCTGAATCGCTTGTTTGGAATATTACTGTATTCTGGGAGGTTCAGTGGCAAGGTGACAACATACAGCACAGCAAATATGCTGCCAAAGGCAAATGCTGACAAGCCTTTTTATGTTGAATGGGTTTGTGAAGCTACTTAAAAGTCCAGTTACCATGTTTTCCCACACATAAGACATGTTTCTCAGTCTGAAACACAGTGACAGCAATATGCATAGTTGTTAACTGGTAACCACAACAAAAGCCAATTAAAGTGTGCGACGCATATTTTGGTGCCTTTTATTAGTTTCTCTGAAGTAATGAAAGGTTTGAAGAAGCCATTTCAATGGCTCACATAATAATATTACCGTGGTAATGACAAGGAAGACAGTTTGTTTTTTGAAACATTTATTATCACAGCTTAAGCTGTAACAAATCACATTTCTATTAACATTTTATTTTAACATAGTTACTGGCTGAAGATTAGGATGATGACAGCCCTGAGGATGTCAACTGATATAGAGAGGACTGAAAACTAGTATTTATCTGTGTATCTGTACATGTTAAGGATTGGTCAAATCCTGTTGGCTTGGATCACATGAATTTGTAGAACTGCCAGTTACTGGATGTGATTTAATCAAAGCACCCACAACTGATCATTATGTGTTAATGACACAACACTTTTCAAATCAGAGACTGCAGATAAAACTGCAGCTGCGAAGATGTGATTTATGAAGTGGAACACTTTTATGAAAGTGCCACTAACCTTTAATGCAGCACAGACTAGTAAAATTCTTGCAATAATCGCTTTAAAAATTATATTTCTCAGCAAATTTATCCAGTGGTTTAGGAATGTCTAACCAAAGTGTATCACTGACCTGCACAGAACACAAGGAAAAGAGCACAGAAATCACTATGTGCACAAAAACACCAAACCAGTAAAGAAAAAATGACGGCCAGTAGCACAAAGACTGGCACAAGCAACCCTTCTATGACAGAAATACAGTCTCAGGAGACTCACTTACCAGAGCTTTCTTCCTTGACAGTTTTCTCCTCCGTGGGCTCCACCTCTCGTGTTTTCTCCACCCGACTGTGGTGTTCTGGTGCCAGTCTTGACCTGAAACCAAATGAATCCAAAGCAGAAAGTCTTTCAAGTTACTATAGTCCTAAAATTATTTTAAGAAATAATACATTTTGTAAATAGGGTATGCATAGAATTTGATCTTTGCCAACACTCACAGTCTCTTCTTGTCCACCATTCTCTTGACTCTGATTGCTCTCTGCTCAGAGTACAGCTTACACACTCCTTTAAGACAGAAGAGATGCGTACAGCTCACAGTGACACCAATGCAACCTTTGTTTTCGGTTCATATTCATCACTTTCTTAGCCAGTAAATGTCCTTAAGATAAACAAATGGATGGGGGACTTGGTAGAAGACAAGTTCCACCTGAATTGTAATGAGTTGAATAAACTCACCTTTCAGATACATTTCAATGAGGTCCAGCACTGCCCCTCTGTGCTCCTTTATCTGGGCTGATGTCACCTTCTTCTCCGCTACATTGACAACAATAACACATTCACTTATTAAAGATAAACTCAATGGTTTTGATATACTGCCCAAAAGCAACACAAACAAAACTTCCTCCCAGCTCACTGTTGACGTTTTTTAAGTCTACACAGTTGAAAGATGACTTTAAAAACTAATCTAAAGTGTATCTTTCATGATACACAAAACTAGCAGCACCTAAAAGGATTTTACATTTCTAATAATATTTGTAATTCATTAGGTGTACTGTAATACAAGTGCACACCTTCATTGCGTAGCTGCTTGATAGCTTCAGAACAGGTCCTCATGAAGATCTGAGCGTCCTGGTCGATCTGATCTCTTTCACTGTCCGTCATACGGGTAAGATCTGACGAGATCAGACTGCAGAACACATAAGAACAAGCACAGTAAGTTTAAATGCTTTATGTATCAGAAGTTGAAAATTTACACTAACAAAGACTCTTTAAAGCACATATTTATTACAAGTGGTCTAAATTCTCATGCTGCCAGGCTGTAGTGTGGACTTGAGACTTAATGTCTCCCTCTGGTGGACTTCTAAGACACAACAACAACGCTCCTTAGCTAAGAACAGACAGGTCTAGAGAAGACCCTATGTGTTGTCACAAGCTATAAACCACAGTCTAAGTTATAATCGACAGTCCACAATTATTCTTTCAGGCAAAGTCAAATGGTGTGTAGAGAAAAAGGGAGGAAGATAAGAAAATTGGAAGACAGGAACGGCTAATGATGCGGCTGAACGTAGACGAGACTTGTGCACATACCAGTGACGGCAACTAGACGGATTTTCCCACCACTGAATACTACTGCACTCCACCCACTGACATCTCTAATGTTTCGTTAATGTGCTCTGTTGAGACTTTATCAACAAAACTAACAAAACACGGGCTTCTTCACACACCCACACCTACAGAACACAGACGGGGCCTTGAAGGGAGGAAGGCCTGGATTAGTCCCAGGGTGTGATTTGTTCTCCTCTTGGTTGCAGCTCAATTATTCCAGACAATTAGACTGGAGCCTGCCGCTAAAGACCACCCTACTCGCTGCTGACCTTGTGCCAGCAGCAAGCCCCTGCAGCACACACACAAACACACACACACACACACTAAAAACATATTTGAAAGTCCCCATCAAATAACCCTGACCTCTGACCCCTTTTGAATTTCGTCAGAATCAAAGTGTTCGTCCCTTCCCTGCAGCCTTGGTGGGTTTTTCCTGCTGCTGTTGTTGATTGTGGTGGATTATGGCGACTGTTTGGTGAGGCTTACCTTCCCGCGCTCACATAATCTTTCCTGTGTTGCAGCAGAAAGTCTTTCAGTTTGGTGATGTTCATGATCTGCCAAGATAAAGTGAGAAGAAGCATTACTTGACTTCATTACCTTCACGTCAATGAGTTGCGATGCTTCAGTTGCTCCTTCATATATGTCAACAATGTCAACACAGCTTAAGAAAGAGTTTTTAGACATGTACTCGGAAACTATGTTCTCCAAACTACATTTAGACAGAGCCAGAGTAAATGTATAGTTTAATATTTATTGGATGTGACAGGCAACCAATGTCTGTCTATCTCCGTGAATTCTCAATATTTACTTTTGACAATTCATCAAGTCTGGGACACACAAAAATCAGACCTGCAATTTCCTCCTCAAACAGCTCTCATAAATAAAACCATGCTACTGCATACAGAGCACTGACAGGCCGATCGCTAATAAGCTTTAAATTCATGATCTGTTACTATTTATCACTGAGAATATGTCCAAGTGTATGTGTGCACAGGGAAACCAGAGGAAACTTGGTTCAATCCAATATTTGCTCCTGTAATTCGGTCAAATATTAAAAAAGACCAAATTGCTTCCCTGTCCACAGAGCTCTGCTGGCAGGGTACAAGTGGGTGTGAATGTGCACACAGCAGGCTCTGTGAGATCCAGGAGAAGACAGAACTGAGACAAGCCCAGGATTGAAAAATGACACAATGAGTTTGACTGTGACAGCGACCCCAGAGCGTGGGAGATTATTTTGATAGCATAATGATGCTGTCTTCGGCCTTCAGCCTTTTCACTCTAACAGCCTCAATTATCAAATTGCCTTGGCTGTGAGGAGTAACCTGGCACCAGCCATCTAATAATGTCTCTAAACATTCATTTCAAGCGTCACGGTGACCTATAGCGGTGTTTTATTTGAGCTGTTTGAAAAAAAAAAAAGTTCTTTCAGCGTTTTTCAACGCTGAAAGAAGGTGTCAAGACAAACAGAGCTGAGCAATTTGTTAAAAATCCAGCTCTCTCTTCTCTGGTTTAGAGAGTAACTCAGTGACGTAAAAACACTGCTGTGGGGCATATGCTAACTCGGGCAAGCCGACCCTTGTAATAATACAATTATTAGAGGTCAAGAGTTAATTGTTGTTCAGAGCAGTTGAGCTTAGAGAGGGATTCAGAGGAGAAGAGAACCTTTCTTTTGGTTCAAAGTCTTTCAAAACATTGGACGTTATGTAGCGTCTCAGCAAATGAGAAAACTTTGAAGCGAGCTACTGTGAGTGCCAAACTACTGACACTTTATTGGTACAATTTTCCAAACCTACGGCCATAAAACCTCCAATGAATAACCTCCTTTTTAAAATGTTCTTGGCGATCTTCAGTTGGAAAGAATGGGTTGTCTTGCAGCATCAGTGCAGTCACTCACGTCTTAGAGTAGTGACAGTGTTTACTTCAATCTGAGTAAAGGTTATTGTCAGTACATCTTAAGTTGTGTTTATCAAATTGTGGTTGTTTTTAATAGAGAAAGTCAAGTGAAATGGTGGATATGTGTTAGTTCTCACCTCCTAGATGAACGATTCATTTTACACTCACAAATCCGATATATATCGAGCTAGAACAATTGGTTGATTAATTGATTTGTCAGCTGACTGAAAGTTAATCACAAAATATTTTAATAATACACTAATGAGTAATAAGTAAATTAAAATATCCAAAGATCATGGTTGCAGCATCTAAAATATGAATATCTTTATTTTCTTAGTTTTCCATGACAATAAATTGAATATCTCTTTGGACTTGGTCAGACAAAACAAGAGACCAGCCTTGGTCTCTTGGAACTCGTAATGAGCATTTTTTATTTTTTTTGCTATTTGCTGACAGGACTTTGGATGCTTAAGACATAGCATGGTTAGGTGACTGTCATGCTGGGATCTTATTAAGTCCTCATCTTCAGAAGTAATGTAAGTAATCAGCTCTAGTGGTACGATTGTTATTTGTAAACCAGGAAATGTGCTGTGGACGCACATTTTTGAGTTTCAGTAATTTTCAGTTTTTTTAGACTATCCTTGACTTGCCCACAAAGTGGAAAACACAACCTCTTACATGGCATGACTAATTTATCTTTTACTATAAACTGTATTTTGTGCTTTCAATTAGCACTTGGCGTGAGTCTTTTTATTTATATACAAACTATATTCAACTGCATTCATGGCACTGCACCTTTTTGACCAGCAGGCAGGGCTAAATCCTCAGCATTGGAACATGCTGATTTAGAGAGCAAACCAGTAGGAGAAGAGTGTGTGTGTGTGTGTGTGTGTGTGTGTGTGTGTGTGTGTGTGTGTGTGTAGAGGGGGGGCAGTGTCAAGAGTGCTGCTCTGGGGGTTGAGCCGTCTCCTGTGTGTATACATTGGAGCTCGGATTCCCAGCACAACCTCAAGGGTTTGCAGGGGGTCAGAGGGATCAATTGCTCTTGTAACTTAAGACCCTAAAGAGCAAGTAATTCCTCAACAATGAGGAAGGGGGTGGCCCTGTGCATGCGGCTAACCGTGTATATGTGAGTGTGTGCACGCGTAAACATACAACGGCCATAGGTGTGTGTGTGTGTGTGTGTGTGTGTGTGTGTGTGTGAGGCAGAGCTCGTAGGGAAGGCAGGAGGAGACAGTCTGCCGGGCTACATCTAATCTCGTCATCATCAAAGACCCCCACTTTACCTCCTCACTTTCTCCTTCCCCCTGCTTCCCTCCAGCCCCGACTGAGCCCAAACAAACCATCAGGGGGGATTATTATGAGGAAGAAAAGAGAAAAGGCTTAGCTAGCAGATTTCCAAAGAGTTTGGATGGCTCTTTGTTTTGTTAAATCCAGGTAACTGACAGAATTTGATGATGACTGCCCTGCTTTGGTTTAAGTCCCTGTGTGTCCTGACCGAAGGCTATCCATACTGACGCCGTGCTATGTTGTGTTTAGGTATGAAGGCCTGATACAGAAAGGATGTTTCAGTGGAGAAGACTGTGCCACATGCTGATTTTATTATCATGTTTATGTCTGACTCTCTAATGGGCTCAGTTGTGTCTTCTTACGTATATTCGCAGTTAGAACTCTTTAGTCAGATCTATAAACAACAAAAGGAGCCATCAAACAAAGCTTTTAAGATTACTGATGAAGACAATCTTTGACCTTTTTTGATATGTGCTAAACTTGTATTTATGTGTTTTGATTTTTTCTGCATACTTCATTCATTCATTATCTTCAAAGCTGTAATAAGCAGCTCTAGTATTCACTCATTTTTGATCATGCAAATCAGAACATGCATGGGTGCAACACGTCAGCTTATAAAACCATTTATTGTTACGTTATTTATGAGCAGTCTGAATGATACGAGTATAGACTTTGTGACACAGCGGCACATCAGTTAAGGCTGTATGACTATTATTAAGGTTATAAAGCTGACAAAACTACAGCACTGCTTTTGTGTTGCAAGACTGTGTCACACCTCTAAATCTTCTGACATTTACATCTAATTAAAAGTATTCAATAAGCGACCAGTTATCATCTCTAAATGTCGTGCAGCTGATGCTCAGCCAGATGGACTGCGCTGGTGACATTAGTGGTTTGACAGGTCTTGAAGTCTGTTTTGGACAGATTTTTAATGGAAACTACGCTGCTGCATTTCGAAGCAATCACATCACATTTCAACAGTCAATTTCATGTGAAACAGATGTATTGGCTGGGGCTGCTACATTTATCTAACGAAAAAACCCGGACGCCTCAGTGGACGAAATATATGAATAAACACAACAGCAATGTTGCCAGTGCGAAGGCGCAACAGGTGACATCCAGTGATGAGTCAGGATCAGACAGATGTAGTATTTATTTAGAAAAGCAAACAAAACCTTGCATCCCATGTATACTACTCATGAAATTCAAGTAATGGGCAACGTCTGTCAAATAGAAGAAGCTGCAGTTATTCCCCAATACCTATTGCAGTATTACCTGTGATATATTCTATGGTTTGTGTTGCAATTCTTTAAATAATGTGATTATGTAATACTGCAACAGTACTGTTTGTGATTCCTGCTCTTTCTTTCTTTCTTTCTTTCTTTCTTTCTTTCTTTCTTTCTTTGTTTTACAGTCATATTTTTGGAGTGTGTTATGATGAGAGGCAAAGATCATCACACACCTGGTTTTTGATTTCTCTCTGGAAATTTCACCTGCGTGTGCCTGCAGTTTCAGCATTGTTTTACCCATTTTCAGCATAATCAAGAAAAAAATAATAATAATAATGTGATGTGATGGTAATATACAAAAGTTAAACCTATAAAATTGTCAGATCTGTGACAATCTGTGGGATTTTACCATATCCCTGCCACTAAGTATCAAATATTCCTATTAATGAAAACAACCTATGCTAAATATACGGTACTTCAAGAAACAGATTAAATAAAAATGGACCAACAATCAAAAAAAAAGGATGGGGCGCAGTCCTAATGATCCTATCTCATGTGGTGGAATGTAAAATGTGCAAATGTACATGTTATCAAGAAAACACCAGGAAGTGAAATGAAAACTTTCCTTTGGTATATCATAGAGTAAGATGCCAAATTTGTAACGAGAGTTTTGAGCAGAAAAATGCCCTTTCTCTCTCGACTCTAAATTTCAAAGCACTTTACATAAAGACTGAAACCAGAAACACAGTGAATATAAAAAAATGTGTCCTATCGGCATCTAAAACAGCATGACTGATTTAAATAAAGCATTTTAAGAATCTAAGGAATGGAGAAAGAAACTAAGCAAAGTGAGTACGTCTGGATGACAGATTCTAACAATATTTCAAACCTCATTAAAAACAGAGAATTAAGAATTGAACAAGTTTCTCTAATGCAACAACCAAACTCCCTTTGTGTTGAACTTTGCCTTAAACAATGCCTGCGATCTACTATAGATGAACAATTACCACAAGTAAAAGGCCGAACAAAACCATATGTTTAATGTTATACGTTTTAAAAAAAATTGATGTATTCAATATCAACGTGCAATGACATTATATCATTAATATCCCATGCCTTCTTCCACTTAACATCTAAATCTATAATAAAAGGCACCCTAGTGTCATTTAGAGCTGTCATCTGTTTGATGAGTACACATCTGTTCAGTTTCATGGTTTAGGCTCTGTGTTTTGGAGTGTCAGGGTCAAGTATGCAGCCTGCTGTCAGGTGCATTGGTAGTACTTCAACGATAGTAAATCACAATAACTATGATTTGTCTGAAAACAGGGTCTTACAACATTCTTTAAAGAGTATCCACAGCTGCTGCTTTAGTTTTGCTGCATGTTTTAATGTTTAAATTGAGCCTTTGTCTATTGAGCTCAACATTACTTTTGTTCCGCTTAAACAATTTAGTCTGCCGAGTATCTGGTGTCCATCTTGTGATTTAGAGTTTGACATGCATCTGTAAATCTGCGTTTCACCACTTTTTCCTCTTTTATTTTCGTTTTCATGAATCATGCAAAGAACACTTTGATGCACGCAGTGAAACGAAATCAAGATTGTGCTCGGGCCTGACAGCAGATGACTCAAAATTCAATTTGCCTGGCTTTCATGGGAAAACAACCCAGAGATTAGGCCAACTGGTAAAGAGACCATTTAGCAGCTCGTTCATCTCATGGTGATCCCTGCAAATCACTTCCCTATGGCTACAGTGCTGAGTCAGTATGGACTTGGTTTAGACAGCTGTCTGTGAGCATGTTTTTACCTGTGTGCCAATATAGTTTGTGACTTAATGAGTAGAGACATTAAAGAGGAAACTTTATTTGAATGGTTGTACATTGGAAAGATTATGCCAATTGCCAATTCAGCCCTGTTTTTGTAAATTATGAACATAAAACTACAGATTGCATGCTTTCATACAGTTAGCAACATAATAAGGCTTCAGTTAGAGTTCATGCTGTCTCATTAGACAATGTCATATAATAGGCAGGATTTAGCTTTAGATCATTTACTATATAAATGATAGTTTTTCTATTCTCTAAAACAATTGCTGGACCTGTGTAAGATTATTTTGTGAATATTTAAGAAGGTAAATTTTAGCCATGGCACAAACAGTTTTTACTTTTTTATTTTACTGACAATAGCTTTCCAAACATTCCCTAAATGGCTGACATCAATGACAACTCATAACTGTCACTGCTGTGCACCATCAGGCCAACGTGACCTATTAAATGCAACACATCTGCATACGTTTCCTCTGAATGACAACACCAAGACAATCATAACAATTATCCTACAAACCAAAGTTTGGTCTCCATATTTAAAATTTGCTCATTGCGGATTTAACACATTCCCAGTGTATTTCATAGGGAAAATATTTTACTTGCACATTTGTAATCTGATATTATTTGGGTCGATATATCTCCAGAGAATGCCCAAAAAACTTTGATGAAATTCCAAATGTTTAAATAAACATTTTGGACTTTGAAACTTGATAATCATTAACAAAAACATCAAGTAAACCAGATTCCTGAAATTCAAACTGTTGTTTTGAGAATAGATGAGCATACTATTTCAATGTAAAAGTTGTCAGAGGGAAGAGCCCCCTCTCTAACAGCACAAAATACTTTAAAGTGCTGGCTGAGGGCCACACTTTTCATGGCTTCTAAGAAAACACTGTGAGAAGGAGCCAATTTTGGAATACCAATACTAAAGGCACAGCGGGGAGCCAGGCACTATTTTCTACACGCAATTTAACAATTTTGGAGTGACCCCCTCCATTTAAATTCGAGAAGGGCAGCATGCTATGGAGAGAGAGACGAGGTGAGCGGTGAAATGGAGATCACAGTGCCCCAAACCGACCCCTATGAGGTAAAAGATTCCCCTGACCAAACCCCACCCTGCAAACACTGGCCCTCTTATTAGTCAATCAAGCCCTTTTTTTTTTGCATTGCCTAGAAGCTACATTTCCTTTCTCATGGAGCTGCTTTCTGAGTGGAAAAAAGCCTCACAGGACCACTGTGTATTTGTCAACTTTGATGTTTGCTTTCTATTTTTGCGGAGCTTCAGTGGGAACTTGGAGAGTTATGCATGTCTAGAAGGGCACCCACATCTGTTGTGCATTTGGTGCCGGCCGTCAACATTGTTACTGGGGACCTAATTTAATATTTTCTCTGTTTTGATCTTCCACCTTTAATCACTGGCTCTTGGGAAGATCAGCTTTCCCCAAGAAATTGCTCGAGAGCCGAAAGAAAATGTTATTGCAGCATGTTTATGGAATCATACATGTAAAGAGGGGACGCGCACAAAAAAAATGTCAGGCTGTACAGAGAGAAGAATGGATAGTTGAGCTGGGGAAGATGTGGGTGAAAACCGCGACATAACTGTGAGCAGTCAGGACATTCCAAACTCGCAATTTCAATTTCTACAAAAGCTGCTTCACTGGGATGGTTTGAGATGATATCTGCAGCGCGAGGGAGACAACGGTGTGTGTGGGGCGGGGGGAGCAGGGAGCAGGCACCACAGGATGGGCTTGGGTTTCTTTTGACTCAGCACCAGTGCTTTTATTAAACCACCATTCCTAATATCGATGTAACAGGACATAACAAAACCCTGGTTGTGCAGAGCTGCTGAGACTGGGCTCAGACCGATGGTTGGAGACATCAGGTACAACTTAAAGTCCTGACTCCCCGAGGGAAAAGTAAAGTGGTTCTTCAAGGTGCCTTTGAAGAGGTTTGTGTTCATGATATTTATGTTAGGCCAAGGATTTCTGGCAACATAAGCAACACTCGTGACATGGAGTGAAACCTTTTAGCTGCCAACGATCCATCTCCTTCTGCCAGCCGTTGATGTCTCTGTACTTCAGCGGAAGTGTTGTGATGTTTTGTTGTAAGTTCCCTGAACTAATTAAATGCCAATGTTACCTTTCCTGTCAAGTTTTTAAGTTTGGTGTCCTTTGACAAGAGCTTCAAAACAATTTGTTTTCACAGATATATTTAAGATTATATCGAATTTCCTACAATCAAATCAAGATTAATAAACTTAGTTAAGTCTTTGAAAAGAGGCACTGACATCAAAACAGCCTCACTATCAATGAAAGTAATCACAACCTGTAGTTGAACATCTGTCTAAGATTAAACCACCGTTTTAATTAGTTTAGGATCTTGTACAAAAACTTGCCAGTCTTTTCAGTATAATAAAAATGAGGAGAATGCTCTTTGCTATTTTTCTAAGTCATCGGGCTTACTCCAGCTTAAAGTCTAGATCACACTGGGCAATTTTCCGGGTCACTTTTAGACCCAGAGTCCTGGCCTGTCAGTGTCAGTGTCGGAGGAGGAGTAGCTCTCAGACCTGACAGCTGGCATAAAAGCATTCTGGGCTCAAAAATGCTGAGTCTGGCCAGTTGGCCCAATGTGATTTTTCTTTTTTCAAACAACTTAACTTTTGTCTGCCCAGATCTCAAGCAGAGCAGTCATTTATTCTGAACTTCCCACACTGGGCAGGATTTGAAAATTCCTCTCGTCCGACCCAGGTTCAAGTCGACAATAGTGGCATATTTACGAGTGCTATTTATTTCAATGATCTTTATGTCTCTGTGTGAATGACATTTGGAAAATTATTTCCAAAATTGCTGTAATGTTCTTTGCAGTCTCCTGTACATATTCACTGATGTCTACTGGAAATTAGAATAAGTGCTGGCTGCAATATGCTCACACTTTGCTGGAATATAATGGCCAAGCAGAAGACGACACAGCAGACCACAGCTAATTTGGCATTCAAGAATGACTAGGTTGCCTTGTTTGAAATATTTTAAATATAATAAATATTATAAATATTTTAAACTTACTAATTTTTCCTTTAATTACACATCCAGAAACCTGTTCTTTGGTTTGCACAACGCAGCAACATCAACGTCTCCATGCATTGTGAGTGGGTCCAGAGAGGGACTATACAGAGAAGCAGAGCTGTACAAAATCTGTGACACGTGAAACAATGGCCTGTCAATCAGTCAGGAGCAAAATGTGTGCTGAAGATATATAAATACATGCCTAAAGGGCAGACATTAGATTAACTACTAAGACCAAATGCTAGCTGTATGATTTTAGAACCGAAGCAGCGGGCCTTTGGCTAAGTGCAATTTATAACCTGACGCCAGAACAGCTGGCACACCACGAGATGAGTTGGAGAGCCAGGCAGAGAGTATTAAAGGCATATGTAACATTCCAGCCTTACAGTTGTGCAGGTAATGGCTCTGTGGAAATCTACTCGAATAAAGGGGCTGTCATTTCCTTTCTGAGAATTATAAATAACTAAGACATTCACAGGGAGAAAATAAAGCTGTGACTCACTGAGTAATGGGATCATGATTTCTGGTTTGTATGGATCCTCTGAAAATTATTAAAGTAAAGTAATCATTGTTAAGAGCATAGGTTAGTATTTCTCCTGTGTAAAGCTGTGGAATTGTTTCTTGAATGTGAATATAATTACAGGAATATATTACTGGTCTTCACAAGGCCATAACAGATTGGAATTAGATTTATTACATTTTGACAGCCTCCTTGAATACGTTGAACCAGTTTACACCAAATACATTCTCACTGAATCAGTTGTGACATCTCAAAGGTGAAAGTACTCGGGCCTTTTTAATAGCTGTGGTTATCATGCCTTCTCCAGTGCTGCTGTTAAATAATACCATTTATGTGACAGAATCTCAAGATGAAGCTGCTATCAACAGCATGGCACAAAAATCAGAGGAGTGAGGTAAAATGCGGCTGAGACATGGATCAAAACATCACTTCAGTTCACTTCTACTAAACCTACACGTACAGCAGTAACAAGGATGATTCCTGTTAGTCGTGACCAACATTATAATATCTACTCTGAGCTGGGTGTAAATAAATGATACACTGCAGTATCATTCTCATTTCTGTTCTTCTTCTTACATCGGTAAATAGGATTAAATAGGATTTTTTTTTAATTTAACATATTTATCTTTTAATGGGGTGGTGACTTTTGGTCTGCCTAATCGTGCTTTGGATACAACTCATCCAGTTTCTGCAAAGCGGTTTAGTTGCATGCACTGTCTCCTTAGAAACATTTAGTCTAGCCATGATGTGATGCTGTTTGTTTAGAAGAACAATTGGACTTTTACTATGTTCGGATGCTATTTTCCCTCTGTCACAGTGCTACTTAGTAAGCAATAATCTGCTGGAAACTTGAGGCCTTATTTATAATAGAAGAACACGGGTTGAAAGTTGTATTAACTGAACGAGCCTCTTGTAAAATCCACCTGTGTCATCTGAAGATGATTCAAGGGATTCAACTCAAGGAACTTCAGAGTTAAGATGGTCAGTGCCCAGATTTGGTTAAATTTGATTGCTGACCCAGAAATAGCGCATAACCTTGATATACATATATACACTGCTGACAGAGGCCTTTTTAACTATGAGCAGCTGCACTACACTCAAGATTTCAGTTTGCGTGCAGTTTCAGTTTAGCAGCACCAAACATACGGAAGTATTGTCCACCTTGCTTTGCATCTTTCCTTAGCTTGCTGTCTCTACAACACAGCATGAGGTACACTTTGGTTAAAACAGCCCAGTATTCAGCTGTCATTAAATGCAGTCAGTGTGTGTCGGTGCTAGCCCTGTTAGCAAAAGCTAACTCGGGAAAACACTCACCACCTCCTTCGCCTTCGGAGAGAAGCCGCTCTTGGGTCTGCTCCGCTTGAAAATTTCATCTTTGGTAGAGTCAAAGCCTATCCCTATCGCCTTGTTTCTGGTTTTCACTGTCTTGACACTGGCTTTGAAGAGTAAAGTTATGTCCACAGCCATGTCCGTGCAGCTGCACCGCTGTAAACAAACTGACACGTCACCAAAAGAGGACGTCATTATCCTGCGACTCGGTGGAGTTTTCCCTGAGACGGAGCAGAAAGCCTTACGTTTTACCTTAAGGTTTTAATTGGGATTTTTTTTTAATTGTAGCGTCTTTTGAGCCAAATGGTATTTACATCCCGGAAGAGCGTGAGCTGGCACCAAATTACTCTTCGCCTTAATTCAGTTCCAGGCAGCGAAAATCTTAAAATTTCAAAAAAATCTCTTAAATATAATAACTTAAGTTTTAAAAAGACTTAAGTGGAAAGCTTTACCTTTCAGTCAGGTGATCATGTCTCCATTGTCTGCGTGTGTGCCAACGATGTAAGAGGGACCAATTGTGCATACATTTAATCAATCAGATAATCAATCTGTCTGTCTCTCTTTCAGAAAAAAATGCCTCTACAACTTCTGGAAGGGATGTCCAGCAGGAAGCGAAGACCTAATTGGACAGACCAGGAGTGTCTGCTTCTTGCCCAGTTAATGCAGGAGAGGAAAGACATAATCAGAGGGAAGTGCAGCACTGGAGTATCAATACAAGATAAAAGACAAGCGTGGGAGGAAATAGCCCAGGCCATCAATACCGCCTTTCCTCAAATTCAGCGTACGGTTTCTGACTGCAACAAAAAGTGGGAAAATCTGCTAGCAAAGTCAAGGGAGGAGATCAAACGACAGAAAAGGCAAGCGGGTAAAGGTGAGGACAATCTGCTCTTTGTCAGCAGTCAAAAATCTTATAATTAGTATGATGAGATCTGCAATCTAAGACTTGTGGTGGATGTGTCGAGATGGCTGCAAAAAAAAAAAAAGCAGAAGAAATGAGCAAACAAACGGCATCATCACTGTTTGTATGTTGAGTGTATTAAAATAATAATAATAATACATATATATTACAATTATTATTATTATTATTATTTAATCATTCGTGCATAACATGATTTTTCATTCACAGATGAAGGCCTGTGCCTTGAAGAGCTCAGCACTGTGACCCAAATAGTGATTTCTGTGATGAACCTCTCAGACATGCTGCAACAAGATCAAGAAGACTCTTCAGTGTCAGAGTTGGTGGAAACTAAACAAAACAGGTAATACATTTGTTGGCTTCTCTCATGTGCTTAGAATGTACCAAAGTCAGTAGCAGTGTGTCACTGTATTGTATCTTGGACCTGGACAAATTTAAACCAAATCTATCCACATCGCTGGAGAAGTGAAAAAATATGTTTTTGTTTTGTGTAATTTGGATGAACTGGCCCTTTATGTGTTATGGTTGAAATTTCAACTGTTTGTCAAACAAAGTAATGGACAAACTTTTTTTTTTCCATTTCAGCTGTGAGAAAGATGAAAACAACCCCACAACTGATGAAAGAATCACAAACAAACGTCCACTGACGGAGCGTGAGTTCCCTACATATCCAGATCAATCTGCCTCTCCAGGAGAACAAAAAATGTCTGCTTTTACTAATGTTCCTAAATCACTCGCAGTACAGTTCAGTACTCCTTGTGCTGCTGTCTTTACTGTCTCTGGAGAACACTCAGATACTCCCTGCTCCACTTCTCCAACCTCAGTGCACTGCACAACTTTGCAAGAGCGAATGGATTTGGAAATGTCTGTGCTTAGAAGACAAGAGGCTGTCCTCAAGCTGCAAGAAGAATATTACACACTAAAGATCAAGCTGATGAAAAAGCAATTGAAAGAGCCACAAAAGGACTAAGGTAGTTGTAGAAAACTCCCTGTTGCACCTGCATATGAGTTGTGCCTGCTTGTGAAAGGTGACCGTCATGATTTGTCAGTTTTACAGTTGAAATCTGTAATGTTTTTTTTTTGTGTAGTGGACAGAAGTATAAAACTGCAAACTGTAATTGTTATAATAGTGAGCTATAGTCAATTCAGTGTTTGCTGTAGCCCTTATAATGCCATAACAATTAAACTGTTTGAGCCATAAAGTGGTTTTTTTCCACAGTGGTTTTCATTATCAAATCTTTGTGCAGCAAATCCTTTTTTGTGTTTTCTGTTTATACTAATATACATCAATGTAAATGTTACAGAATAAGATATATCATGAGATACATTTCTGCTTTTCTTCCTGACCATGCACTTTTGTTGTGAATGACAGTGAAAGTCAAGGGATTTGTCATGTTTGTTGCCTCACTTATTATCACTCCGCTTTTATGACCGAGTGAAATTTTTCTGTCCTGTGTAAATGATTTGTTGCTTTGAATACATAAATAGTTATGGACTCGAAGCACTGAACAGCTTTTAATGATAGCTTATATCATAAGTACTGATATATAATATGAGTTAGACAGCCTCTAAAATGACGCATTAGTATGTAATGCCTCGTGCCATATACAGTAACTGGAATTTCAAGTAGTAAAGTCTTAAATTCCTGAAATTGATTTATAATTTGTTGGAAGTATAATTTGTGTTTTTCTGTCAGGGAAGTCCAATTCACATGTATAGTTTTACACTGTGAGAATTTTTGTTTATTGCCGATTCATGTCATTTACTCTTAAGTGCAAATTTGGAAGCTGTAAATGTTTGACATATACCAATAAACATATTTTTGAAAATTGAACTTGATCATGCCAATGTAAGTGAAGCTAAAATAATGTCCTGTCTAGACAAATGTAGTAATTTGTGCGTAATATTTCTCATAAATCCGTTTATTTGTAAGTGACTGAGGTTGGCACCCAGATGTAAGCAGTGGGGCCCAGAGTGTTGAATAAAAGTCTGTTATTTGCTGTGTGGTTTGCTCATTTCCTTTGTTAGTGTTGTGCCAGACTGCGTTACAGCTGAGTGCTATGACTGTCTCTCCTTTTCTGCCGCCTCAGCATTAACTCCTCGTCATTTCTTTTTTTTTTTCATTCACTGTGGAAAGAGAGCAGCTTTTCAAGGACCACGGTTATGGGCACAAACTAAGGCATGATTGCCCTTATGATACTTAATGTGTTGATGTGAACAGCCTAACGGACCATTAAAGTTTCCCAACTTTTATCTTACCACGGGATAAAACACAAATTGGCGTGTGCTATACTGGGCCAGAATGAAAGCTGGATAACGGGCTGCTACTTTAACAACAGATTTTCTAACTCCCTATATTTGATACAGAGCATGTTTACATGCACACTGGTATCTCGGTTTAGTCTCCTGTCCTGGTTTTCATTTTATTTGAGAAATGGCGTTTACATGGGACATGAGAAACCTGGTTACTCAGGTTTCCTGGATAAGATTTTTTACATGTGCAACACATAACCAGGACATTGTAAAAACCTGATCATGACTAGGATACTGGTACACATGTAGGCTCAGGCACAGGCTCACTCATGTTTTCAATTTTTCAGTTTCTTCTTCTCTACAGCCCTGTCCAGTGAGGAGCTCTTTCTTTCTTCTTAGAAATTAGATTTTTTTCAATACAAATATGTAGTCATTTATTCATTGCTTTTAACTAACTATTTCGACTGTTTTACCTTTAGCTAACTGCTAAAATTCAACTCTTTATTCACTAAGTTTAAAAATGTCAAAAGTTAACTAACTTTTGACATTGTTTATCGATATTTTAAAAAAAAAAGCCTATTTAATTGTTTATGTATTGCTTTTAGCTATTTTCTATTGCTTATTTGATTCTTCTAAATAAGAATTATCAGCTAAACATTTAAAAAGTCATGTAAAATTCAAACATTCTGTTAGATTACAGATGATAACCTAAAAAGCAAACTACATATTAAGCCTTCTTTATAGGCATTCCTAGATAGTATCTATCCCTAGATGCGTCAGTGATGGTATCCATTCCTCCCGTCTGTGACAGATGAGCCATGTTTTGGAGTATCCTCTGGGCAGTCCACTTACTGCCTGAAAAGGAACCCCTTAATCTCCACTTTCTCTTTGTTTGGACTATTATCAGACCTGTCAGTCCCAGCTGCTTTATCTTCACAGGACTCATCTACTGGCTGTGTGACGTTGGCTTAATTCTATCAAAGGCTCTTATCTCTGCTTTGCCTGAGGATGCATCCTTCCTCTGACTCACTAGAACGGCCCTGGCTCTGATAAGAGGATCACTTATTAGGGTGAATGACACTGTTTGGAGTGAGGGCTTTTTTTATGCATGTCGCTGGATCACTGGGCTTATGTTTTCCTGCTGTACTTTGCTTAGGTCAGTCCATCAATCTGCCTTTTCTCGGTTTGTATTGTTTATTAGGGCGGTGTAGTCTGAAACCTGAGCTAATGACACAACGACATCCCATCAGCCACCACTGATCCAGAGATAGTCCCCTTTGATGGCAGTTAGCTTTCTGTCTTTTGGCAGTAGTCACTTGAAACAGTCTGAAGGAATGTTATGCATCTTGATCTGATGAGGAGCAATTACATGGGAGGGAGCTGTTGCCTTTGAGGTGGAAGCTTACCTGCCACACCCTGCAGGCTTACAAATAAGCCTCTGGACACGTCCCAAATGTGTGAGAATGGTCCCTTTTTGTTCGTGTCCTCCTCCTCGTGACATATGGTCTGACAGGATCCGACAGGTGGGGGCAGAGAGGGAAGCTTTAGCCAAGGTGCTGAATTAACTCATCTAGTGTGCTTTGGTTGGCATTATGTCAACGAGACAAATAGAAGAAGCTTTTCTAGAGCCCAGAAGAAAAGATATTTGCAGTAGATGTTTGACTCAGGTCAAGTGTATTGTTTCTATTTATTGTCAAACAAGTGGTGATTATACAGATAATATGTTACTATTTTAATGTAGGCGAGATGATTCTGTGGATACATGTGACTACTTTCACGTCTGTGAGAAAAGGAAAGGGTTCCTCTGTGCATACACACACAGTATCTTTAGTTTTGTACTCTGTGCATGAGTTTGCATGACTGAGAATATTTAGATGTTAATTCTTTTTTACCACCATAATAATCAGAACCCAGTTTTGCATATGAATCATAAGCATTGCATGCAAGGTCATGTACATGCAAGTTTCCTGGAAAACTAATCATGGAAAAAACATGCAGCTTAGCTGCTTGGACCAACAAAGAGCTACCCATAGGTTAAGTAGAGATGTTGCAATCACAAATTGGATTTTCCATAATGCAGTCGCTGTTACAAACACTTAACTTTATTTAGATTAAAATGGGCATTGCCCATTACCAACAAGCTTCAGGCACAATGTCTCTGCTCCAGGGATTAACCACAATTTATGCTTTTATTTTGCTGGCGTGGTGACAGCCAAAGGGAAACTTTCTAAAAAGGCACATTTACAAGGCAAATTATCCCTTACCCACTTATTTTATTTTGTCCTACTCCTCACCACAAGCACAAACAGAATGGTTATTAAAGAAACTAGTTTTTGAACACTGAGCGATTAGACTAGGGCCATCAGTGTTATCATTGTGTCTTGTATTGTTTACCCTTGGCACAAAAAGTCGTGGTTCTATATTACCGTCATTTTGAAGGCTGTTTTACAGAGCCTGTGGATATGTGAGTTTCAAATATGATATAATCATGCCATGGCCACTCCAAGACAGTCCACATTTAAGCATTCTGGATATGCTTGACTTGATCATTTTCCACAATGGTCTTCAGAAATGGACAGCAATTGCCCCACCAATGAAAGGGGATCCTCTTTGTAATTAAAGCCAGTAGAAAATTGGATCATTTTTTGCCTGGACAGCTTTCACATTCCAGCCTAATATGGCATTGGAAGCTTTTGAAGTTGCTGTCTTGGCAGTCCCAAATTATACCTTTCATCAGCCAATCATAAGAAAATGGCAACCTGACATTCCCAATTGCAACTTGCTTTTGAGCTGAAGTCCATGTAATCAACGAGGAGTGCATGATATCCACTGACAAATCGACTATGAATACTAGAATTACAATTTCTCTATCATAATTCATGGAATGTTTTATTTTTAAGATCAAAGTCACATTTTTACTTGATCCACCAAAAGTCATATAGATATATGTAATTATCTGTTTACTTCATACTGTTTCAAATGATTACCTTCTTAGTGAACCCTGACCAATTCTACTTATTGTTTTCCAAATGTCAAGTCTTGTGTGATAAACTGTCAGATTTTTCCATCATATTACAATACTATTTATAACTGTCATTAGCTTAAGTCTTTCTGTATCTTTGGGGCATTCACTCCAAGATATGTACCATGTAACTACAGCATCACAGGTTCAATTCCAACAGTGGGCCTTTGTCACATATATTAAATACAAAAAAGCATATTTTCTGGTGTGAATCTTCTTTCCTTTTGCTCTAACCAGTTTTCTTCTAACAGACAATAACATTATAAAGGTCCGTTTATAATTCTGCGTAGACACTGTACCCTAGGCTATACCTACAGACCATAAGAACTGTGAATAGTCATACACACATCTTCTCTCTTTTCTGCGTTGCCATAATTTCAGTAAAAGTAACTGATCTTTGACATTCACTAGCTCCAACATGATTCCAACAGTTTCAGTTGCTACTGTTTTAAGTACACGATGAAACTCACCACAGTGGCAGAGAAACCCCACCACCAACTAGCGTTTTGGCAGATTAACTGCAGAGCGACACAGACACACGAACATACAGATATAAATGCTCAAAATGATGCAGACCTCTTGCTTAGACTACGGCATATGCTCTGCGTCAGTCCTACGCAGAAGTATAAACAGGCCATGACCATGAGCAACGTTATAAATTTATGCTTTAAAAGTCATCTGAACAACCAAAATCTTGTGTTTATTTTCCTGTGAGTCAAGGAAAAGAGGCTTTGGCTGGACTAAAAAGTCACATCTTGTAAGTCAGACCAAAATTATGAACAGGCTTAGTGTAATATTAAGTCAGCAAGTTGCCCAGGTCAGAATTAATCACCACTGTAATGGACAGTTATATTGCTTCGCCCTCTGAGCTCAAGTTCAACATGTTTGTTGGGGATTCAAAATGCGCTCATCATGTTACTGAATCACTTCCTGCAACTTCTGCACGCTCACCCAATTATGACTTGACAGAGCTGACACAGACGAGTACATTCACAATGAAACAATGGCCTTTAAGGGGTAAAAAGCTCCATGGAAGCATTTACACAGAAGGTAACTGGTCGCCCCATTGCCTCATCCTCACCGGACAGCTGTAATGTCGAAAATGTAATGTTGAGTTTGACATGAATTATGGGCGTTGGCACAAGTCAGCGGGGTCACCGAGAAAATCTATTTTATAGTGAGAATGTTATACTGTGGTAACACAGGTAACACAGGTAACATACAGTGTGCTGCAATTTTCTCCTCCACCAATATAACAGTCTGTAATTTTTGTATAATCTTTGTTGACCCCCGGCGTACAAAAGATAAACTCTTCCAGGATGACAATTGGCCAGTTGAGGTCAATTAAACTTGTGCTCTTCTGCTGAGAGACTGCTGGCTGACCAGTGTAACCCTGAAACAATGGCTACTATTATGCATCCTCAGGCACGTCTACTGTACAGGCACATACTTGTGCCCCAGAACAAACCAACCTCCTCAGAGACACTGAAATGAAACATGAACAAATTTGTGTCTTAGTGGTTTCTCCCATTCTTAACCCCGGGCTCTGGCCAAGGCCAGAGCGTTGCGAACGACTTCATGCATTTATAAATAGGCAAAGAGAAAAGGGGAAAGAGAGAAAGGAGCCCAACAGATGACTGAAACCATATGGAACTGCTAGAGAGTAACTCATCCTGTGACAATATAGCACGCAGCTCACCCTCATGTCACAGCCGTTCACGAAAAACTGCAATTGGAGAAGGTCAGTCGGTGGCTGGGGCCAAGAACAAAGTGATCATGATTTTCAAAAAGTACATGCGGGATCTCAGGAGGAAATGGTTTTGCCGCCAAACACTCAATTACACGTAATTACAATAATTCAACCTTGGAGGATGGTTTATTCCATTTTATTATGAGGTTCGCTCTTTCATGTCTCGTGGTGGTGGTGGTGGTGGGAGCGCTGGGGGTTTGGGGGGGGGGGCATCGTGAACAGTGACAGGGACTATTTGAAACAGATACTTGGTCCCTAATCTAAATGTTTTTCTTTTTTCTTGTGCCCTGCAGCACTTGAGCCCATGGACAATTTTTTTTTTACTCAAGATTGGGTAGGTCATGCTAAAAGCCACATGCCTGTCATGACCCTTATCTACTGCAAATGTCAAGGTCAAAGGCTGAGTATCCATAAAATATCTGTTGGAGTAGTACAGTTATTTGTGCAGAAACAATTAGTCGATCAATTATATACTCTTGAATCTCTTGAAATTGAATATCCTGGGTTTTTGACTGCCGGTGAGAAAAAATGTGATGGCACATTGTGATGAATATTTTTTGCACAGTTTTTATTATTAATATTTTGTATCAGTTAGTAATTATGGATCTATCAGGATGCATCCTGCAGGCACAGCTGTTAAATGATGCTTTTATCCAAAGCATTTCACAACACCTCTCCTTCACCCACTCACACACACACTGATGACTGCGAGCCACCATGTAAGGTGCAGGTCTGGCGGTTTGAGGTCTAATGTCTAACCTTGTTTTGCCCACGGACACTTCAACATGTGGACAGGGATTGAATGGTCAACCCTGTGATTAGTGGACAACCTGCTCTACCTCCTGAGCCAGTCTTTAAAAACCCATCTTTTCTGTCTCAAGCCCAAGCCCACAAAACCCTGACGACATTATCAGGGTTATTTTTTTTTTTTTTTTTTCAAACTTCAGAAAGCTCACCCAGAACCACAGACGACAGTATACAGCTATCTTCACAGGCTGAATAGCACTTCTTGTAAACTGCATGTCAGAGGAGTACCCCCTTTAAAATCTAATCTAAAAAAAGCAGACCACATCATTTTTGTGCATGCTTACAGAAGCAATTTTCATACACTAGATACTGAATATTTAAAATTTTCTGAAAACCTCAAAATAAAAATACACAAAAACAAAATGACAGGAGATGCAAACACTCATGTCTGATTGTCACTTATGGCCATTATCTGATTGCAGAAGCTCTGACTGACATCATGTTCATTTGATTTGGACGTTTTCAAAAGTGGTTGATTGTGCATTTCCACTGAAGCATCTTCACAGAGGACAAAGGCCTAGTCACCGCTGAACGACCAAGCTTCGTGGCTCTTGGCTTTTGGAGTTTACAGAATTTCCCAGTCTCACTGCAAATTTAACCTTCTGTTACAAAAACACACTCTCACACTCAAATTATCAGCCCACTCAGTGTCGGAGGGTTAGACTGTTGAGCGCCCAGGTCCACACCGCCACACCCCAAATCGAAGACTGAGAACTCTGTGTGATTGATAGTCACTTTTAATTTTGCTTAAGGATTTCTGTGTGTTTCTGTGCTGAAATATAGGCCCCTTAACAAGACCGAATCACAGACGTGGGCAGACAGGAGGCTTTGAAATGCGGCAACCCCTGAACCAGAAAATAATCAGGGAAACTTAGGACTTAGGCAAGGCACTGTGGCCGGAAATTCACTGTGAATACTGGTTTCAACCATGACCATTTGAAAGCCCAACTTTTTGGCTTTTGCACTGATTTCATGCCCCCCCCACCCACGTCCCCCAGTCTCCTTCTTGGCTGTTCGTCACACACTCAATTTGGGCTCCCTCTGACCTAAAAGTTGATGAGTAGCGTCTCTGTTTTTGGGGCAGCTCTTGTCTGCAAAAAATGAACTGGTGCATGCCTTTGGTGCGTTTGTCACACACACACACACACACACACACACACACACACACACACACACACACACACACACACAAATATACAGTGTGTCCCTTTTAGACCTGTGGCTTGCCTCTGTTCTTAACAACACATCACAGGGATGGCTACTTTTCTGCTCGTCCAGCAAAAACGTTCGCTCACCGTTTCCCCTTCTGGTATTCCTCCTCGTCTTCTTCCACTGTGGAGGAAGAAATTGCGGTTGAGAGTTTAGGCCAAGTCTCCCCACAGCTTGTCCTGATTACTAAGTAGACAAGTACCCATGGTTAGACCGAACCAGGTCTCTCTGGTCCTTGTTTCCCCTTCCTTCATATTTCAGAGTGACTGTCTCTGAGGTTTCTGTGAAGGACAAGGGACCCCATTGGATTGTGGATGGTCCTAAAATAAACTTGCTTTTAATCAGTCACCACTGTGGTGGTCAATACGTGTTATGTAGACATTATGATTGTACGCAAAGTGATTGATAAAGTGGGTCATGACTTCATTCAGCATAGTAGAGTACACACAGTGTAATTTAGTTTTGAACAAACAAAGTTCGACCACATGTCACTGTCTGGCATGTCCTTATGATCTTAATGTTCTCATCAGTCCTCAGAAAGCCAACCAACCATGGATTTTTTAATCTGCAGTTTCCACTCCTCCTCCTTTCCTTTTCCGCGTCTCCTCCTCTGATCACTGTTTTCCCTCTGAATTGTATCAGCAGCTTTCTGCCTTCCAGTCAATTAGTAAAGGCAAACACAGCAACAATCAGCCTCTTGGCTTAATGCACTCCACCTCTACAGCAGTAAATACCAACTGGTTCCTCAAAGCATTGTCATTCAGAAGGGCCCTGCTGGATCTGGTCTTTGTCAAGAAGAGAGGGGCCCCCTTTGAAATGGCAGGCCATACCAAAAACACAACTTGTTTAAATGGGAGAAAAAGGCTAAAGGGAGTATCACAATGGCTAATGGAGCCCGAAAAAGGCACATTACAGTCAACTGTCCGATTCATCAGCCGAGCAGGTTGTGTTTTGTTTTGTAACAAGGACAGTTTGTGTCACATACCACTGGAACTGTCCGACTTCTCTGATCTGAGTTCAAAGGGAAGACTGTGGCCTTTAATCGCAAAGACTGAGAAAGTTTCAAAGCATCCTGTTTTCACATTATCACGCCAACATTTAGCCCTACTTTGTGCCTCTTATGTGTTGCTGTTACATTTTAATCACAGAGCTAAGCATCACATTTTTCTAAAAATGTCACTGGCAGTGTTTGAAAAATGAAAACTGTACTTTATAAATATTTGTTTGTCCGTTTGTCAATTTGTGATTTTCTAAGTATCTGGAAGTGACCTGTCTTACTCTGACACGAGGAAAATATTAACATGTTTTTTTGTATAATAACCTAAAATATTACATAAAACTATTAACTGAACTAATATACCTGAAAACAAAATTATTCTATGTGGCTTGCTTTGTTGAAACTGAGATATTATTTCCAGCAAAAATTTTTGTTTGGATTAGGAAAAAGAGGTGCACCTAGGGAAATCAGATTGAAATCCTTTTTTATTTTATATATATATATATATATATATATAGTTTTTTTTTTATTGTGGTAAATAAGCTTTTCTCTGGCTGTCTGTGCAGTTAGTACATGCACCATGAGCATCTCTGACTGACTCTATTTGTATTTTTAATGGTCTGTGTGCCTGGAGAGTAAATTGAGTTTATGGCCTGCTGACAAAGTCAGAGGTAAAGGATGAGAGTGCTTCATGACAATAACAAAGAAAAGGTAAGAGAAAGAGCATGACAAAAGTAGCATGCAGTAAAAAGAAAATGCTTTGTATGTAAATCATGAGTTTCCCTGGCGCCATGTGAAAGTATGCACGACAGTACAAAGAATCCTAGGCATGTTGCTGGTATGGGAAGGCCCTGACGCTAGATCAAGTGGCGGTGCCATTGTCAATTTGTCCATCAGAAACACAGAGAAAGAGGGAGGGATGGGAACAAAGGGAAGGATGGGTAGACAGACAGAGGGACAAAAAAGGATGAAAGAAAGTAGAGTATAATGTAACAAGAGGAAAGATAGAGAGAGGAGCTTCGAAACAAACCATCGGATGGAGACAGGTGCCCGGAGGTTACACTGGAGACAGAGGGGTGAGGACGAGGCGAGGATGGAAGATGGATGAAGCAGACCCCTGCTGAGTGTCCGTCTCAGACTCCTGTCTCGGGCTCTTCTTCGCTC
The DNA here is from genome assembly GCA_037833715.1 of Toxotes lorentzi. Classification (NCBI taxonomy): domain Eukaryota; kingdom Metazoa; phylum Chordata; class Actinopteri; family Toxotidae; genus Toxotes; species Toxotes lorentzi. The sequence continues at coordinate 9,346,537 of JBBMJY010000018.1, forward strand.
CTCTGAGCACAGCGGGAGAGAAAGAAGAGGACAGTAACTCCCTGTCACACATCCTCTCTGATTCATCTGCGTTTCACATTTTCTCTGCGCTCCATCATATAAACAGGTTTACGTTCAGTCTTCACACATATAAACACCCTTGCTGTCCTCCATTCTCTCTTGCTTTCTCTCTCCCTCTCTCTTGCTCATTAGGGGCCATTTTCACTTCAAAGCACCTCCATTATCTGCCATCTCTGAGGGCAATTAGGAATGGGGTGACTTTGAGCGGCAGGCACAGCCACTGCATTATAACTACTCATCCCCTGTCATGAGGGCCTTTGTGGGGGCCGCCAACATTGATGGAGAGAATACCGGGACCCCATACCTCCAGCCCAACCCCCGACCCGTCCACATACCCCCAGCCGGCCCCTCCTTTTGACTGCTAAACTGTGGAGTAAAACGGTGTGTAATTAAGTGGCAGTCAAAGCAGGTCCTGTTTGGGTGTGTGACGGGCTTGGCAGGGGAGAGTTGGGGTTGAGGCGGCAGTTTGGGGAGGAGGGAGGAGACCAGAGTCACAAGGCTTGTGGGGCAATTGTGGAAGGGGGGCAAGTTTGGGATGAATGAGAATGGTGAGAATACAATAGCGAGGCTATGGAGTGAAGAAGGGAAAAACCCACTCTGGATGAAATAAAGTCAATGTTTACTTACCTACAGTTACTTACTGTGAGTGTTGAAAAATTTACCTGCTACTTGTCTGTATGTTGCAAATAAACATGAGTAACACATTTAACAGAATCAGTGAAGGAGGGGGGGGGGGGGGGGGGGGGGGGGGGGGAGGGGGGGGGGGGGGGGGGGGGGGGGGGGGGGGGGGG
>JBBMJY010000018.1:9365466-9393016 GCA_037833715.1 Toxotes lorentzi
CCCCCCCCCCCCCCCCCCCCCCCCCCCCCCCCCCCCCCCCCCCCCCCCCCCCCCCCCCCCCCCCCCCCCCCAACCCTGTATCAATGTCTACTATATGCTTTTAAGGTATGGTTAAAGATTTAGTGAAATATGTTTGTTTGTGTTCTTCTTCTGCTTTGTGTTAGATCAGAAGACTGATACTACTCTGTATGGTAAATATGAAGCCAGTGGCATAAAGACTGCCAGACTATTTCTGGCTTTGTCAAAAGTAAGGCTAGGTGGCTTTTGACAAAGCCAGAAATAGTTTGGCATGTAACCCCCGCAGAACCACAACCCACTTTTTACACTTTGGTTTTTGTTTGGATTAAATCAATAAGACATGATGTTCATTCACATGCTTCAGAGGACCTAGGAGGCAGATTTTTTTATTTTTTTTTTAACTTTGCTCGCTGTTTTCTTAATGCTAAACTAAGCTAAGCTAACTGCCTGCTGGATGTAGCTTCATCACAATGCTAATGAATAGTTCTAAGAAATTTGAACTATTCCTTTAAGACAAACTGGTCTGTCTGCACACAGAGCAGCACTCAGGGTTAACTCATGTTCTTACTTACCCTCCTATTTTCACAAACACACACACACAGTGCTCAGTTTGTCCAGTCACCAACAGTGAACTTATGCAATTTTCCCATCATACACAGGAAGTGGTTTCTCCACCATCACCATCCCCAAGTTGCCATGGGTAACATGGTGTTTCCTTACCACCTCTTCACCGTTTTCATCTTTTTTTCCCCCTTCTCTCCCTTGTTTGTTTGTTTCCCTGATGTTTTTATTTAAGGCATCAAAAGACACCCCCCACCCGCTCCCTCCCTCGCGACGTCTCCCCCAGGCCCCAGAGCAGTCAGGATGATTTGTAAACTTCAAACGACTAAGAGCCCCAGCCTGGTCTCCTCTGCTCATTTAGGTAATTCAATAAGCCAGGGGGGACAAGCACAGCGGCGTACTGCTTCCCCCTCCTGCCCTCTGCGCCCTCTCTCTTCCGACTGAAGCCTCTGTGGACTATCTGCAGCAAATGCCGTGAAGGGAGCTCCCGCTAAGGGAGGATCCAGTGTTCATCTTAACCACCATATTTTATTGTTTGTTTTTTTCTTTTTAAATAAGGCTCATTGATGTTCGTGTTAGTGATAAGGGTTGTCCCTGTGCTGACCTGTATAATGAACTTGAAGTTCTGTCTTTTTCCTTTTCAACACTCCCCTTATATCATGGCTTCTGAATGCTGTGTTTGATCCGATAACCTCATCAAAAGACAGTGGTTTGACAGAGGCACCCTGGGGAAATCCTCTCTGCAACCGTCACACCTTCACCTCTTCATGGTAAATGCTTTATCGGTGAGGTCACTGTATGCATGTGACAGTTCATCGAGCCAACAGTCTATCAGGGTTTGTTCCCCAGTTGCCGTTGGGGGAAGGAAGGGGCAGGTGATAGAGTGGGAAAGGTGGGGCAAGAGGGAAGGGAGCGTTTAATGATATCTGTCTCCCTCCCAGCTTGTCGAGACAGAGGTGGCGGCAGATCTAAGTAGGCATCGTCACAATGTCCCAGACCCATAAACGGTGGAAGAGCATAAATCTCTATCTTTATCAAAACCACACAGAGACGTTGGTGGCCACTCCCCACCGTGGCTGCCTGTACCCACCAAATCTGCATCTGATAAAGTCCCCACTCCCTCCCTACCTCACTGCTCCACATCAGACATCTCTAATAATGCCACACAAAACCTGCTAGCAGAGTAAAAGGCTGCTTACACTGGCACCACAGTCTGCAGAAAATGATTTGACACTGCATGACTTGTTGCAACTCATGTTGAAACATAAATCACAGAGTCTTTATATTCCCACCAACCAGTTTTAATATAAATAGCAATTAAGGACAACACCAAAGAAAAGTGGTCTAGTCTTTCCTGGTATTACTGCGGGATTTATGTTTTCCCAAGCATGGTTCTTCTCCGACTGACAAATTTTTTCACACTAGACAAAAATCCAAATTAAAGAGACAATTCCCAGCACTCGAAATAAAGTGAAAGGTTATGTTTTGACCCTTCTAAAAACTGTAGAAGAGAAACAGAGCATCCTGTTCCCCAGGCCTGCAGCGTCTCCCTCTCCTTGCCTGAGAGGCAGCCCACCCCCAAAGGAGGCAGTAAATGGTCCATTTTATCTCTTTTCTGTCAACCATGACTGCAAGAGCACCAGATAGTAATCTGTAAGAAAAAAGTAGAGTAAAAACAATTTAAGTGCCCCCGCAAATTTTTTTCTTTTTTCTTTTTTTTTTTTTACACTCTTTCACTCGTCCAAAAACCTTTCAAAGCAAATTATGATTGGGATGAAATTGCAGAGCCACTTCCGCAGGAAGGAAAGGCTGACTAATCGCTTCGCCATTAATGCTGAAGCTCATCAGGACCCTGTCGCCTGCTGGCATTGCCCACACGGCCACGCTGACTGCTGCTGTCAGAGCGAGGTTGGCGGATGATTTGCTCCAACGCGAAAACAGCTCACAGAGAATATTTGGATTGTGCTGTTCAAATATTTGGAGCGCCCTGACACGGCTGCCGCCATCTACAGCTGGCAAGGCAGAGACTGCCTGTAATTGATTTAATTATCAGTAATTACCCAACTGTTTTTGTGTACGCTCTGTAGTCCTGGGTTGGGGAGGAGAACGGAGGGAGGGGGGGTGCGAAGGGGGGGTCAGAGCTAATGATGTGTTTCCATGTTAATTAATGCTGCGGTCCAGTCTGATTAAAATGCAGCCATACAGACACATGTAGATGTCATTTCCTGGAGACTGACACAGATCGACGCTGAGGGTGGCAGTCTGAGGTGAGTGAAAGGAGAATTAATTTGTTGAGCTGTAGAGAAATGAAATATGAGGTTCTAGTGTTACTTTGGGTTCATCAGGGTTCAAAACACTTCAGCCTTTTCTTGTAGATCACCAACTCTTTCTGAGCAGTCGAACAATAAAGGTGAACATGAGAATATCACTCATGAAATTGCAGTGCGTTTTGCAGAATTGCAACAAATCTATTTTGTGTGTGTGTGTGTGTGTGTGTGTGAGTACCATTTGCATGCACGTGAGCTCCCTGCAATATGTGTCTGAGAGAGAGGGTGGGGGGAGCTGTTAAAAGTCTTGAGTTCTAGCCTGTAAATGTCATGTTTGGTCGAAGATTTCCGTTTTTGCCTTCTAATTGGTGTCGGGGGATTTTGGGTTTTAAAAGGGAGGGTGAAAAAAAAAAGCGAGTGAGGAAAGCATGGATGGGGGAAAAATAAGCCCACAGATCTGTCGAGTTCCACTGAACCTAAACTGGGTTTTAATGGTTCCTACTCCAGGGGAGCGTAGCTTGGGTCATTAAGACGGGAAAATGGGGTCATGCTAGAATAATAATCTCCCGCTTTTATTTGACAGCACAAGAAAAATATTGTGTCAACACATAAAAGAGGTTACTGGTGATCATAAACTACATTCAGTGTTCAAAACCTGTGGAGAGGGGAATAAAATGTTGAAGTAGTGGCAGGTTTTGAAAAAGGCGTGATCTTGAAGAACCTTTCTTCTTGAGTTTGTGGGTAAGAATAAGAGAGAGAAAAAAAGAATTCTTCACCAGGACATTTTTGACTTACAGAGGTACCTCTCCTGATGGAGGTTCAAAGGTGACGCTGCTCATCGCTGCTTATAAATCTGAAGGCACACTCTATGTTTCATCCACAACTGCTCTCCAACACCCCCACATTCCCCCTCAATCCCTGCCCCACGGTCTTGGTCCCAACAGTGAGTGGGTTACTCTACTGTTTACAATATTTCAAATTCCCTCTCAAGTGTTTGGCTTGGCAGGTTGTCCGGCCTTTTCCCTAGCAATTACAGGCTTGCGGGGTTTCTCAAATGGGGCTTTTGAAGAAATAACACTTTTCTCCCCAAGCTCAAGGGAAAAAATGGAGACATTTGGCCAGCAGCTCACACAGTCAATCTCACAGACTGAGCTCAAGCTCCGTCTGACGCACTTGGCTACTAAAATATCCTCATACCTAGCGTGTGTGTGGAGACACACACACACAGAGTTTCAGATGCTTCGTTTAGATTCAGTCAGAGACTTACAGTGACTAATGAACTGTAATGGAATATGAAGACTTGATGCAAAACTGCCAGTTCTTTAGATTTAGTAAGCTAGCATAAAGCATGTCCTGTTGGAGACATGAATGTCTATACCACATTTCACTGGAAATCCATTCAGTAGTTGTTGAAATATTTCAGTTTGGATCAAAATGGCTGAAACAGTAGCAAAAAAAAAAAAAAAGCTTGCTTATTAGGATAAATAAACAACAGTATTTCCCATATCAAAGTTTTGCTTTGTTCCTTTATATTGACTCAAAGCAAGCTGATGACTGAGTCTTTCAGCTCCCGTTTTCAGAACGTACCAATTAAAGAAAAAGGGAGTGAGGGAGGAGAAGGAGATGAGGGCTCGGAGATAGACGTTGATTGTTTATTTGTCCATAATTGGCTAAGATCAACGTCCTGAGGTCCTCCTTTATCTCCCAGAGCACAACAAAATTATATATAATGTGTGAGGCTGTCAATGAGAGAGAAAGAGAGACAGCAGAGAGACAGATAGAAAGACAGACAGAGGGAATTTGTTTGTTTGTGCATGAGTGTGCGCGTGCAGATGAGAGCACAACAGAGAACATTTTAAGGACATAAGTCATTGCCGCTTCTCATTCTGGTAATTACAATAAACGTAATTGCACAATTGCCCTACTAAACTTTCTCTGTGAAGATTATGATGCCGAGTTCAGATGAAAGGCCCAATAACATCAACATAGTTGGCCTTGTATTGTCAAAGGGCAGAGAGAGGGGGTGGGGGGTTAAAGGAGGAGCAGGAGTAGAGGTTGGGAGGGGGGGGGGGCTTGTGAGTTCCTTACCCTGAGGCTAAGAAATCTCCCCTCCCTCTGCTCCTCCACCTCCCCTCGCTCTTCCACCCACACAAGGGAGTTAAAAATCCCATTTACTCTGACTGGAGCCAGGAGTTGGCTTGAAAAGGCCGGGGACAAAAAGCGATTTTCCACGGAACAAAACCATTACAATGGTCCAGCTTTGATCTGGGCCCCCCCTCCTCTCCACTCCTACCAGTGCCAATTGAACTTTGTCACCATGCAACTGTCATCCGCGAAGGGAAAGCCCTCATACTCTGAATGAAGCGGTCCACAGCAATTTACTCCAGACAGCGCTTTGAAGTGTCAGAGAGAAGTCCGGCTCCTAGACTGCACTTTTTGGACTGCTCACTCTCTCTCCTCTCCTTCCCTCGTTCTCATTCTTTCTCTTGCCAATTTCAAATGGCCAGCAGGACAGCGTGGACAGTCCAGCAGGGCAGCGAAAGAAGAGAGGGAACATTAAACGTCCAGCATCTTTGCTTTCTCTCTCTCTTTCCCTCCCTCCCTCTCGTCTAAGTAACAGAGGCATGCAGCGCTGGCATGTGGATAATCAGCCATGGGGCCCCGCGACATCAAAAGCTTGGAGAGCCCCTAAGAATACAAATGTGAGGCCTAATGGTACACTTCATTAATGTCCTCCCCATCAAAGGCCACTTTACTGACTTGGGAGATTGACTAATTTACACATTGTGGGAAATTGCTCCCAGCCATGCGTAAAACTGCCAAGCATTTATATAGAGAGAGTCAGAGAGAGAGCTGGGGGGAGGTAAATGGAAGGGACAGCCTCTGTTCTCTTCTCTTGTGCTTTCTTTAACTGTTGGAAGTGGCTGAAGGCCAAGCCACATTATCACACATACGAACACTGGGGAGTGCACGCCTTTGTGTCTCATAAGGATTATTACTTTAGGCATTTTGATGTGTTCTATCGCTCTTCCTCCCCTTCTTCTCTTTCTTATGCTCTCCTCCTCCCTCAGTGCTAGATCCACTTCTTTTTTTTGCTTAAGCTTCCCCTAGAATAGTTTTATATTTTGGGAAATATGCTTCTTTGCTTTCCAAGAGTGTGATGAGAAGGTCAATATCAATTTCATGTGTGTTTAAAGCACAGGCAAGATGAGGTTAGTTTAGCTTAGCATAAAGACTCGCACTGTCCAGAGTGAACAACTCCACAGCTTGTTTACAAAGTGTGCTGTTTATTTAAACCTTATATGAACAAAAATGTAAAAATGGCAATCATGTCATGTTGACAAACAACAGGTTACTGGTACGACTTCCACTTTTGTGTGATACCTTACAGCTACACTGCAGGTTGGTGCAATGAAGCAACCCAGGAAACATACTGGATGACTTTGCACTTCACAATTTACATCCAGTGCCAAGGTTTATTGTGAAAGCAGGAAGCAGTGTGCCCTTTATGTAGCTAGCTGTAGCGTAAGGGTGTGGAAGTCACAGTTGTCCTGAAGAAGACCTGCAAAGGCTTGCAATTAAAGATCCCCTCCACATGTTTTTACTTCTTAAATTAGATCTACACCTTCTCCCTCACTGAAAAATCAGGAATCTATGAATATGCAACCATTTTTTTTTTCGTTTCTAACTACTGGACACAAAAAACTCCTACTTCATCAGAAGGTCCTTCCTCACTCTGTGTCCACACCTACATCACACCTGTGTAAGTGTATATCAGAACATTTTGGCCTTAAACAAAGACTTAAGGTGAGCACGGTCAACAATCCTCCATCAAGGATGAAAGTGTAAACAACAGGCGTTGACAGGCGCATTTTGGAACTTTGGACAAAGCCAAGCTAGCTGCCTCCCGTTTCTTCCACTCTTTATGCTTAGCTAAGCTAACTATGTCTTGACTTGAGCTCTGCATTTAATCCACTGACATGAGGTTGATACTGATCTTCTTATCTCACTTTTGGAAAGTAAGCAAACAGCCTAAACGTATATCCCAAAATGTTGAACCGTTCCCTTTAAACATACACAAATCGACTAATCCCAATCAATCCAAGTCTCTATGTTCCTCTTTGGAGCGACACGTTTATATACATATTTCACAATCACACACATCATCTACACACACACACAAACTCATATTACTGTCATCACCAGTTATTACAAGCTGGAGCCGCGTGCAGGCTCGGCATGTTTTACAACCACGTTAATCATGCTACAGGGACTTAAGTGACTGTTTGAGCTATTTTTTGTTGCCGTCTTACATACATGTTAGTGTGAGCATGAACCATATGTGTATATGTGCATGTGTGTATGTTTGGGGGTGAGAGAGTTGACGCCTGCTTTGGGCCTTAACACCTGTGATACAGAGCAAGTCTTTCAGCAGGCAAATGATATGGCTTTAATTTGTCTTCTTGAAACAGTGTGGCTGGCCGCAGACACTGATGCCAAGTCCCACTCGACTGTAGCACTGAGGAGAATGTTAAAAGTGTGTTGAGTGTCTGTACATGTAAGCATAGCCTTGACATAAGTAAATACACTGGCTTGGGTGGAACACCTGTTTATGTTGGAGACTAGGGAAGCTGACAGATATTATAAAGGAGTTTTCAATGTTTTCCATGTAGCCAGAAAGTAGCAATGAAACCTTTTCAAGGAGCTGCACAGGCAAAAGTGCTGTGCCACTGGACTCGACTTTTCTGGCAGCAAGGGAAAGCCTAATGTGTCTCGTTTGCAATCTGGACAGAGTTTTGTGGTTGGCCCAGCCTGCAGTAGTACACACTTCAGTCATTGGATGGTCAACAGAGGTGATTTGAATATCGTGACTAATTCGACCAATTAAACTGTCACAGGGCTTTTTTCAAAGGGCCTTTTGCTCAAGCTGCTCATCCATAATGCTCTCCTCTGTTACCCCGGGCTTTGACTTTAACTCTCTCTATTCACAGTGAAGTGGTGCAATGAGCTAGATCACAGAGTATGTAAAAGCATGGCCAGAGGCACTACTGGGCCAAGCCACAGATGATGGGGGATCTTTACAAATTGAACAATGAGGTCAGTATAAACAGTTTGAGACACTGTTACTTGGCTGCTTTCAAATCAGAAGTGGTCAGGGTGGTCAAAACTAAATTTACAGGAATTAAATGGAAGTCATAAAATTCAATTTATAACTTTACCACTATCTCTAATGTGACAGCTGTACTTCTACTAGTCCCCTGTGTGTGTGTGTGTGTGTGTGTGTGTGTGTGTCTGTGTGTGTGTGTGTGTGTGTGTGTGTGTGTGTGTGTGTGTGTGTGTGTGACTTTGTGCTACGCATTTAATTTAAATGGAAGTGATTTTATTTTGAATCAGTTAGACACAGAGCATAGATAGGTAGAGAGATATACATTTTGGATTTTGCTCAGTGGCAGCCATACTGCACAGCCCTGTTCCATCATTGTTGCTTATTTTCTCGTGACCCTATGGAAAAACACAGGTGATTCAGGTACTTACAACTCTTTCACTACTGTGGCTACAACTGTCCTTTTAGGCAGCAGCACAGGCCTGAATGTATAAAAGGCTGAGTATGCTTAAAGACTACACTACACGTGTAAAGGCACAAGTGTCAATACCTTTTCCTGATGGCTTTTCTTAAAGGTGGGGTGGAAAGGTTACAGAGAAGGACAAGACCTGAAGCATCAGGATAGAAACGCACACTTTTGGAAGGTCTCCCCTGGAATGTATCCACAGTGTTTGTACTTGGCTGTATGCATGAAAAGAGATAGAAGTAGTTTTGAGAAGAGTGGAAAAAAACAGTTTGAGAGTGAAGTTCAGATCTTGTCTGCTTTCAGACCTGACCAATCACTGTGTGTCAGACCATGTTCACACTGACAACAGCACTCTGCAAAAAATGTGGCCTCCTTACATATTTCAAAAAGGCTGCAAACAATAGGTGCGTCATCCAGCAACGCAGTTAAACCTCGCTTAAATATTGCTGCAACACAACTTAATTCAGCCCTGCAATGAACAATCGAACATCTACAAGGGGACATTCCTAGTAGATTAATTTGTCATGTGAACATTTTAATTCCTCTGTTTACCTGTTGATCATTGCAATAAAGGATGGAATGATTGTCACTGTCAATCACTGTCAATGTTTCCAGGAGTTGAAATCCTTCCTCATGGACCTGTGCCATGTTTTGAAGTCTAATAAGTTCTCAGGCTTATGGATCTTTGGTCTTTTGTTCAGACCAGCCTCTCTTATATTTAATCTCATTGGTACCTGAATGGCCAGTGTTGCTTTAAGCCTCAAGTTTGTTTTTGGTAATCATTGAAATGCCATCAGAAAAAAAGCTGACCTCCTCCCTCTCGGGGGGTTTGGAGTGTGGAGCTTGAAAGAGAAAGAATTGCTGTCAATTCTTGATTTCACTGTTACAAATTGTTTAAATTTTAAATTGAAAATTGAAAGTGCAGATGACCAATTAAAGTTGGCATGGCTACCATCACCACAGACTCAGTAACATGTAATTGATGTATTGATTAAAATAAACAGAAATTGTAAACAAATATTTTCTGTTTTATTTCCTTCAACCACATAATTTGGCATCTCATAATGTCAGCTGCAGTGCAGTCTGTTTCCAACAGATTTCTCAGCTAGATTGGCATCCACATGGGGTTCATTGTATAACCTTGCAAAACGTGTTTTATTGTTGGCTCTGAACTACCCTGCAATTAAAATATTTAGAACAAACAAAAGCGGCATGTGTGTGATCCAGAACAAAACAGAAGGTGGTTATAGCCAACATTAAAGTGATAAAGGCAGATAGTTGTGGGAAGGCTGCACACATTCAGTCAGTCAAACATGATACTGGTTTTGTGCACGTGGATGTGAGTCATTCTGTCAATATGATTTGGTTTGTTCTAGATGACTGAAGTGCAACCAAACTGTTACAAAGGTTGTCCCGAGACACAGCCGTGATGACTGACCAATGGAGACATTTTGGGAGACTGAGGGGAGACTTGGCATCAATAGACTAGAGTCAGGTCTCGTGAACCTCAAAGGGAGCGCTTGAATTCACCTTTTGTCCGTCCCTAAACGAGACGCTGGGGAGACCGTGCCAATCTAGTCCGCAGATCTCAAAGAGAGGGAGAGCCACGCTTGGATTTAAGTAATGCGGTGCTCCTTGTTGAACAAATTCACCATTGTGACTCGTTAGCCTGATACTATCCACATACCTGCTTTTGGGGAATGCATGTGAAAAGGCGGTCTGGAGTCACTGCCAAGAGGAGGGATGGAGTGGTGAGGAAAGAGGAGGGGCTCTACTTAATGGGTCACAAATTCACATCGAGAGGAGCCACATCTGCATTTTATCAGCAAGGCCCAGATAGTGTTACAGGGCACGATTGTCTGCAGATTGGCCATTGGGCCTTTTAAAGTGGTAAATTGTTGAGCAAAAGCAGAGCTGCACACAGGATGACGTAGCATGGTGCCGCCTGCCACTCACAGAAGCTGTCAGGTTAACACCATTGAAAAGGCCCTGATGAGTTTGGAAAGGTGTATTAAAATATTCTAGATATTGTTCGTCTCACCAGCTGAATTTTCGTCTTCATATACTGTGTCATTGTTAAGGGTGCATGTTGCTAATTCTGTTTTTATTTACACTCCTTGACATCAAAAGCAGCAGTGGTAATTTGGCAGAAAGCCGATATCTGTTCAGACATTGCCTCTTCCCATGGCTGACCCAGAACATCTTCAGACACATCTTCTCCACAGGGAGCTGTGGACGTGGGGGCCAGCGTGGTCTGACAGTGAAACAAGTCCCGTGAGGCGTCAGAGTCCCCGCAGGGACTTCTTGTCTCTTCCCTCTGCTTCATTACCATCTTCCCCCTTCTTTCTACCCTTTCATCTGCAGTCTATCGCTGGCTCCAAGCCATCGCATCCGGGAATATGGTGAATAGGGGTGGGAGGCTACAGACGGAACGGGAGCGGATATGGGAAAAAGCAGAATAAACATTATGAAGAAAGGGGATTTTCATTTTGGTTTTAAAGCGTTTTTAACAATGAAAATGGCCGTGGGATGAAAAGGGTTCTCATCTTTGTTTCAGCTCAGGTGGTTTTAAACAACAGTGATTCATTTTTCTGTTCATATTTAGTATTCTCTGCCAGTGACAAGGTCAACTGGAAACTGGACTTCATCTTATAAAGAACATGTAATTAAACATGACAGGCCCATAGCATTTTAGCGGAATGAAGTGAAGTGCACAAATAGAAAAAATTACAAACAGGGATAAGAGCATAAAAGGCCAAATGTATCTCACCAGTCACATGCACTTTAGTGTTGCTGCTTCTGGGGTTAATTTCCAGGTTTCTGATGATTATTTATTGCTCATTTTAACTTCTACACTTGTATAAAAACGTTGTCATTGATCTTGCTTTTACTGGTGCCATTTATTTTTGCTCTGAAAGACATTTTGATAATTCCCTCTATGACAACAAAACCCAGCAAACAAATAAATCAGTGAGCCACATTGCACAGCTCAGCAGAATCAGCTGCACAAAAGCGACAAGGGAAAGTTATTCCATTTGTCTTCAAAGCGGCGGAGGCCAATAAAGATGTTCAGCTGACTCTCCTCACTTTATCTTAATTGTCTGAGTAAATGGGAGGGAGTTTATGATCACCTATTTGCCCTCTAATGGTGTTTATGAAAAGGATGGGAATAAACAAATTAGGGCAGATGGACAGGATAAGACACACACACACACACACATATATATACACACAATGTTTCCAGAGTTCAGAGGTATTGCATGACTTAAAGTAAAATTAAAATTTTAACTGCCCTAAAATTAAAAAAAAATTGTGTAAACAGTGTCTAACATGGCAGTTGTTGACTGACATTTTAGGGCCAGTATTTCTAGAAGACATGCTAACAACTTTTGTGCTGTGCTAACTGACTGGACCATATCATAGCCCTTTAGCTTACGAGTGCTGATACAATACGTTTTTCCCCCTTATTCAACAAGAATACATTAGCATCAGTTACTGTATGGACGATTTAATACATCTGTCCGTTTACAACATGTAACATTTGGGACTGTTTGTGCTGTTAAGTTTGTATTTAACTTGGTAAAATGGAAGCTAGCTAACGTTAGCCCCTGTTCTCATTACTCCAGTCGCCAGCAGCTCTCACACTCTCAGCGCTGGGGTCTAGCTAGTGTTAGCTGTCTTTCTTCCATGATTTCAGTACTGGTGATGACAAATTTCCAAACCCAAAACTAATTTCGCACTCTTACAACACATTTTCCCCCCTTTCCCATTCACATAGCTTTAGTTATGTATTGTTAGCAATTTAATTTGTCCACATTTACAACTTTAAACATCTGGGAGGACTTTTCAAGCTGATAAGTTTGTATTTTACTTAGAAAGTGGAAGTTAGCTAACATGGCTCATAGCACTGACTTCTACTATGTCTCTTTATGTTGATATTATTTTAACAGCTAGCTTCTGCTTTACAGCCCACAATTATGAGTTAGAGTAACAAAGTCAAGGAGTAATGTAGGGAGTGCTCAAATCACAGCGTGATAAAGAAACAGCTAACAACATTTATCTCTCAGCTGGTTAACTGGCTGTATAGCTGTTGGAAATTAAGTGACATTATGAACCATTTTAATGCCTGCCCATGCAGAGACCACCCTGATCAAGTTACCATTAGTCATACTGTTATTTGGAATCAAAGTTTCATGTCCTGTGCAAAACAGCAATGTAGGGGACGCTATCATGGTAGAAACATTTTTTAAAATTCTATTATTTTGAAATTACAGCTTTGACCAAACAAAAGCCAAAAAAAAAAAACAAACAAACAAAAAAACCACCAAAAATATAGTGTGTATTCAACTGATAACTGAAATGAATCTAATTTAATGAATCAACTATCGTGTTCCATTAGTAAGCAAGAGTCTGTTTTTTAAAGTGTAATAAAATAACCATCTTCGCTGATATATTTCAGATACATTTTATTGACAATAAAAAGGGGAATATGCACTGATTCACTGGCCAGAGGTATGAAACCAATCCAGCAGTTTCATTCAACAAGCATTAGGTAACTGAGGCTAATTTATTGCTTTCTCATTTATTGAGGGCAGCTTTGAAACATATTTTCCCATGACTCTCCTCTTTGATTTCTTTGACCTCTGACAGACACACACCTTCCCTAAATGCACACATAAATCTACGTCTATCCACACACAAACATGTACACACACGCTTACCTCTGTTTATGTGCATTTCTTCTGCAATTCTCTCTCACGTAAACACACGCACACACACACTCCCTGCAAGTGGCCTTATCGCCAGACTCTCATGCGCACCCAGACTCCACTAATCAAGACAAACTCCAGCCATGCCCCTCACACCCCAAAGCCCACCCTATCATATCCTTCTCTCATTCCTGCCCAACCACCCCCACCCCAATCCACCCCCATCCTCCCTCATCCCCTCCCACTTGGCCCTCGTGGCCGTTGGGCCGCACAGGGCCCCGCTGTTATTGGTTTAGACATAATTTACTGCCCACTTGGTAATGTAGCATTTCAGCATCTGATAAAAATCATATCAAGTCACAGCAATGGGCGCTACGGCTTGAAAGGGACTCATTGTGATCATTTAGATACCAGAGTAGGTTCCTGCTCTCTCTCACTCAGCTTCACTCTCTTTTCTTCCCTGTCTCTGTAGTCCCATTTCTCTGTAGAAAAACTGAAACATCAACTGAGATATTCACATGCATGTGTAGATGTAAAACTCCCTGCTGTCATTTTCCTCTTTCCTCCTCCACTTTACTGTTTTACTGCAGGCCATTTTCAGGGGTCAAGACAAAGCACTGTGCCCATTATTGTTCAAAAAACGTGGCTGCAGTTACTCGCTTGACTGTTCGTAATAATATTCTTATTTCCCCTTTTTCTTGTGAAACCAGAGAGAGCGAGTGGGAGAAACACTGAGCCAGTGAAGGAAAAAAGCAGACTGAGGAGAAAATCTCTCTCTGAAATGGTAAAGTAAGGAAATCCAAATGCTGTGACAGTGAATTGATGAAAGTTGTAATTATCATAATTAACTTAGTTTGGGGTTCATATGGAATTGCAGGAAGCGCAGCTGTCTTTTCTCTCTGTACTTTCAGTGAGCCATAAATTGAGCCCCAGGCTGATTCTGTTGCCACATTTGTTTCCACACCATCACTGCTGAGCTACTGTTGCGCTGTGGTTAAAGCATGATGTTGTTAAACTGCGCTTGAACAGATGTCAATGGGAAATGTGCTGCTGCTGAGTAAAAATATACCTGTAATATACCAAGCAAGCTGAATTACACAAGATTTTTATTTATTTTTTTTATGAATGGGAGTTAATAAACAACAACTGATAGGAACATCACCTCTCATCATATTTTATTATCCATTCAAAATTCATATAAATTGTCACTCCCTTATTTGAACCTTTCTGCCACTATTAACATTTGTGGTATATAAATAAGCACTCAGTACATTGTTTTAATTCCTCTTTAGTGAGTTTGGATTCAGAGTTAGCCATACTCCTATGGTTTAATATGACCGGATATTGAGATAATTGGTGTCATGCGTAAGGATATGAACTTTGGGTTCAATTGCGTGTGAAAGGACTTTTCTTCCAGACCTATGAGAGCGGAAAGGGGGCTTATGAACCAGCTAATCCAGTGATAACACTTCTTACCCCTTAGCCTGCAGATTTTGGTCTTGGAGTATGTGTACGTGTACTGGACTATGTTCAGGGCTATATTAGTAGTATTATCCGAAATTCAGATAATGTGGAATTCTGATTTTACATTTTTTTTTGTCAGACAATTGCAGAGTATAGATTACGAGACAATATATGCTTATAGTATGTTTTGTTCCATAAACAAACAAACAAAAAAGTAAAAAAAAAACCCTCAGTATTGTTTTCACTTTAAGCAAGACTAATAAAGATTCAAAAATTTGAAAAGAGTAAAAAAAAAAATCTACCTCACTTGGCAGTGGTATTTAAGATGGAAATTTAGTGGACCCTATTACCAGGTCCTGAAGTAGATAGCTATAAGCTCGCAATTTGCCTTTTATGAGCGGCATTAAATCTGGGTTTTATCAGTTTTATCAGTTTGAGGGAAAATCCTGATGCGCGTTCGTCACTGAAGTCCTGCAGCTCTTTCTTCAAGGCTCATCTGCTCCATGCTTGACCACACAAAGGAAGAAGCCACGGGGATAACAAGAGACGTTATCTAAACACTAAACAGAGGCCTCGTGTGTAGAACAGTCCAGATAAGTAGACAGGTGATCGGGTTGTGATCAAAGACGCAACAATCTCCAAGGAGATTCTTTCCTTTAAAACAGCGCAACTGTTAATGCTAATTATCGACTGTCTACTCCCATTCAACAAGATAAGAACTCATTGCTCCATCTGTATGTAATGTCTATGAGTGACGTTGGAACTTCATCAGATGTTTCACCATCTGTTTTTTGATACCACATTGTGTGCTAACATGCAAACTAAACATATGGTTGAAAGTCAGCGTGAAATTACAATAAGACAATGTGACAGTGCCAGTATGTGGAATACACTTTTGGATAGCTTATAAAAAAGCAGAAACTGGACTTTCCACCCTAACACTAATTGTGCTGATGTACAGTCAGTTTTGCCATTTTCAGCTGATCCAAACTTGGCCATGAATGTTTTTAATTCTCTGTAGTTTGCGGAGGAAAACAAGTTATGTTTTAAAATGACAAATTAAACACAAACTGAAGACTCTGGATTATAAATGTAGTTTTAGCTTGTGCCAGTTACAAGGTAAATACAACCTGATACTAACTCACTGCAATTATGAAAATGAAAGGAGAGTGAGCAGTTCAAAAGAATATCATAATTTTTTCCTTTTCTTGACCTTTAAAATGATATTATTATCTCTGTGCGGGATGAGTAGCCTTTGAGCTGCTGAAGAAACGGGTTTTATACTTGCTGGTTTGCTGGTTTGTTTGCTTTTTCTCATTTTGACCATTAAAAAACTTTGGAGGTTTCTTTTAAGACAGTAATTAGATAGTTTAATGTATCTGCACAGCAGGTTTTAGCCAAGATCCATGTTGAGAGTGACCACAAACCACTGCTCAGGCTTGCCGACCCACCGTTGGGAAGTTACTGTTGTAGGCCTGGTTGGAGTTTCAGTGGCCACCAATAGTGACTAAACAGCGGGGTGGAACAAGTGGATGCCTTTGTGCAAAGAGCCAAACCCAGTGTCGTCTGAGGTTAACTGACTTGTCTGAGTGTTGTTTGCTTGCAGTGGAGGAGGCCGTCACTACGCTGCAAATCTCACACGCCGCAGGGCCGCTATCCAAGGGAGAACCGTTAGTATTCATTGTTAAGTAAGTTGCTGAAGTGCTCACAAAATTAAAGGCAGACTTATATCTTCCAAGAAGTAAATAGGTGGTTTTCCCGATCGTTCCAAAGTAAATAAGTTAGAAAACTGTTTCCATCCACTCACAACTCAATCGTCTGGGTCCTATTTACACCACAAGCTATTTAGCCATATTGTACCAGAACATCCATGACCATATGCACAGCTGAAAGGTATTGTACACTTAGAGAAAAACCTTGAGAGAGGCCAAATCTTGTCGAGTTGAAATAACAGAAAGAGGATTAACAATGCGTGTGGCTATGCGGTTAAATGCCCAACCTCTGACTTGATAGTTTTAACAACTTAATAATATGTACAAAAGGGCAAAAGTGAGGCTCCAATTATGGCTGGACTGGAGAAAAATACAATCTGTTCACAGGATTGCTTTAGGACTGGAAACCATTTCAGAAACCAAACAGCAAGTTAAGTGTTTTATATTGCTGTGGCTCGTTTAACAGAGCCCTTAGAAATCAGCTCAGGTGTCACGGGAGGACAGCGTAATTGCATATTAATCCCATCTAATATGTCTCAAAACTGTGTAATGAAACAATTAATTCACAACACCACCTCTTACCTCCCACGCCTGGAGTCACTGGAACATTGTCAAGCTTTCATAATCCCCTCAGCCCAAATGAAACAGCACAAGGAACTGAAACCTTATATCACTCCGCACTGTGGTCCTGACATCATCATTTCACTGGTGTGTGGACTCATACAGGGTGTACTCTTCAAACAAGAGTGTGCACTTGATAAGACTTACAGACCACTAAAGGAGCTTTTTAGTGGTTTTTCAGGCCCTGTCAGGAGTCAAGTGCAACCCCTTGGCTTTGTCCCGCCAAAACTCCTCTCACTGAGTCGATCGTGAACTACTCCAAAACCACGGAGCACGCCTCACACACCCGCCAAAACTCACTCCAGTGTCAAGCCATGGAGGATTAACTTCAGACCAATAACATGCAATTAGATTTATTTTCCTCTCTTAAGCCTATTAGGCTGCAGCCGAGCAGTCAGTGGTCTTGCTTTAGCTGAATTTAATTGTGTTTCTTATGCCCAATGAGCTGTGTGCTGCAGGGGGTAGAGGAGCGGTAGAGGCCCCTGTGTCAGCCTCAAAAAGGCCACGCCTGAAGGGTTCACGAGAAGCTGAGGCGGTCTCAACTCCGGGGCAGAGCTCCGCTGAGCTTCCTTCGCCTGGAAGCAAGACCGGGAACTCTTCAAACTGTAAAGTGAAACTGACACCGTCCGTAATCATGTCACTTTGCGTGCTGTCCCCTTTCATGGGCTCAGTAATCCTGTTACGCTAAAATAAAGACGTGGCCACGTCTCCCACTCTGAGGCCTTCTGCTGTTCGTTTGCGGGCCCTTTTTTGCCTTTGTATACATGTAGGTTTATCCACCATTGTTGCTTGAGTGGGTCCCCTGCTGCTTTGAACAAGAAAATAAAGACAGACAGGGGAACGCACAAGCTCACTTCCACAAAGAATGTGGCACATATGGCCCGCAGAAACTAGCAGTTTATCTTTGAAATTTAAAGGCTGAGGACAGATGGTGTAGTTCCATCTCTGAAGCTGAACTTTTCTATAATTAAACTGTTTTATAGAGAGAAATTAACACCTAAAGCTCTTGTGAAAAATACTAACAGCTATCAGGAATCAACACATACGAATACAGCTGGTTAATTGTTCATATTTTTAGATTATTTAATGGTTATAAATCAATACAACAAATGAATAAAATATATAATTAAGCTTTCCCATAACAAGTGCAAGTATCGTGCTTGTAGGGCTAATGATTTCAGGAATGTGGAGGTCTAGCTGACAAAGAGAAGGATCTTATTCTGGCAGACAATAACTCTTAGTACCTATTCTTCTGATCATATTCATAGTCAAACCAGAAGCTAAATCACCTTCAGAGCCCCTCCTCTGTACCCCTTTTCTCTTCTATTCCCCTGTCTCTTGCTCTCTGTTCAGCTACATATGCAACATCTAACTCCTGCACAATTAAAGACTTTGACGAATGGAAGATCCATCCTTCCCTGTCAGGTGGATGTAACACCTTTGCCAGCAAACTGAATGAATCCATAAAAAGAGTGCTTAATCACATCCTTGTCCATGTGGAAAGTGCAGCAGAGGCGCCTCAGTGGAGACAATCAGAAGAGAAGAAAAGAGGAAGTTATCATCTCGGGTTGTGAGAACAGATACACAAGGTAGAAGAAGGATGTTCAGAGGTTCCTGTAGTGACTTCTCCCTAAACAGCAAACACGATAAACAGTATATCACCAAGCCACCTAGTCAAAAAATGAGATTGCTGCATGACATTACATGGGCCCAGAACTAAGTGTGCCTTTGCAATCTTGTATACAGTCCATGACACCAATCCTGGTATACCCGACAAATTGCTGCTATTAAAAGTAGATTTCTACACCCATAATGAGACCAGTGAGCACTCCGAGACACATCAAGCCTCACGCAATCCAATCAGAAGAAAAACAAACATCTGAAGCAGCAAACTCTCATTACACCATCATCCCTCCAGACCCACACTTCAGTTTGAAACACTTCTTGATGACTGAACAAACAAATCCCAACATTTTTAGTGTTTGGCTTTTTGGGGGGCAGATTAGTAATCATATCTCTGTCCTGTTATTGTATGTCTGGGCAGGGAGGAGGAGGTGTGGGATGAGGGGTGCAGATGAAGGAGGGAGAGGGGTTGGTGGGCTTTTTGCTGAAAACATAATTGGCATGGCCCCGGTGACACTGTCCATCAGATTGTGCTGTGCCTCTCTGTGTGTATTCACAGGGCCCCTGCGATGTTTCATTAAACAAGGAGCAGGGGCCTCTAAGGAGATGTTTGTGCAGCCTCTGTGGCTCCACCACACAGTGAGGACCGCGCCTTGCCATCGTGGCTCAACACAACCATAATTAGCAACGCAACCTCTCGTATACGTTTGCCTAAGTCTATGTGTGTGCGTCTGTTTTGGAATGTAAAATTAAATTTATAATAATTTTCATCAAATCAAACCACATTTTACACAGTTTATGGTAAACGTTTGTTTAGCCACAAGTGAATTTGCATTGAGTAATTATGTCTATGTAGGAGATTTCATTGTTAGCAGTGGGGGCTACCATTGCTGTGCTGGATTCGAATTGCCTTCACATACACAAGGGAAGAATGTAAGCGTGTAATCCAGCATTTCTGTTTTTAATTCTATCACACTGATATCAGCCTCAGTGTTCACTGTTCACTCTCCTTCAGAGCTGTATTAAGTTACTGCGCATGCAAACTGAACATGTCTTGCCAGTTGATATTAAAAGAATTCAGCTGGCGAAACATAGTGCAGCTTTTATTGTGAAGCAGTGCACAGGAAATGCAATGCATTTGTCGGAGAGATCATTATTTACATTTACTGCTGTTAACAATGTGTCTACAAACAAGAAACCTGTTCATTTGGAGTGTTGCAGGCAACAGGCTGCACACCTCCCAGCTTCTCAGCAAGGTAACCATCTACTTTTCATGTATCCTGCTGTTGGGTCCAAAACTATCAACACAATATAAGTTTGTTTAGTTGCACTGTAAACAGACACACCAGTTGCTTTTCTGTTGTATTTCTGACAGAGTAGACGCTCAAGAAGTGTTTGATGCCCATAGAATTCTGGGACCTGTATTAAACCAGCATCAGGAACCATGGGTGTCACCACATCGAGGAGCAAACTGGAAACCTTTCTTTGTGACTCACTGAGGAAAAATATTGCTGATGTATGATTTGATTAGCAAGTCAAGCAAGAATTAAAACATCCCTGGAATTATCTGGGTCACTGAATACTGGCAAAGCTGCTTCCAGTTTCTAAGAGGGATTTCAGGTCAAGTGAGCCAAATGGCTTTATGTGAGATTCAGTGAAGTGTGCTTGTGTAAAGGTTATTCAGTGATGTTGTCTGAGTTTGATTGTCATCACCTGGTCGGTGCAATAAACCATCTGAACCTGTTGAGGTAAATACAATAAATTGTAACTAAATCTGCATGTCTCCAAACAATCACTCCAGAGTGCGTAATAGTTCACAGAAACAGTGGACAACCATCTGCTGGAAACAAAATCAATTACACAACTGTTACACTATGACACAGAAAACATAAACTGAGATCCAGTTGTGCATAAAAGGACCGAGGCTCCTGGTCATGGCCCTCAACTTCAACAAAGATAATCATCAGAGATATTGAATAAGGGGGATGTGAAGATAATACAAAGCATGCAAGCCTGAGGAATCCACGCTACCTTATAAGGTCTTGAGTGGTGCAGAGGGGGCAAAGGAGTTAGTGAGGGCACAAGATGGTGGACAGTACCAGCTCATCCATGGGAAAACTTTCATCTACAGATGTGAAGTGAACAAAAGTTTAATAAATAATATCAAATCCAAAAGAGATTCCAATGTGAGTAGATCAGTTGTGTCTCATTGGCTGGATTTAATGATTCATGGTAGAGCCAACTTTGCTTCAACTTTTCCAACTTTTCACTTAAAAAAAAGAGGAAAAAAAGGGTCGATGTCCTTTCCTGAATTACCCTTAATTCCACCATTCAAGTGGTTCTTAGTATTTTCCACTAAGCTATCCAATCCTGTCCTGCACTGTAGTTAACAGCTGGATCCATCACTAAATAGCGCACTTGTAATTCTCACTATGCTCATCTGTCCATCAAGTGAAATTTAATAATCATATTTGTGTAACTCAGCCTCATAATTCCCATACAGTCAACAGAAGCTAAATATATTCCACTTCAGCTGGCTCCACAGGTCCAGTTGTGTCTGCTAGCAATTAGTATATAGGTTTGTGCGACTCCATTGTTTGGACTGTCGGCCTCTCAGAGAGATAATGAACCATAATCGTTGAGTGACGCTGTAATTGCCAAGGTGTATGGTGACACGACAGCCGACGCAATTACCCTACTTTTGACATCAATGCTCTCATTAAATGATGTCATTGAAACATGACGCCCTGCGTACACATACACACCCAGTAAGTCTTGCATTTACACATGAGCGTGCACACACACACACACACACACGCATCACACAGTCTGTAAAAGGGTTTGCAGGTGTTTTGTGCCTATGCACTTATAAAAATCACATTTACATTATTAAAATGGTATGTTTCATTCATCTTTTGCGAGAAAAAAAAGCTGTGTGAAAAAGAGTTTCCCAAAACTTTATTAATGATTTCTAAACTCTACAATATCAGCTTTGTAATTTAGTCACAGTGGGGAGTTATACTTTGATTTATTTTATGTAACTACATTATTAATGGTGGAGGAGATCTAGCAAAAAAAGAAAAAAGTTACTTGTCCATTTTTTACACTGGAATATGAATACTTGTTGGCTTCTTTATTTATTGCTCCTTTTTTGGATACAGGTCATGAATATTTCCTCCAACAACGGTTGGAAGAAATATTCATAATTTGAAAAGGTTCTCCCTTCTGGAACAAAGGTTTACCTTTACTTCTTAATTCAGTTCAGTGAACCTTAACCCATTCAAAGTGACTGCAATATTCATTTCTGCTTTCACTTAAATCTGGCTTAGAACTGCATTTACAAGGTGCCTGTGCAAAGCGTACAGAAGTGTTGCTTTATTAAGTGTTAGAAGCTACTGGCGTTTTAGTCACCACTTAAATATATGCTGTAAAAAGGTGTCAAGCAAATAGCTTGTTACAGTTTTATTGTCACACCTAACCCCATTCATCCAAATCACTTTTCTCCACTACAAGCTGAAGAAACTACAAAATAAGAGGCACTAATAATAACCCTTATTACCCTCTCAAACACACACAGAAACTTTTCATATTTACATAAATATAACTCTATTAATAAATATTTTCTTGTGTACACACATACACTTTATCTTTCTCATGAACACTCACACACCTCCTTGAAGTACTTCACTTGACCTCTATCTCTTGCACACAAATACACACACTGCACTGACCATGAAGCACTGACAAACAGAACACAAGCAAAAGGCCACGGCCATAAATAAACACAAGAATTTGTAAGGTTGACTTTTGCAATTAGGACTGCAAGAGAAAATATATCTCTGAGAAACATTTTAATGAGCTTCAGCTAAGCTACTGTGCTTTCTAAAAAGAGCACCCCAATAGTGGTTCATCACTCAAAAACTGATGTAGGGAAAATTCTTGAGGGTGTGAGATATTTCACCGGGTCCAGTGATAGCTCAGTAAAGAGCCTCGGGCGTCGTAAAACCTGAAGGCAATTAAAAGTGGTTATTTTTCACCCGCGTTTCTAAATTCTGTAGCAATTAATCTGCCCAATTTGATTACGAACGGCACAAATTAAACAATAAAGACCTGTCTAATGAGGGATTAATTATGGGTAGCAGGAGGGGAGTGGGACCGAGGCAACGGCCATACGTCAGTGTCTCCTGCAGACAGCACAGGGCCATAAGGAAGACAAAGAGGCTTCTCGTCCATGTGGTCCTGCGCTGATAGGGCCCCCTCATCACAGATCAGTAGATCCACAGCCCATGGAGCCCATAAACGGCTGAGCCATAATTGAAAGTGCCAAAATCAATAGCTTTGACAGGCCTTAATTAAATTAAATATGTCTCCCATAGGAGAGGGGTGGGGTTGTGGAAGGAGGTGGGTACCAGTGCTGCTGCCCCAGTGAGCTCACTGTGTGAGGAACTGTGACTGCAGGGGCATCTTTGGTGTGTGTATGCCTTATGAGTATTTGACAACACTCTTAAATGATGTTGTTATAAAGTGACATGCTATGATGACATTAAACAGGCTGTGGCAAATGTGGTATCCCAGTGAAGATGTCTTTTTAATGTCCTGTTTTTAAAATCACTTTTTTATACTGACCTCAGAATGCAAACAACATAAATTAACAAGATCCTGCAACACACCAGGGCTTCAGATTTCCTGAATTTTAATCGTCAAACTTGATTTTTTAATTTATAACTTGAGGAGGGGCTGGTGCTCACTGCATACACGTAAAATCTGCATGCATTCAGCTTTGCAGTGTGTTTATTGTTGGCAAAACTCATTCAGGCATTCAGCCTTTTACTGGACAGTTCAGTACGATTTCACTGGCCTCAATACTCTACCCAATACATTATACAGAGCCACAAAACACCATAGTCCCTGTTGTATCATACCAAGAGGCCACAGCAGCTTCCAAACAAATATAATTTTAATACATATTTAACATTGTACAGAATTTTCCTATAATTACATTTTCCGAAATGTTCAATGTCTATCTTTAAAATCTTAAGATGTGTCAAATCTTTTGGCCTCAGATTTTCTCACAACAAACAAAGGGGATGTACTGTATCTACAGTAGTGACCGGCATGGCTGAATCTGACACAAATCCTCCTGCATTCCTGCTGCAGACTGCTCGATGTGGGGTTTGCTGCCTGGCCCACTACAACCAGAGGATCTCTTGTGTCTTTAGGCTGATCCTGCTGGTCACAAGGAAACATGGAGAGGCAAAGGACATCACCTGTATAAAAAAAAAGCCCAACTCCTCATCATTTCAGGCTTTGCCCACATTTAAAGGATTAGGCAGCCAGAGTCAGAAAAGGGTCACTGACAGAGAGTTCCTCTGGGTGGAGGCAGGCGGAGGACAAGGGCGGGTTAGATGGGATGGTGATGGGGGGGCTATGAGAAGCTCAACCCCCTCTGGATAAACTTGAGTTGTAGACTGTTGAGACTTGTGAGATTAGGATGGAGCCAAGTCTGCTACGCTGTGATCTGAAGGACAGGGCACGCAGCGGCTCGCTGTCCACAGTATGACTTCCCAGACAAACCCCTTGATTCTGCGCCCCCCTCCCTTTGTTGTTTTGGTTTGCTTTTCTTTGGCCAGATCTGAAGCGAGAGAGAACAGCCCAAAATGATGGGCTTAAGGCTTTTGTGAAGGATGGTTTATGTAATGGAAGGGCAAGGCAAGAGATTTTGCGGTGATATTTTAAAAATGGCTGACCCATACACCAGTGTATAAATCCTTATGATTGCATTTCAAAACCTATTTGTATCTGATGCCAGTTCCCACAGAATTAATTTCCAACTCAATTACCCACAGTTATTATTCTTGCTTATCTTGATGAAAATGTAAGGTGATTATAGAATTCATAGAAAAAACTGATTTATGGGTATTATCTTCAGAGGAAATAGTATCTGTTTAAAAACAATAACAAAAAATGTAGTTTTTTGATATTAGGTTCAGTGTTGTGTGATAAAATGCTGCGCGCTGTCAGATTAAAGAGGTGACGCCTACTTTAACACATGAAAAATACTGTAATATTCATTATCTTTTTCATTGCAATATTGTACATTTTCACAAAGGATTGTATTTATTTTAAGCGCAGCAAAGAATTATATACTAACTATGAATAACTTAATTTAATTTGACAGTTGTTATTTATTAATAATAATAATAATGATTTCAAAGTAATGTTGGAAAAATAACTGGAGGAAAAGCACAAACCTGGTTGCAGCAGTACTTCGGTCCTAAAAGAAGACTGAACATGTTTTCATTATTCCTGCAATTTGTTTTGAGCGCTGGGAAATATGGCTGACAGCGTTTTGATGCTCTACATCATTTACTTCATCATTAAGCATCTTTTTAATCCCCGATTATAGAAATGATTTGTTGTTGAATCTATTGCTTGTTTTGCGCTTATTAAGCATTTCATTTAAGAATCTATTTAGTTTCTAATCAACAAGAGCACTCGGCTTTTGAAAAGGCCCCAAATGATCAACTTATCAAAATAAATCCCGTGATTTGTCATTGGTTAATCAATCCATTTAGATGGCCTATATCGTATTACCCAGGCCAGTGATTTGCAAATGATTTTAGTATGCTTCCTGTTTAATGGCGTGAAAGAAAGAAAAGGGGCGATAATTCAATTTCACACCAATACCTCGGGTAATTGAGATGTCTTTGATTGAACGATGGAATGTTGTAAATTTAAAAAGCCGCAGTTTTATCTAAGTTTTACAGAGGAGTGAACGGCAGGCAGAAACACTGATACCACCGCTCACATGATGAAATTATTTTGATTTTAAAGTCATGCAGAGGTCAGGGTGTGGGAGTGATCCTATCTGGCTTTAAGTGTGTGTGTGTGTGTGTGTGTGTGTGTGTGTGTGTGTGTGTGTGTGTGTGTGTGTGTGTGTGTGTGTGTGTGTGTGTAGCTGAATCACGGAGAAAAAGGGAATGAACAATTACTTTTCATATAAATGCAACACAAAAACCTCTCCACCAACAGAAAAATATATGTATGATTTTTAGCTTTTTATAAGGATTTACAATTTCCGCAGATTCTAATTATTTCTTTTTTTTTGTTAAATGACAAATTTGTTATTTTATTTACATAAGGAAAACATGAATTAGAATAAGACTGTGAATTACAATAATAATTATGATTAAAATAATAATAACAACAGCGTGTAATAATGTGTAAACTAGGCATGATTTGAATAAACAGCCTGTATTAGACAGGTATATCTCTTGTAGCTCATATTTTCAAATGTTTTTTATTAAACGAACAAAAATTTAAGTAATTTAATACAACTTTTTAAGAGCTACACTTCACAGAAATTAAACTCTATTTAAATGAGGTGAAAAGGAGCCCTGTGTACAGGGCTTTTGATAAATATATTGCTTTTTGCATACTGATTAAAAAGTACCAAAGCACAAAGTCAGGCCAATGAGTCTCTGATTTCAGAACTGATTAGTCGCGAAATGACAGTAATACTGAACATAAGTACCCAGACGTGCCACCGTTTATTTCATTTATTCATTCTAAAATTAAATTCGCAACCTTATTACCTGAAAATAACATTCTTCCCACAAGCATCAGGACTATAGTTCTTAAATAACTTCGATGACAAGAGAAGGAAGTGGTTTTTAATTGGCGCATTAATATTTAAACAAACAGTGACGCGGTCACAGGTGTGTCAGGTACACTGCTGCGGTTTTAAATGAGACTCAGCCAATCAGAGCGGAGAACCGGAACTGTTTCACGACCCCCTGGTATGTCCAAAAAGAAAAGTACCAACCAAATCACGCTCTTCTTATGTATCAAAAAAAAAAAAAGAAAATCCGATGACTCCTACTGTCAGAGGCACGAGAGTGCAGGGATATCGATGTATCCTATCAGACAGTCTTAAACCATCGTGCATCATTTCCGAGTGACTCTGTGGAGATGCCAGGCAAATATTTCTTTTTTAGAGGCTCTCCTCTAACAGTGTGCCCCCACCGCCCCCCCTCCGCTGGGCTGGCGACAACCGAGCTGAAAACCTCTTCTTTTTCTTTCCCTGAACAGCAAGACGGTTTTCATCATCACCGTGGGACACATTCATCCTGCCTGTCAGCCGGGGAAAGGTGAGGGAGATGAATGGGGAATAAAGTTCACTAAGCGGTGGATCTGATTGACTTAGAGAGTTAATAATTCCAAAAACATCTATTTCTTCGTCGTCTTCTTCTTCTTCTCCTCCTCCTTCGTCCTCCAAGCCGCATGAAGTGGTTTAATCCCCGACGCTTCAGATGCATTTATCATCGCCATCCGGCGTGCCTTCACATTTGGAGT
The DNA here is from genome assembly GCA_037833715.1 of Toxotes lorentzi. Taxonomy (NCBI): domain Eukaryota; kingdom Metazoa; phylum Chordata; class Actinopteri; family Toxotidae; genus Toxotes; species Toxotes lorentzi. The sequence continues at coordinate 9,392,367 of JBBMJY010000018.1, forward strand.
CTGTTTCTGTCCGAGCTGCTTGTTTTCCTGCTGCTCAGCGAGGCTTGGATGTCTCTGCAGCGCACCGCTTCAGGCTCAACACTGACTGATTCTCTGAAGCATCAAAACCTAGAAATAAAAGTGAAGGTTGCTACTAAAATTATATTTAGTCACTTTACTAAATATCTGTAATTTTATTTCAATTTTCACATTGATTTACAGAATGTAAACTATGGCAACTTTGACTAAATTACATCCCAATAACTTGGCATGACAAAATATGCAGGAATGCACGATATGAGCTGCGCTGTAATAAATGTAGATTGTTGTTTTAAATATTCGTGATAAAATATTTTAGATGCGTCAAAGCTTGTCTATGTCAGTGTTAGCCGATCTGCCCAGAACACATAGACACGTTTTAATGTTCATATTGTTCAATTGAAATTTTAAACACTCTCTCACTCCTCTTCCTCTATTTTACACATTATGATACTGACAATCTATATTATGTCGTTAGTTATTTCGGATGTAAGCAGGCTTATTTACATGTTTTTTTTTTGTTTGGTTTTTTTTTTTTTTGGGGGGGGGGGGGGGGTTCAGGCAAGATAAACTGGCTTTCAGCAAACGAGGCGATGACTTTTGGACTTTTTGACACCTCCACCTGCCAAACT
>JBBMJY010000018.1:9399850-9432741 GCA_037833715.1 Toxotes lorentzi
CCCCCCCCCCCCCCCCCCCCCCCCCCCCCCCCCCCCCCCCCCCCCCCCCCCCCCCCCCCCCCCCCCCCCCCCCTCCAAAACACACCGATAAATATTGGAGATTGCTTCTCTGGGCTAAATTGCTTGTAAACAATCCACTAGAGTGTCATTATGGGGTGTTTAGGGTGCAAAATGAGCCAGGTGACACGCCATTATGGTGAAGCCAGGGTGTTAGGACTCATGTGCCAATCCACATATAAACACATTACATTACTGGAGCACATAAAAAAAATACATAAATATAAAAATAAATATACTTTTTTTTTAACCTCCCGTGAGATGAACTTAGACTTAAATGACAAAACAGGGATCATATAGAGGGGGGGAAATTACAGGCCACTGTGCAGCAGTTTTAAAGGCTTTCCCTTGACTTCCCTGCTATTCAGGCAGGGGTTAAATTGGAGTAAAATAATTGCTGTAATGAGCAAAGGCAATCTGCCGCAGACTGAGGCCGGCTCCAGCGAGGCTGTAGCTCCAGGCAAGGCGGAACTTTTATCATTCCTAAAATGTCAACGGGGGACTGGGACGGGCAACACTTCTCCTCTCTGTGCCGTGATTTCCTCAGCGCCGACAGGCTGCTGTCCTAAACAAGGGCCTGAAAGTCCTGACTTTATTTTCAAAGACATATTTTTCAAGAATCAGTTGCAAGCTTTTTTTTCTTTTTTTTTTTAAACTCCCGCTCTGTTTTATAATATTGCGTCTTAGGAAATCAGTTTAAGTCTAGAGTGTTTTCTTACAGTCTACTGCCCGATCCCAAGCCGTATATACATATATATTTTTGATTTTATTCATTTGGTGCATATTCCTCCGCTCCATTTTATCCATGAAGCGTGCATTAATACATAATCCCTGACAATACGTTGAAATCACACGGATGAACGCTCCGTCTGAAAAGAAAAGAAACTTGACACAAAAGAGCCAAAGGGGATCCGTCCATTCTTTTAAATGCTTTCATTCTTTTGTCCCCCCCCCCCCCTCACTACCACTGCCACCACCACCCTCTACACCCCTCCCTCCCTATCATACCAGGAGCCACACAGAAAACAAAAGTCACTTGTTTATATCATCCAAAAGATCACAGGAGCCTGTTTGACTGCAGTCAAACCCCCCCATTGATCCTCAGAGCTAGAAAATGGGTTTATAAAAAGTCGCCTTAGATGAAAGATTATTATTTTAAAATATGGTAACTGGTTGTTTTACAGACCTTTAACCTTTTTCAGTTTGTCTCCCAGGATGTCTAGAGGATGCATTATTGGGCTTTTTATTAGCTGAATTAATATAAGTTAACGGAGAGAGTTCGTCGAACCGCCAGTGATTTTTTTATCCTTTAACAAATAGTTTGTGATGAAAATGTCAGCTCTTCTGTTCCACACAGCTCAGCTCAAAGGAGATCAATGCTGAAGATAAAATGTTTGGGATGAACCCACCAAAACTTCAAGAAAAGAAAAGAAAAGAAAAGAAAAGAAAAGAAAAGAAAAGAAAAGAAAAGAAAAGAAAAGAAAAGAAACACATTTAGTTACAAATTTAGATTTAAACAGATTTTTCTCTTTTTGAACTGTAGGTTGTTTCCTTCATGGCGATCTCTTGATCTATCCAACACATTCACACACATTTTAAACCTGTGTGATACCTGATAATTAATGAACCTTCCTTCTAAACCAATTAAACATTATTTTTTTCGCCATATATACAGTCGTGGCTGTTAATGGAAATGAATTGACGTTTTCGGGTCTTTTAAAATTTCGCTATAACTCTGCAACGGATTCAATAAATCTTTGTACATTTTATGAGACGTTTGTTGTAAGAAATTAGACCTGTAGCCTAAATTAATATGCTTGTCTGACTGTTGCAATGCGCAAAGGTTAATCAGGAATCATTTACTGTCACTTTATTTAAAATATTAGACTAAGTGTTGCCAGGGTAAATTCAATTCCACTGATAACTTAACATTTAAGAAAAAGCTAATATCCGTTTACTAAAGAAAAACACTAAGCAGGTTCATTATTAACATCTGAAATATGGGTAAAACTCACCTTAGACCATTCTCAAGCCAAAATCCATAAAATCTGTAACAGCCCAAGTTACTTTCTTTCAAATACCACACCACCACCTTCTGTTCAGAGTCGGTGTGACATAAGCTATTTAAATGAAAAGGTTTAAAAAATTTAGTCCCACTAAGGTCAACATACTAAACTAAAAATTAAAACTAAACTAACAGAGTGTGGAGTGTGAATTCTTCATATGTCACTGGGATATTTCGAACCTTTTAGGCAGGACAAACCACTGCAATGACAACTTTATAAGAAATACTATTATACTCTATAAAAATGGAAACGCTGAGGATGATCTCGTGTTTATGATGGCTTATGACAAGAATAATGACTTTTAATTTAATTTAATCATTTTCTGCTTGTTAAGAAACTGTCTTCAAATCGCGCGGGGGTTAAAGGGGAATGGAAAACAAGAGGTACATTTTCGATTAAATTACTCATCAGATTTTTGTTTCTTTGTGTTTTCTAAGTCTGTTTTTCACAACATGTTAACTCAGGCAAATTTGCTCGGGCGCAGGAAACATTTTTACTTTTCCAATTTCCATTTAGAACATAAGTACTACAAACACCCAGATTTAACTAAGACAGACCCGAACGCGCGACCCTGTCCCTGCTTTTCAGCCATAGATACAGTGGGAGTCCAGCCAGTCAGAGGCTGTAAACAATATTAATAATGCAGCTTGGATGTTATAAATCAGGGATAGCCATCATCACCAATTTCTTGCGGCTGCCTTTACCAAGTAGACCAGTAAAAACCAGTGTCCTGCAGAAAACCAGATGTTCTCATATTGGGAACTATACAACAATTACATGTTTAAAACAAAACAAAACAAAATGTAATAAGCTCACCATGAAGTCAGTTTGGACACTATATCTCACAGTAAACGTCAGTATTAAAGACAGGATTTTAATACATTATTGCGCTGGACATTGTAGTTGCAGGTAGCACATGTACATGCTGACAGTCACTGAATGTTACTCATGAAATTATAGGCCCGCTCATCGTTTCGTTTATCATCTGTTTGTCAGCTGGAGTTATTATGGAAAGGCGATAAAAGTGTTGCCTCCGAGCAGAGATAGTTTAAAACAGATTCAGTAAAGAAGAATTGAGGTTCCAAACCTTTTCACTTTTGTAATCACATGGCCTGAAGTGTCCACTAGAGGGCGACAGTGTTTATTTTTTGGTTTGACCTATGTTCCTGAGAGTCCTGCCACTTAATCTATATGGCTGAAGTTATTAAGCGCAGAGATAACAACAGAGTGACCACCCGTGAATCCATTAAATAAGAACAACTCTTTATACCTGCACTAAGCTTGATGGTCAGTCACAGGCTTTAGAAGCCCTCCGTTGACCCTCTATTGAATAATTACTTCAACGTGTAAAACCCATGGAACAATTGAGGGTTTATAAGGTACATTTACAGTTGACAGGAGGGGCAGGCTCGGTCTCATGTGTGAGAGATTTTAGTCTGAGTGCGGGTTGAACGCCTCCATCCGCAGCCAGATTTACTGAGCAGCGTAATTACAAGTGCGGAGTGTGTGCCAATCATCTATTGGAAATTAAGGGGGAAACATTTTCTTATGTGGACTAATGAGGCAACATTTCTTTTAAGGTGCAATAAAAACGTTAAATGTGATGGAAAATTGCCTGAAAACCCCATAAAAAAGAAAGTGAATCACAAACTGCATCACCGAAACTTTAATGTAAATAGCTTTCTGATCTGTCCTTTACAAGGTAATTTATTTCAACAAAGCAGAGAATGATTACTGTCACCCTTCGGCTACGTTGTGTTTTTATTGTTGCAGCATTTAGCATTTTTGGTGCAGTGTCACAGAACATAAAAACCGTTCAATTACCTGGCCGCCTGCGGTTTAAATGCTCTGCTCTCGTTTTGCCTTAATGATAGAAAATAACGCGGACTCTGCGGCCCTCTAACGATGATCAATAAGCAGAGGAATTAAGCTTTATAACCGCACCGTGGGCTGATTTCTTAACGAGCCACATGCTGCTGACTAACATTTTCATTTTTGTAGGGTTAGTTAATTAGCAGTGAGGGGTTCAGGCCTGATGGTTCAGAAGTGCAAGAACTGGATTCTTGGCACAAAAAGAGAAACATTCCTGTTGCAACGTGGGCCAAACAAAACCTAAACTGCAGGCTGTAAAACGATTAGTAAAATGATTAGTGTGTGTTGTAGGATGAAAAACATCTTCTGCGGAGTGATGGAGCTGTGAGAGGGGTTTTCCCCCCAGTCAGGGCCAGTGATTGACAAATGTCAGATATGTCAGATGGATGTTGTTTCACTACTGTGGATTGTGATATTACAATATTGTGCTCGTTGACATTTTACAGTCTTGAATTGCTGGTTCAAATTCTACAACATTATCACAAGTTTGAAAATCCTCGTGAATCCATGTGTCATTTCTTAAGCTTTTATTAATGTACATTTCATGTGGGACAGAGAAACTGAAAAGCCTCAGTTCTCATCACTAACAGTAAAGAGCCAGGACCTTTTCAACAGCACCGCTAAAGGTTTTACTCCCTTTATACAGATTTCACAAAGTTTAAGCTCAGGCCTTAATCCCTGTTAAATGAAAAATGATAGCTTTTTTAAAAATCGTGAACATTTGCAGAAGATGCATCATATGGCAATCATGTGGTGGGAAGCTTAAATTAAGCCCTATTTAACCCTGAGGACAATTAGGCTTGTAATGCATTGAGCTTGATAGAGATAACCAGCTGTGCATTCTGACAAGCAATATTACAGGACATCATTTCTGAAAGAGACACCTTTTAAACAGCTGTCTGTCAGGGGGCATAAAAGGATGGAAAACTATCTTCCTCTGATGTGGCACCATGTGATGTGGCAACCGGCACCACCTTGTGGCAGATCAAGGGACAGTCCTATTCCTTCTGAAGATTAACTTACACATTGAGCACAGGCAACAGTGCAGCGATGATCACTGCATGGGGACCCTGCTTGTTAGTCAGCCTTCAGAAGTGACTCATGCTGTTGACCCAGGAGCATCACAGTTCCTCCATAACTGGCACATCAACAACCCTCAATATGAGTGAAAGCATTTCAGTGGAGCTCAGCAGTGCTGCCCAGTAAGATTTCATTTTGCCTAATCCTGCACAATAGGCCCTTTCACATTTGACATTTTGAGCAGTCATAGCAGGAAAAGCACAGGTGTTACAGTGGCTTTGTTCTATTCAAGTAAGCCATGGCAGTGACAGTGAGCCAGCACTGCACAACACCAGTACCCTGAAAATAAAGCAGCTAAATGAAATACAGACTTTTTGAATTGTATTATTTACACTCGTGTACTTCTTACTGTGAAGTGAAAAATGGCTTAGATTGTCAGAAAGGCAAACCCAGAAGGCTAAATTCACAAACACACTGTAAAATTCCCATGATTATTTCTTTCATTAAACTTATTACTGTTTGGCAGCAAAGTCGTGTTGGGGATTCTCTGAATAAATGAACAGAGAGAGTTGTCAAACAAGCCCCGGCTGGCAACAGTGCTTCACTTTAACACATGAGAGTAACTTAAGCTTCGCTTGTCAGAAGTTAAGCTGGCTGAGTGTTCAGTGGGAAGGGTTACCCATCACAAATAAATTCAAGTCTCTACAATTTCATTTTCATTCAGCACTGACATGAATGTAAACCAGGGGCTTACGTGACCAACGATGCAAGAATCCCTACTAAAATTAATCTAGGTTTAGTCTGTTGAATTATACTAAACATAACTTGTATGTCACAGTTTTGTGTAAACAGGTCTAATTAAAACACATTAAATTAACTGGATGGTTGAGCAGTTGTATATAAACCACTGCAGAACCACCTGTCTGTCTGCAGGTTACACAGTCTTTCCAACAGAGAGCAGCAGAGCCCATAAATAGAAGCAGGAAAGCAAAGTGTTCCCTGTTGGCCGATTGTTCCAAGATCAAAACACTGCATGCAATACAACTGACTGTATTTGTCCAAAAGCTCCTTTTGGGAGGGTTAATACTTCAAGTTATTTTAGTCAGCTGAATGTGAAAGAAAGCGGGAAGCATGATTTATGTAAAGTCACATTTTCCACTCACAGTTCATCAATCACATATTCCAGACGTAGCCACAGGTTAATTGTAGTTTTTTGTTTTGCTTTGTTTTTTTTTTGTTTTTTTAGAAAAAAATGCTTTTGTACAGTGACGTAAACGATGGTTACTCAAAATACAGCTGCATTTTAGTATTTCTATTTTAGGCAGACAGTAAGAGTTCATACTGGCAGACAGGCAGGAATTCTGAAAATAATTTTAGACACAAAATCAACAAGTACATAAAAGACAGATTTTATTGCATATAATATATAAGACACACTATAGATATTGTCATTAAGTATATGTATAAAATAGACGTGTTTCTAATATGTGTACAACAGCGGGAGTTCTAATTCTTCATATGCATTGTGCTTAAGGCCATAAGCAGCAGCAGCTGATAACTTCTCTGGTTTTAAACGAAAGGTAAAAAAAAAAAAAAAAACTTCTGAGAGAACATACTGTACAACTGAAAGCAATGATTAGAACATCCATTCCTTACATAACACTTTCAACCACCATGTTCAACTCTTCAAATGTTTACAAAATGTTTTATAGTGCTCCTTTAAGATATGTTAGTCAGACCAAGGGTTATGGCAACACAAAATATTTCTCTTAATGACACGCAGACCTTTGATCAGCCCTGGTAAGTAAGCAGCGGTTAAAACCCGACCCACAAGCATCTCTTATTGGTTTATTATTTCAAGGTTTTCTTCGGCATGGCTGGCATTCAGCAAATTTCCTGTGGAAAGTTCTGCACTCCTTGCTGGAATGTAACCACACACATGTCCCCTAGCATCTCTAACGTCTACTAGAGCCAACTAGGTACGGCATGAAGCAACACTGTGTGTCCTGCCAAAGCCAAATGATGCATCTAATACACTGTAGGCTGTGGTGTGTATTGTACATTTATTTGTACACTCATTCTACATATTGCTGATATGTGTTTTTATGAATGTAATAGACCAGTGTCCTTTGTCTGCTCTGTGTGTTGCTCATCTGTCCTCCTGCAGAAGCTGAAGCCTGTCCTCTGCATAGTAAGGGCTGCTCCGGCCAGTATCAATAGCCTCACAGTCATCCATGAAAAACACCAGGTCCTGCCAACGAAAAACAAAGACATGTGGTCACTTGTGCATGAAAACAAGAATGTTAGAGATCAAGAACACCGCAGGCTTTTTGAGATCTTCTCACCCGATAACAAATTCTGGTAATGATGGTGTACAAGTTCTGGATTTTGCGTTTCAGCAGCACCATTCTGGGAAGCCCTCTGCAGTTGTCGTTGGGATGGTTCAGCACCACGTAGAGAAAGTCACGGAGCTTGGTGGTAATGCATGAGTTCTAGAAAGACAGAAACAGTGCTTTTAAATGTCAGTGTGTAGCACTTACAGTATTCATGAATCTAAAAGTGAATTGTTAGGGTTGTTTTTCTTCTTTTATTAGGCTTTTGCCTGTCACCAATTACAGATTGCACTAATGTAGTCAAGTAGTCATGTCAAATGAACTTTTATGTTTACTTTAACTCCCTCAGCTTTTAATATCTAACTGGACTTCTGAAAGTGGTTATCAGTGGTTACCCTAATTTCCTGGGAACCGCCTATAACATCACTTTAGAGCATCCCTTTGTGTCCCCCGCATCATATGCATCACCCCGTTGTTTAAAACTTACATGCACATCAAGGAAGATCGTAGGTAGGACTTCAGCACACGTTTTCTGCAAATCAAGCATTATCATTAGAGTACATAGTATGCGGCACCGGTCTAAAAGGGTTTACAAAGCCATATATGCAAATTGTGACAGTGCTTACCGTGCGGTGGTAAGTGTGTATTATTTCCAGCAGAGCCATGATTTCTTTGCTCAGGCCGAGCGCTCTGGAGTAGCAGGTCGGAGGCGCGCTCTCCGACGGCAACACAAAGCTGAAGAAACACACCAGAGTGGCCAGTCCCAGCCTCATGTCGGATAATAGCACTGCGCTGGCGCTGCTCAGGAGCCAAGGCTGTTCCAAACAGTACAGAGGAGGACTAGCTGCAGTTTTAAGGATGGAGTGGTTTAAAAAAAAAAAAAAAAAAAAAAAGAAGAAGACGAAAAAGAAAAAAAAAAACCGATGGGCGATGACGTGGAAGCGCAGCAAGACTGAGGGAAATATCTGGGGTCTGCTGTGTTTTGGAGATAGCGTCAGAGCTGTGTTCATGTAAGCTCCAGGGAATACCAGGGACTGACTGATCTGCTCCTGAAAGAAAACACAACCAAGCGTTTTGCAACGTTTTCCAACAGTCCCTGGCCAATATGGTGCTTTGACAAATCCAAAAATGGAGAGATTTTTCATGTCAGCTATCAATGTCAAAAACCACTGTCTGTGTCCAAAGAAAACAGGCAAGATTCAGGGGAAATTTGAAGTAGTAGTCACAAGGACGTCCAAGGGGGTCTGGCTGTGTAAAAATTAATTTATTTTATCAGTTTTAACTGGTGTACGTGAAAGCATCTGTATTTGGACAGATTTTATAAACATGTGTATCTTGAGAAGTAAACATTCCCCACATCAAACCATCAAAACAGAAACTGAACCAATACCTGAAAATTTGGCATGGATATTCAAGAGTGCCAACTATTTCATACTAAAAGACCAGAAGAGTTCTTTTCCCAGTAAACTGATTAGTGATATGCAGTCTTGTGAGAAGACCTGAGCCTATAGCTCTGTATAGACTTATCCACCATTTAAAAGATGCCAGTTGGAAAAAAGAGCAGGGAAGAATAACCCGTGACTCTGCAAATCTTCCCGTCTATTAACAATCTGAAGCAATCGGACGAAGAAATAAGTGGAAACAGTTCAAAGTCAGCTGCCTTTACTTAAAAACAAAGCCAGGTGCTACATACATTTTACAGCAAATGTGCTATTTCTGATACACAGCAAAACTACTTTTGTTTATTTTGTATTTTAGTATCACCATAAAACGCCATCATCACAAAACATAATGTTTTATGAATCTCAGGATAGGTTGGTCGGTGCCACTGCGCCTTTCTTCAGATTGAGGAAATTCCTCTTCCCTTTTCTCTTGGGGACGGCGACGCTGTCACGTGCTTCAGGTGGATCTCGAAACACAAACAACCGTTCTCCAGTGGCAGAGCTGTCCGGTGCAGAGCTGGAAGAGGCTGAAGCCATGTATTTTCCTGCTGAGCTGTGTGATGTTTCATTCATTGTGTCCTCAACTTGTTCTTGTGCCGTGCCACTCTGCCGCTGGTTAACTGTGTTTCCAGCCATGGCTGAGTTACAAATAGGATGCTGTGCTTTGGTGAAAGTGTCCTCCTTTCCTTTCTCTTCAACCAGAAGTGGCTGAACATCTCTTGGAGGCAGAAGCCGGGATCGGGGGAGCAGTTTTTCCATTAGACTTTGCCTCTTTTCCTGGACTCTGTGAGATTCGGAGGACAAAGGGGCTGTTGTTAGTGGGGCTGGAGTGTTAAAGTGCTTACCTCATGCATGTGGTCACTGCAGCCCAGCCATGTAACTCCTCTGATGAAAGGCGGATTTCACTTCAGTCAAAGATTCTGTCTATGATGTTGGCAACCACTGAACTACAAATTAGTCTTAGCATCAAGTCTCTATGAGGACAGCCGGTAGCAAAAGACAGAAACGTGTTGAACTCACCTCTCTCTTTCTACAGTGCAGCTCGGCATACTTGGCATATTTTTGTGCACCACGTCTTCCCTCAGTTTGACAGGAAGAAGTTGATTAGACCCCACAGCACACCTGGTCAGAAAGTCATCAGCACATTATGATGCTGGTAACTGGGATACAATCTCTGCACACAATGCTAGCTTTGAGTATAAAATGGTCAGTGATGCCCTCGCTATTTGATACGCTGTACAAACTAGGTAGGCCTGTCAAATTAATTCAAAATACTGACAACTGCAAATTACACAAGGTTATTATTTTAGAAAGACAAATATTTGAGAAAGACTTCAAACTGTAGAACTGTGTTTCTTAATAATCATGCTCCATGAAGAGTAACAGTAAATCATATGCATCATTTGATTCATGTGACATGCTTGTAGTTTTTAGTAACTGTAACACACAGTTACAGTCTACTGATTACAATGTGCACAAAAAGCTAAAAGTAAAAGTAGATTTTGGTCTGCGGGGGAGGCTCGGTCATGTGTGTGCAATTTCATTGCATTCGGTGTAAATTCAGGAGTTCCTGATGTTTGGTTAACTACATATTATCCGACGTAACACACACTCATACTAAGCACACTCACCTACACATTAAAGACAATGTATAGTGAATGATCAAATTGGGAGATAACATAACAGGACAAACTGAGCCTGAAACTGGATGCCATGAACCTCATGGAGCAAGATGGCAAAGAGCAGTAAAGAACAGCAGAGGATGAGAACGGTGGAGAACGTTAGAAGCTCATTCATGTCTTTGTCAGCTGCCATGCAGTCGACTGAATGGGACCAGAGAGAGGTGTGCCTGCGGAGGGGAAAGCCCGACTTCAAACTGGTGTGGTTAATACTGGTGACTCTTCGCTACGGGAAGCAGCTATGGTTTGTCCAGAAATATATTTGTTGCTATACTATGCTATATTTGTTGCTTTGGTGCATTTAAAAAAAAAATCCTTTGACAAAGGCGCCAAGTTGGCAACACTGCTTGTAAACACCCACCCCACCACTTCATCAGTCAGTCAGTCAGTGACAGACATTTGCGTTTATAGAGCTGGCCCCGCTTTTGCGGTCCGGCCAGAAATAGAGTGTCTTAAAGAATGGGTAAGTGCTATTCGGGAAACAAAAAGAAGCAGGGAAAAAGAAAACAGCGCTGAAAAAGAAAACAAAAACACATGTCTTGCAGATTGTTCCAAACTGATCATTTTCATTTCCTTGTCCTTTGGCCAGACAGCTCAGATCCAAAGAGACCTCATGCATGGGACATTATTCATCGGTAAACTAATCCAAACTCAGCAGGGGCCAGACACGAGTGTTCCAGTGTATCGGGAAGAGAGGGAAATTAAATGATGAGTAAAATCATTTACCCCTTCATCTTGGCTCAGGGAAAAGGGTGCTTGTGGAATTGTGTTCAGACAGTATTTGTTATTTAAATTGAAGACAATGCTTGGAGATGGCTGTGTTTCAGTCAGCTGCTGTGGAAAATTGGTTTTACTTAATCAGTCTCTTAAACCACAGAACTCGAATTGCTGAGACTGGCTGCACAGTCGGGACAAAAAGGTTTTCACTATATTCATGTTGTTCTATTCTTTTCTTTCCAATAAAAAGAGGAAAGAAAGGAAAAAACATGAACTACAGGGCAACTGCATAACAAAAGCATTTGGTAATTTGGTAATACCAAGCTTCAGACCAGAGAGCCAAAAACATTTGTATGATGATGACTTATCAAACAAAGTTCTGCCACCATTTACAGACAGGTAAATCTCGATATAGTTCTCTGGTCCTGATAGAAGAAATGGCTACGTTGTCTTTTCGGGATGCAAACATAGCTAAGTGTTTGATTGTAAAGGCCTGGACTTGGCATACGAGTATTCTTTCAAACCGAGAATCTTACCCATCAATCTGTCAGCAACATATGATGCAGTTTATCAAATCTAAACCTGAGACTGGTTCTCACCCCACGTGTTCCTGCTCGGCCGACGATGAAGCTGGATGCTGTTTGGGGCAGAGGGCGTCAGTGATGGAAAGGAGTTCGCTTTCAGGCAGGGTGGGCAGGAGGAGACGCAGGGCCTCCAGGAGAACCTCAGCGGACACCTGACTCTGCTTCACCAGACGAGATGCAAACTCCAGATCCTGAAATGAAAAGCAGGGCAAAAAGCCACTGTAAGTAGAGATTTCCTCTACTTCCACTGGCACGCACACAGACGTGAGGATGTCCCTGTATTTTTTCCTTGCCTTTACTATGTTTGCATTCTTTTTGCATTCATGATATTAGTGGAAAAGCACTTGTGAGTGAAGCCCGACCTGGTCACATATTGCGTAAAGTCTCTTGAGCTCCATTTGTTCTTTTAAATCTTCCATGGCCTGATTGTTGGCAGTCATTTCTTGAAACCTGAAAACACCAGAGAATTTGTGCGCAGTAAAATTTAATGGCCTGTGTCAAGCCACTAAATTCTTCAGAGATAACACTGACATGACAACTCACCTCTCGACCAACAGTGTGGTGACCTGATCACACTTGTAGAGTGCCTCCTGGAGGATGGATGTCATCCTATAATCCTGCTGGAGGTGGAACACTCTGTCTTCCTCACTGTCTTCCTCCCTCTCATCGGACTCGGCTCTGCGTGTTTTATTTGACTCGACTCTGGCCTGAGACATCTCCAGGCCGTCCAACTCTGTCTTCTCCTTCTGAAACTGTTGCTCTGCTTCCTCTAGGCCCTGTAGTAAGAGTCAGAGGACACATAAGGATGGAAATTTATTTTTTTAAGAATTGCACATTAGTTTGAACCTTATTATAAAGTCCAAGAGCAGCCTTCCAACCATGCAATGGTACAACAAAGGTGTGATGAGTAAAGCTTTGCCTACCAAGCAGTGGCTCTGTATACTCTGGGCCATGTCTTGTCTCTCCAGGCTCTTTCTCTCTCTGAGCTGCTGAATGAGCAGGCTGTGTAGGGTGAGCATGGCTCTGGAGGTCTCCAGGACTTTAGTCCTCCTCTCAGCCTTCTGGTAGTGGATGGTAGCCATCTGAATCGCTAGACTGTCCGCCTGAGAGCGCAGATCATCCTCTCTCTCCCTCTGCATCTCCTCGAACACCTGCCGAAATTAGAATGGGCGAGTATTGTAAATTAAAACACGTGCTGCACTTACAGTCAATGCAACTGCAGAGAGAAAACGGCTCTTCTGCCTTCCTCTCCACCTCTCCTTCACCTTGCTCATGACACTATTCTCCATTTCCTTCTCCTTCTCAAACAGCTGGATCCTGTCCTCGAGCCTTTTCTGGAAAAGCAGCAGGTCGGATGTGTCTGTTTTCTGTCTGGCCTTGCTGGTTTTCCCCTTGGACTGCATACTCATCTGCAAAGAAACCCACAATATCCATAAGGTGGTTGGGAAATTACTCCAACCACACAGCTTTGATGTGATTAGAAATGAAACCGCTCTGTGGAGCCCTTTATTATTTCTGGATTACAATGTGCGCTCATCCAACAGCCGCACCATTGAGGCTGATCGCAGTGTGGTTTGCACTGGTGGTCGCTTTTCTACTCTTCTTCAAATGAGAAAACATTAAATGCACCATTATCCCCTGCTGTGGTTTCATTCACATGGGTCCCTCTCCTTGGATTACCTTCAGAATTGTATCATGAGGAGATTTAAAACAAAAATGAATTTACTACATCAAAGCGAACACAGAGTAAAAGAAGAGGGGATAAAGACTTCTTCCCAAGAGAAACGCTTTTATGAGAGCTACAAAAGAGATTCACAGAATAACAAAAACAAAAAACATAAATGTTATCAAATGATTCTAATGAAAAGCTCTAATGCTTAATTATAAAACAAGCATGCACAAATGTCTGGGGATATTTCCCACAACAGTGTTAAGGGCACTGATGAAATGATGTTTGATTTGAACATTGTGTACAATTCAAAACATGCAAAGCAAAACTAATAAGCTGAAGTTTTTAAAGCTCCAAATCAGATAACACAAACATTGTACTAACAGAAGTGTGGACATCAGTGTTGTTTTTTTAATGCTACCAGCAGTCAGAAAGTATCTGATTCTAAACACTGGGGCTTTAAGAGAATAAAACCAGAATTCAGTATTGTGTGATCATGTGTTCACCATCTGTTTCTCGCTGTCCTTTCTCCAAGCTGCCAGGGATGTGTGGAGTTTGGTTCTGGAGACAGAGTGGGGAAGCACCAGGCAGCGATCCATCACAGACAGACACTTCTGGAACTCCAGTTTCATCCTGAGCCTGTCATCTTCAGATAGTGTCAGCTGGGACGAACACAAACACCTGGGACGGAAAGGGAAAAAGAAGAATGACAGATGTGTCATTTGTTTAAATCCCCCTGAAATGTCTAAATGACTAACATCATTTTAAACTATCACTGACCTGAAGAAAGATCTGCAGTGTGCCCTGATCTCCCTCTGCTCCTGCAGCTCTCTCTCCATGGCTTCCTGCAGGGCTTCCCTGGTGCAGCTCAGGGTACGTAAGGCTGCCTTCCCTTCCTGGTGCAGCCGCTCCTGGCCCTGCAGGAGAGCGCTTGCTCCCTGTCCCTGGGCCTGTCCTGCTCCTTGCTCTGGTTCTACCTGCAGCAGGGAGCGCTGCGTTCCTGGAGGCAAGGGTGCTAGCAGGGCCTGGGTTGCAGAGGGCTGGATGGCTTTGACTTCTGCTATGGCACCTTGGATCACACGCATGGTCACCTGAACAACAGGTAGAGAATCAGGACAGGGAGTAAATCAAAGTCAGTTAAGCTCTGTTCTATATTTGTGTCTGGATTTTTAAGTGATTAGGTCACAAATGTGCCTGGTGTGTACAATTAGAAAGGCACCTTGCGGATGTCAGCGGTAGCCTCCTCATCCAGGTTGTTGATGAGCTCTGCTAGCTCCAAGCTGTGAGCAGTCAGTAAGTTCTGCCAACAGTGCAGGTTCTGGGCTACCTCGATCCTTCCCTCCAGACCCCTGGACAGGCCCGACAGATCCTTCTGTCTCTGTTTGTGGACCCTCAGCTGGCAAAAGTAGGAACAGGATTGAATAATGGTGGCAATAATCATATCAATCCACAATGGATAGATGTTTAGAGGAAGACCCTAACAATGCATGATCACTTCACCATTTCAGAGATGAGCTCCCTCCTCTTCTTAATCAGGCCGCAGCGCATGGCTCTTCTCTCTTGGCTCAGTGCCTCATCCAGTCTCTGCCTTACCAGCACCAGCTCTTTCTGGGCCTTCTCCTGCAGATGGTCTATCTGCTCTGCAGGCACGGTGCTCCCTCTGGTGGAGAAGAGGACAGTATGCTGGGATAAAACACGGCTCTACTATAGCTTACTCAGGTTTATGTTTATAGCTATCAGTGAGATTAAATTGGTAACAAAACTGAGATATAATGTGGACATTTTCTATAAGATTCCAGGAAACTATTTTCCTATTTTATTTTCCTATTTTTCTTTGTAAAAATGAATTAAATATTTTATTTTAACTGCAGTTGGTATCATTACTTACATAGTGATTTCTCTCCTCCTTTTTAAAATTCTATCAAACATATATTCTGTATTATATATTTCACATCACAGATGGAACCACTTCAGATTAAATTTTAAGATAATCAAGATGTGGAAACAATGTTTGTTTATGTTACTCGAGAAGCTTACTTATCACACATTTCAAGTGCAGGTTACAATAAGTTCTTACAATAAGCACTAACCTCCTGATGTGAGTGAACCAGCTGTCCAAGTTGCTGGAGGCGCTGGAGAAGGTGTCAGAAATCAGGCTGTTAAGGCTGTGGAGGCTGTGCACCAGGAACTTCCTCTGTGCATGGCGTTCAGCCAGAACATACCGCTGATTGGCAAGGACCACATCCAGAACCTCTTCTAGCTGATCCTAGACAAAGAAAAGTCGCATCATCACATTATTAAATGATCAGCATTTGGCAAACACATTAACAGAATATGACAAATGGGGTCATGGTTCTAACCATGTCTCAACAGTTTGAAAATCAACTTTGGTTGTTCACCTGACAGATAAAATAATCGTGCTGAAGACTCTTGGCTGTGCTCTTGTCTAACTCGCCCATCCTGGTGGCCTCCTCCAGCTCCTCTGAGAAGATCTTGTGCAGCTCCACCCGGCGCCACTCGATGATCTGCCTCTGGACCTTCGCTGAGGCTTCTTCGTGCCGGACCAACAGGATGCGCTGGAGCTGACTCTGGCTGAGTTTGTGCAGCTTCTCCAGGAGGACACTGCACTGGAGAAGCTCCTAGCAACATTACAAAGGTTTACAGTGCTTCTTTCTGTAAAAGTTTTCTCTCTCATTTAATTCATGTCATTTTTTTTTCTTGACAAGAGAAAAATAAACAATTCAACTATTCAAACAAATCACTCATTGCTGTTACCTGTTGGTCTGCATGTTGACACAGCAGCTCGGCCTGGGCTTTCTCAGCTGCTTCCTTGCAGTGCTCTGCTTCCATTTCTTCCCGAGTCTCCAGGTTACACTGGCCAGCCAGGGCGGCCATGCGGGCCCCTCGCTCCTCCTTCAGCCGCCCCTCCATGCCTAGCAGCTGTCCGTGGAGCACACTGAGAAGCCTCTGCTGGGCCTGAGCGCTGGACTGGCCCCGGGACCTCAGGCTGCCCAGCAGGGAGGATATCACGTCCTTGTAGATCTGAATCCGGGTGGCCTCCAGGTTGTTGGTGGCACGCAGCAGTGTAGACATTTCAAGGCTTATGGGGATAAAATGCAGAATGAACTTTTATGTTGTTGGTTATGGTTTCGAATAGACATTAATGCATTTGCACATTTGGTACTTTCTTTCTTGTGGTGGTGATTTTGATCATTTTTCCCCCCATCAGACCTTAGAAAAAAGAATGTAATTCCCTCCAGACTGGTCTACTCACTTCTCCAAAGCCTGGTACATGTTCTGGGGATCCTCCAGCACCATGATGTCCACCATCTTGTCTTCAAATGCTGCCTCATCTTTAACTGTCTCACTCATGTTGCAGTCTGCATATTCCAGGTCTGAATCCCTTCTTTTTCTCTGAGCCAAGAAAATATATGTCCAGTATATTAACATATAGCTGAACTAAATCATAAAGAAACTAAACAATTAGCAAAATATATTAAAAAATACCTTTATAACAAAAACAGACCCAAATACATATTATAGGTGATGAACCAATATATGGTTGATAACAGTTGGTCATTACGATTAACCAGAACAAAGCACATTGATTTTTAAGATTTTGATACCCTTTGCTGAAGAAGGTTCAGCCTGGTTCTGAGGCCTATCAGGTTCATGGCCAGAAACCCAAGTGACAGCAGTACCAAAGTGACAAAGAACCCAGCAACAAATCCAGCAAAATGGACACCATGGTTAGGATAGATCTGCAGAAACATCAGATTTCCCATTACAATGGTTTTGTGAACATGACAGATGGATTACAAATTATAATAAGTGTCCTACACGTACCCTGTCAGTGGAATTCACCCTCAGTGTTAGATTAGCTGTTAATGGACCAAACATACTGACATCATTCTATGGAGTTAAGAAAACAAAATTTCAGGTAATAAGACAGAACATTATATTATTTGGATAAATATAGTGTGATTTTGGTTTTCACAAAGCTGGAAAGTTTCTTTTCAAGTAAAAAAAAAAAAAGAAGAGGGAAATGGGTTCGCAGACAATACCTGTGAAGCATTAGAGAAGGTGAGAAAAGCTGGAAGGTCCAGGACTTCACTCTGATGACTCCTGATGTGAGCAGTATAATTGACAACAATCTGAGAGCCAGCTGAAGAGTAAAAAACAATGATTTGCTATTTAGAATACAGCGGGAAGAAAATTCAAGAAATAAATCAGCAAATGTTGAAAAAGTTCAAACCAAATGTGTCTGGGTTAAAAATAATCTTTTACAACATTTAGATTCCCAGACATACCAGAGAGTGAATCGATGGCAAATGTCTGGTAGCCTCTTTCTACCACCCTGCCTTCAGTTTTTAGGGGGACTATTCCGGAAAGAGAGTCCCGGATAGCCACCTGAGACAAGTTAGTACCACCGACAGGGCCCATGTTGTGAATTAGCAGGAAAAATGTCAGCTGAGGGGGATCAGTGTCGAGCTTCACCTGTGGACCAAGGGATTGAGGGGGAGAAGAATAAATCAGTAAGTCCATTATAGTCATAGTCATAGTTCATTCTTATAGTTTGTGTGCAGATTAAGGATGGTCGAGTGAAATATATTGTAATAAAAGGCACATAGATGGAATTAGCTGTATTCAAACAATATGCTGATGTACCTGTGCACACTTGTGAAATTTGACCGCAAATGCAGAGGGAGGTGCCACACTCTGAACCTGCAGAAAATTCAAAACAGTGTGTAGTTTTAGTAATAGTAAATTTAGTAAATTTCAGTTTTAAGAATGGTTTGGTAATGATGTAGACATTCACCTGAAGCAGAGTGTGGCCCGGGTTGTATCTGGTGAGTGTGCTTCTGCGGGTCCGGAGGTGCAAGACGTTTAACATGTAGGTAAATGATGAGTACAAGGAGTGTCCCCAAGGACCAACAAGAGCTGAGGAAGTGAGGGGGCCCTCTGCAGAAAACACCCTCGACTGCCCTTTGATTTCCATTGTACCTGTCAGGTATAATGTGGCGTTTGAACTGCCTGAGTAAAGTACAGTGGCAATAAATAAATAAACAGCAATCTATCTTTAGATCATCTGTAGATATAAATAACTGTCAAATGAATATCACCAGACAGTATTCAACCATCAGTCAGCTATATGTACACTTATTAAACTCCTACATATATAAAATTAAGAGAAAAGAACAAACCATGCATCCTAAGCAGTGTCAGCTCTGCTGTTCTCCCCCCAGGATCATGTTGCATTACATGGATACTGGAGACGCTCTGACAGTGAAAAGGGGAGAAGTCGGTTTTACACATTTAATCTGTTTAGTCTCCATTCAAAAATAATCATCAACAGCTTTATCCAACGACAGTCTCTAGACATGCATTTACCTCTGAAAGCCTACGAAGCAACCGTAACAGGCCCGAGTACAAAAAATACAAATAAAAATATATGAGATGGATATATTGGTTTCTAAAATCGGGTTACAACAAAATAATTGATCTCACTGTAATGTTCAGGATACACATCAGTACTGGGAAATGGGGTGTGTAGCTGTAGTAACATATCTACTCAATCAAAAGAGAGACTGGGGGCTAAACTTACACCACATCTGGGTTCTTGACATGAAAAAGTTCGAGCAGTACTGATTTTCACCATCGGGATACTCACCTCCTGTTTCCCCGACAAAGGATGTGGTAGTAAAGTTGTGTACCATGATGTATCCTGAAATGTACCGTTACAACACAGCTGATGTCCAGCTCGCCGCGTCTCACGCCGCGTTACATCGTGACACCAGCGGGGATGTAAAGGAGCTGGCAACAAACAGGACACTTGGATATTGAAGATAAATGACAATATCGTGACCCTCGCCGAGATAAAGTGTACCTGAAGCATTCGTAAGTTGGTGTGTCGCTCTCATCGAGGAGAGCCGCTAGCTAACTGGCTGCATTGTGTCTGGATGTTGTTAAAATCCGCCGCGATTAAACCATTTCCAGCTTTTTCTTGAGAAACATTACCCGTCGCTGCGTCTCTGTCGAACAACAGCATTTTACTCGTTGGTTCATATTTCAGGAGAAACTACAAACGCAGTTTCACAGATTTATGTACAAATACAAGATCCATAATCGCCGTTGCTACTTTCCTTCGGAAAACATTACCAAAACTTTGGAGAAACGGGCACCTCCTCAGTGAGCGTCAAGATCAGCAAAGTACACAAGCTCATTTCCGACTTTGGCTTTCAAATTAAAAGAACGCAGGCGAACCCGTGAGATGGTTGGACTAAAAAACAAACTAGAAATATGCTGTGAAACTACATTTCAGTCATATTTGTCGTCTGTGTTTGCTTCATGTTATTATGGAGGGAACTTCCCTTGTTTTCTACCATGAATCGTTATTGTGCTTTAATTCTGAAGACAAATTCGTATGTTTTCCGCCCCAATTCTAGCTAGCTCGATTAGGCTCTGAAATCTCTGTCTACCCATTGGCTTAAATGTCGTTTTGGAGAAACTCTTTCCTTTTTTTTTTTGGCTGAAAGAGATTTTTTTTTTTTGCCAGTCGTAGCTTGATAATGTTTAAAAACGTTAACCTAGTAAGAGTGAAAAACCTAAAAAGAAAACAAATGTGAGACATAAACTTCAGCGTGAAGACCCAGGAGCTAAGGACCTTTCCTTGAGGAGATGAGTTTGGGCTACCGTTAACGTTAGTCAGATGTCGCCTATTTCTGCAAGGCCTATCCTGCAAAGTGCTAACATACAGAGTTTTGCAGCAGTTTGATGAATCCACTGTGAAATGGCAGGCCAGGAGCTGATAGCGGATTGCGGCGTCAATGTTATGGTCACTTTCGCCGAGTCGTTGTACATTTACACAGAGCTGTTAACTGTGGCTACAGTCTGTGGAGGGCTGTCGGGAATATTAGCTGCTGCTCTTTTATATGTCTTCTGTCTGAAGCCGCTGCTGTTGACGAGACAAGTAAGCAAATCCAGCAGGTCTCTTACCCCCCATCCACTCTTGTTTCTGTCTTAATCCCTCACCATGAATACGTTATATTCCGTCTTTGAATTCACATTCCCTTGTATCACCCCACCAGGGTTACAATGCAAGGAGGCTGCTTGAACCTGATGAGGGGGAGTTAGACAACAACCAGAGTGACTGTGTCAGCAACAGCAGAAAGGAGGCTGCAAGTGGTACCACTAATGAAAAAGTATGAAAGAGCATACTTTCTCTAATACACAGTATATTGTAGCTTTGCCCAGGTGGATGGGATAGTTATATTAGATCTATGCTGGTAAAGTGATGGAAATGACAGTTGTACACATTTTTTCATGTTTACTAATTAACTTCCCACTAACCTAAGTGCGTTTACTCATTGACCAGGAGAAGAAGCAGCCACCCGTGAACAGCAATGTGGCTGCATTTGCATCCAGAGCAAAGGTGGTTTATCCCATCAACCAAAAATACAGAGTAAGTCCATGCATACATAGTCGTATATGTAATTAAATGGGGGGTAGACTTTGTAATCCAAGGGTGTATGGGCTTCAGTAAGGTGTAATATAGTGTGTCGCAATCAGATCATGTATGTCACAAAGTGCATGCTACTGAACAGCTAGTTAAATTTACTCTGTGTCTGCAATTATCTGTACTTACTGATAAGACTATGTATAAAAACACTTTCGCTGTATTTGTCAGCCTTTGGCAGACGGAGCATCCAACCCGTCACTACATGAGCACTCCAAGTTGCCAGCCATGCCTAATGAGGAGTCATCTTACTCCATGGACGGAGAGTCTCTGAGCCAGGAGCAGGACAACGATGACAGCAGTCAGTTCATATCCTCTTCGCTGGTCCCCAAGAGCCTGCAGAACCAGAGCTTCACCAGGGTCTCTCACTACCCTCACACACTGACACAAACAGGGTGGGAGTCTGTGGTCTCTAGGTGTTCAGCCATAATCATATACCTTCACCTTAAGGCAAGTATGCACAAACCAAGTGAAAGTGATCATGCTCCTGTTATCTCTGCAGTTTTGAAGGTAGGATCAGCCTTTACTGTTTAGCCCTGCAGGATATACAACAGCACTGCTCTCAGCTTCAGGAAGAAAAATATCTGGTGAGTATTTGTCTTTTGTTGTGTTCTTATGTTAATCATGTACAAATAAGGTTAGAACTGTTTTACTGTTTTACTTCTTTTTTCTTCTCATTGCTACCACAGACTTATCTTCAAATAGTGAAAATGATATTCAGCTGCCGGTTTCCAAAAGACAAAAATGATGCTGACTTCTCCAAGAATATTCTTCAAATGCAGGAAAAGGTAGAGCCAAATGGTTTTTTGTATTTATTATATTGTCTTTGCTGTGAATTGGTATTTTTTGCACTGACATGCATAATGCATTCTTTTTTGTAGCTCTTGATTTATAGGTCCTCGAAACACTGCCATTTAGATGTTAATCCTTAGGAAAGTATATGTTACCATTTGTCATTTTAGGAACTAAATGAGTTAAGGAAACAGCTGCCATCAGGCCAGACTGCCAGCAAGAAGAACGATGACGCTCCGTGTACACTGGAAGAGATTGAGAGAGCTCAGAAAGATATCCTTGAACATGGCCTTCAAATGGTAAAAGTGAAGAGAAAATTAACAGTTGGACAAATACTAATAATATACAAAAACTATTTGATTATTGTGAGGGTTCATGTGGGGAAATGAATGTCTCTTCACAGTCCAAAGGCTTTAGCAAACAGGTGGAGGACTTGTGTCAGCATCTGCTAAAGAAGACCAGCACTTTATCTCCAGATGAAGCCCAGGATGTTATTCTGTCTCTCATCCAAACTCTTTTGTTAGTAGAGAACCACCTGGTGAACACACTAGAAGAAGACCTGAAAGTAAGTGATGCAGACTGTTGATTGGCATACCATTTATTTGACATTTCAAACTGGATGTGTTAAAGAAAAAGCTGAACATGTCTCATTCTCCTAGAGAATACAGCAGAAGCTGCTGTGGTGGGAGGAGCTGACAGGGCTTCTTCAGTCCCAACCTGCCTTGCTGAAGCGGGAAGTGTGTCTAAGGCAGGGCTTGATAGCCACAACACTAGAGCAGCTGACAAGCGATGACCTCTTGACCTTTAGCCACATGGAAACGATAGTTTCAGACATTCAGGCCACTCTGACTGAAGGCCTTCAGCAGTGCACTGAGGGTAAGAAACCTAAAATGAAAAATTCACTACAAGGTACTGTCAGGTGAAAAAAGAGAAAAAGACCAAGATGGTTGGCAATTTATGGGTTAAGGAAGGTAATTGCAAAAAAAGTAGTGTAGTAACACAGTTATCCAAAGACTGACAAGTGTGTGGAAGTGTGTTAGATTCTACTCAACTAGTTTCTGGAGGCAGGTAGCGGTGGACAATGTCTAGCCTACTTTAACAACTTAAATGATGTACTCTCTCAAAATAGGCCATTTCTGGGAATCCTCTTTAGCTCCTTAAATAAGGTCAGGTTCTCTCAGAACAGCACTGAATATCATGCCTATTACTGCACTCCAGACTCTCATGTAACATCTTTCAGCATAAGACTTTAGAAAGACGTTTACCACCGTCCCACTGTGTGATCAAAGACACACAAAACTGTTGAAATCAACAGTGTTGCTACTGGTAATATACTTTGCCTTTAAACATGGATGAGGTGACTTTATGTCTCATGCTATCTATATGTTGCATCCAAGCACAAATGGAGACTGACTGTAAAAATAGTTTTTAATTATTTAACTACTTACAGCATCAATAATAAAAGTCTTCTTTCTGCATCTGCCCCTCAGAGTGTTTATACAGTCGGTGTAAAATTGATTATGAACAAGTTGTAACTGAAACTACTCACCTGTTACAAGAACAATCCATATTAATCATCATTTGTACAATACTCAATCTGCTGGCTGAGCAGCTATTGTGATAATACACAAGTAGTCAATGTAACATTTTACTGTTCCAGAGTGCACACGGAAGATGAAGGAGCTGGTGAATGACAAATGCAGCAAAATAGAGTCTAAGCGGAAGAAGCTTCAGAGGAGCCAGACCAAGGAAAAGACTCGAGCCCTGGAACTGAGACAGACTCACAGTGACCTACAGCAGCTCGCCAAGGTCAGAACATTTTGCCTCCCCTGTGTCAATATGTAGATCAGGAATTACTGTTACATAATAAATAGGCCAAACAACTGGCTGGAGATTCCTGCAGTTAATTAATTTAGAGGTGTGATGCAGTCATGAGACCTTTCTGCTTTCTAATTGTCTTTGTAGGGTTCTAGAGTGTCTTTTCTACTTTTAGCTTTGCTGTCAGTGGTTGCATTAAAAAAAAAAAATAACAAAAACGAACAAGAAAGAAAAACATGTAAATCCACCGGTATCTTAATCTGACCCGTAACCTCTCCTCCAGACGTACCAGGAGCTGCTCATGAAACACAGGCAGCAGATTTCTGATTTGGAGCTGCAGCAGGAGAACAGGGTGGCTGAAGCCCTTTGTGACCTTTGGAAGGTAAAACATTAATCTGTTTTTTTTATTGTGGGGATGCTTGTGTTTTATATATATATATAATTTTTTATTTTTATTTTTTTTCAATCCTGCATCTTCAGAAACTTCGTACCTCCTGGTCAAAGAAGCTCGGGGAGCTAGCCAAGGACATCTTTCTGGCCTCAGTCCCTGCCCAGTCAAAACTCTCTGCTGAGTGCTGTGAGAAGCTCTGGTTGGATCTGGAGCAAGAGCTAGTTGCACAGCTGCAGCAGGCAGAATGCACTATCAGGCTGCAACTGGAGGACGTGAGGGCTCAGCTGGATAAAGATGGACAGGTAGATGCCATGTGGTGGATCAGATTAATTCTATCTTCTTTTTATCTCCATTTTAACTTTTCTAGTGATGCCTTGCAGCTTGATTCTTTCCGTATTTCACTTTCATTTCTAAACATTGTTTTATGTTGCTTAACTCTAAGTCCATGGGATATTTCTAAGAGTTTAATTATCCTAAATGCATTTCATTGTTTTTAACTGAGCCTCTATTTCTCTAGGTGTGGAGTGAGGAGATGGCTCTGGTGCAGGCCTGTCTCAAACATCTGGGTGAACAACAGATGAAGATCCTCCAAGCCATGGTGACCAGACAGAGCTACACACTCAGCAGGTGAGATGGCAGGATGTGTCAGAAAGTGTTTTATGGCACATTTATGGTCGTGAAAGACCTGGTGTAAAGAAAACTAAATTTGTATCAACATATTTCAGATACAGCTACAGTATGCAGGAATATTCACTTGCATATGAATGCTTTTTTATGAGGTGGTGTAAAATAATTCAATATGATCCTGTCCACAGTCAAGTGGGCATGCTGATAGAGAAGAAACATAAGCACCTGCTGGTGGCTGTGCAGAGGTGCTTTGTGGTCAGGCACTTCTGCCTGCACATGCTGAAGGAGATGAGGCTGTCCAAGCTGAAGGTGCTCTCTCAGACTGATTTTAGAGCTGTGCTAATGGAAGATGCCAGTAAAAGCCAGTCCTGTGCCAGTTCAGCTCTCAAGGTGGGAAAAGTGTACACAGGTGTGAGAATTCATTACTGAGTTTTTGAATTTAGTGATAATATTATTTTGAGCATTGTCAATAGATTATACCTACACAGAGGCTGCTGCAACACGACTGAAAGAACTGAGTCTGAGTCTGGGCTCAGGTGCTCTTGTCTCTTACCTATCACAGAATAGCAGTGCCAGCCTAGCAGAGAGGCATCTTGGTCCAGAGAGTCAGCTGGTGGCCCACAGCTTCCAGCAGGAGTTTCTTTCTGAACTGGAAACAGGAATGGAGCTGCTTCAGAGCCATGCACAGCTGGTGCTTGGAAATGCCCTCAGTCACGCTGTCCAACAGATGATGGAGACCCCACACACGGAGTCACAGCCCTCTCCGAAACCTGATGATAGCTTGAAGGTAGGGTTTGGGTAAAAGTTTTTTTTTCATGATGAATTTCTCATAAATCAGATTCCTGTTGTGTGTTTGTTACATCAGTTTGGTAAGTCAATTGTTTTTTGTTTTTTGTTTTCTCATCAGCACCACCTGATAGAGGCTGCACCGGAGAGTGTATATATGACCAAAGACTCTCTTTCTGCACTGGTCCAAAGCTACTATTCCCACCTACAGGACGTTACCAAACTACAGCAGGCTAAGTCAAACACAAACCAGGGTGAGGCTATAATCATAATGTGCACACGTTGACAACTGATACTTTTGGTTAAGACAAATGATGCTATATTTATTGTGTTTCATTCGTAAGTCACAGGAAACATGTTAGTTATAGCTGAAGGATTACTAGGAATTTGTTAGACTTGTATTAGAGACTGTAGATTGTTGATTTACCAAATGAATAAACCTGTAGTAGTTATAACCTTTGTGGTTGCTGCCTTGTTATTTTATTAACTGTTAAGGCAGACAAATAGGTAACAATGTACTAATTCTGTACAGTATGTACTACATACTAATTGTCATAGTATACTGTTTTGCTAGTAAGTATACAAAATATCTATGTATATTACCATTTTACAGGAAATATACAACGTAAACATAACAAGTAGACATCAAAATGTGTTTTTCCACTTTTCCTTCAGAGGTGAATGAGAAGCAGGAGAGCACCAGTCAGCTGAACAGAGCCCTACAGAGGGAACTGGTGAACTGGGGCAAAAAACCTACCTCCTCTGAGTTTCAACAGAGGTATGACGAACCTTTTGGGGACTACCTAGTTAACTGTACATTAAATGAGCATAATTTTCAGCTTTTCTTTGTTTTTGTGTGTGTTAGGGTTGAACTTCACAAAAGGAGGGTGTTGGAGCTGTGTGATCTGGAACAGGAGATAATATATGATGGACTTAGGCGGAAGAAAGTAGCCCAAGATCAAACCTTGGAAAAAATAAAAAAACAGCTGCTGGTTAGTATGCTTCAAGTCTACTGTATTTAACTATAGGATAACTGGTTTATGAATACATTTACAATCCTGCAACATTATTTTCTGTAAGCACTGTGTTGCTGTGTCCATTAGGAGGCAGAAGAAAGCTTCATAAATGAGCTGGCAGATTTGGCCCGGGTCTCTCTCCACAATGCAGAACCAGAACCCAGTGGTGAAGAGGACAACTCCGGTAAGCAACCCTACCCCAGAGAATAAAAATATTTACGCTGCATGCTGCTCCTTTGTTTCCTGACCTTTGCAATGTTGTATTTCAACAGGTGATCAGAGTACCACAATACTAGACCTGCTAGCCCTGAACCCAGCATTAGATCCAGCCTTGAATCCTTCACTGACTCCGACTATTGTAAATCCAGTGGCGAAATCAAAACCTAAGAAGAAAATGCAGCAAGAGCCCGATCTCAGCTGAAATCTTAACACAGTAATGTGCATGTAATGTTCTGTAAAGATCTTCTTTTATTTTTATAGTTGTTGGTTCCTTAAAATAAAACCACTTCTTGTCTGCTGGGACCAATTTTGTTTTTAAGAAGGTTCCTCTCTTTGAATGTTTCTAAAAGTGTTTTGCTTGAAGTAGGTTTCTAAAATTTTGCAATAATGACAAAAGCAATCAGTTTTTCCAGTCTGCCTTCATTATTGTAAATGCCATCAAATAATGCAACTATTAAAAAAATAACAAAGCAGATTATCTGCTGAATGCATCATTCAGTTTTTTCACTCTTTTCACCTGTTATACTGAACTGTCATGCTACAGGCCTGAAAGTACTACATTATTGTCCTATACCTAAACCCACATCGCTTTTCATACCACGGCTCATTCACTCCATTGATTCCCAATGATTGCTCAGTACATGGGATGATGGATGTGCTCTTGTTTTTTTTTTTTTTTTTTTTTTGAGTTGCCAGATGAATTGTCCACTCTGATTGCAACAGAGTGCTACTACTCAGCGATGAAAGCCTTGCCCTTCGCTTTCTCTAATGGGGTTTTAAGTACAACCCTTTATGGATGATAATGCAGAGTAATGGTGAAAAGTCTGGGGAGGGCTGAAGTCTGGCAGACACTTCTGTGTCTAGGCAGCAATCTAGCAGGCAGGTCACCCTATACCTTATGGTTTACTGTCAGTTAGGAGCTTTAGGAGTGTCAATTAGCAAACATCAATATTTAATCTGTTTTTTACTCATGTGCTCACCTTGCACACATAACCAATTACTGCTATGGCACCCTGAGAAAATATGCTCCTCGTCCTGCCCCACTCATACACACTCGAATGCCCTGCCAAGTGTGTGTCTCTCCCCCATCGTACCTGTTAGAAATGTGGGTGCACTGTTGACTTTGCAAGTGTCGTCGCTGATCTGTAGTGAGGGGAAACCGTTTGGATGTATTTTGAGGTCCCTTAGGGGACTGCAGGGACTTGTGGGAAGATGACCTGATTTCTAATTTTCTCCTCTCCTGCCTGGGCTGTGGGCTAGTCGCTGCTACAAACAGAGAAGCTCATAAAAGGAGTGTGACAGTATGAGCCGACCCGGATCTATTTGGAATAACGGCCTCGCTTTTGGCGTAAAACTGGGTTTTATTTGTAAGTGTTGATGGACGCAGGCGTGGTTGTAATTCTCTCTCAGTAGATTCAGGTAAGTGGAAATCCTCCTAGGCTCACCCCCGCTTAAGATACACCTTTAGTAAGATGTTTACAACCCAAATTCCGTTTTTCAACAGTCATGTCATTAGTAATGTCCCAGCTGATACTCAAACGCAAAATGGGGACTCGCGGTACAGACTGTTACAGAAGACAATTCCCTGGTCTCAAACAAAAATCATTTTTCAAATGCGATCCGATTACTTAGGACAAAGTTACTGAAGGAGTGTGAGTACTTTCATCGAGACATCCCACATTTGCCCAGTTCAGGGGCGAGTGTGGCCTGAAGCTGTGAACAGATATGAGAGGATTAAAAATGTCCAGTGAGGTAAAGATGCGCGCAGTGTGACGGCGTCATCGGATCAGATGATCGGTTATTTTAGGGCCAAAAATAAGGTCGCTTTGCAAATTGTCACTCAAAGGCCCTTTTTCCACTCGAACGGAAAACCAAATACTTTGACTGTCACACATTTTCGCCCTGTCACATGCTGACTGTGAAACAGCATCAAACCCGAAACACTGTTGATACTGCAACTAATGAAACTATATAAAACGTTTGGTGTATTTTTTCTATAATTGATTAATTACTATAACGATTATGGTAGCCGTGATTATGCTCTGTAATAATCTCTTAGAAAAAAAATCAAAAGATAGAACTAATAGAACTAGAATAACAAAGCAATAGTAACAAAGCATTACTATTGCTTTGTTATTCTCACGAACATACATAACTGTACAACATACTTCAAACTACTCCTATTATTGTTTTATTTTCATCAAATGCTGAGAAAAGATCTGTTTCCTTTCCGAGAGAAAGATAGCTGAAAACCTTCATTTGCATAAAGTGTTTGAGATTTACATGCACTTATCAGATTAGATATGATACTTTAATTCTACCTGTAATCATGTTTGTGTCTTTTTATTCATACCTTATGTCACTTTTATATCCTGTCTTAAAGATTTGTAATGTAAAGCACAATGGACGGTTTTGTATTTGAAAGTCGCTATACAAATAAAGTTGTTTTGCCTTACTAACTGCCTTATTTTCCCTCAGGTGAGCAGCCATGGCTAACCTACAGCAGGAATACCCTGGTGTCCTTCTGGGGATCCTGGAGGAACTTTCCAATATGCGCCAATGGCTGACGTTCCAGGACCTTTGTCGCATGGTCAGCACTCGCTTTGACCTAGAGCACCTCATTGAGCTCAGGAGTTTGCTGTTTGCTGCTGCCAGCCGGGACCCCTGTTTCCCAGCCACTCTCTTCAGAGACAGGGTTTCCACCAGAGGCCAGGGGCTATCACCCATAGGTGTCGCTGCTGACATTGTAACTATCTTCAATCTCATTCAGATGACGGGTGGGGCCCCTGATGATAGTCAGCCAATGAGAGCCCAGACGGTCCTCCCTGTCGATCAGTCCCCGGGCCCCAGTCTCCCTGGAATCTACCAGCTGAACATTTCTGGTCAAGAAAGAACACGCTCCCACTCTGATTCTGGTGGTAGGCCTATCGACCAGCACTTGCTGTTTCCGAGATCGAATTACTCTGCCCGCAAGCGAGCAAGTCTTCCCCCTGATCCCATCTCACTTGTGTCCTCCCCTCCAATCAGGGCGAGGGCTGTGTCTTTCGACTTGCCTCACACAACACTCCTGTACCCTAGCTGCCAAATCCCCAACGAGGTCATGAAGAACATATACCTGCCTTTGGAGACGGACAGTGAGTCTAGTGGAGATTCTGCGCCTGTGGAGGTGTTTGAAGCTGAGCAGGGATCATCTGTTGACCAGAAGAGAAACATCTTTAGGAAGGACTTTCATAACCAGCCGCCTCTAATACCCCAGGTGACCGTCAGCAGTGAGTCTCCTAGTCCCAACAAGGGCAAGAAAGGCTTTGACAATCACAGCTTTGAAATTATCCCAAATCCTTACCCATCACCGACAACAGTCCACCAGTCGCCAGAGCAGCGGGCTAAACATGAAAGCCTTGATGACCTGCAGGACTCAACTTATTTCGGACCCGGCTCAGTCCCAGAGTGGTCCCCACGACACCTCCAACTTCCCAGGAAGCCCATCTGGGGCAACAAGAGTCACAGTCTAGAAGACCGGATAAGTGTGAGCAGCATTGGGATGGGGATAGAATCACAAGTGGGGCAACTTCCAAGACGATCAACACCTGCTATCAGCAAATTGGGGTCCTCAGGAGGTGAGAGTGGGGACAGTGGACTTCCAAGTGGAGGCGATGGAGTCAAGGCTCAGGGAACTCAGACAGACGCACCAGACCCCCGGCGCCTCCGTAGTCTAGTCCACGCAGATCGCCTCTCGTTTATGACCTCATTGGATGACCCTGAGTTTGGAGAGGATGACATCAGTGCCATCTTTCGTTTCTTAGACGACATAAGCATGTGTGGTTCCACAGGAGTGCTGCACCCCAATGATGGAACAGGGGCCATTAACCAGGACACCCCTGAGGCCAGACGTGGCCGCCTAGGTCAACTCCAAAGGCTTTTCCACTCTTTGGAAAGCAGTGACGATGGGTTGAAGGCCAGTGTCTGTAAGCTGCTGCTCCGCATGAGCCAGATTGAAAGACAACTGGAGTCACTGAATGATGTAAAGGCTGAGATTTCACAGGTGCTGTCCGCTCTGCAGCGGCTGGATGAAAAGATTCAGCAGCCTATGCCGGGTGGTGGACAAGGCAGCAGTGGGCGATGGCTGGAGCCTCTAAGCGGTGTCTCTTCCTTTATGAGCCACCCTGTAACTCCTTCTGAATCATCAGAGCCTCAACCTCTGTCTGTGTCTGGGCATCTGTTTCCAGGGACCAGCACTAGTAGTTTGGACTGGAGCCGATGGAACACTCCTGGGGAGCAAACAGAAAGCAGCAAAGGTCAGCCTGATTCTAAGGTGAGCAAAGAAGGGAAGAAGGATGCATCATCTCGGCGTGCCTCCAGAACGCAGCCTGAAGAGAAAAGTGTCTCTGATTCCAAACAGCTGAACGTTTCTAACTCTGCAAGAGACTGGACAGTGTCATTCTCGAAAAGCAAAGATGGAAAAGCCTCCCGCGGAAAAATGGGACAGGTAATTCTACTGTGTACGTTTTATTCTGTATTTTCCTTGATAAATGAAGAAATAACTGTTAGATGAGAGATGGGTTTCTCATATGAGTGTCAGTTCTTAAACAGATTCAACTGTAACCCCGTATGGTGGAAAAAGTACAGTATGTGTGCTCTGTGTGTGTCCATTCTGTGCGACCACAAGATGTGTTAGGCCTGTAGCTGGCCCTGAGTTCCGCTGAGTAGACACGAGATTATATGGTTAGTTGACAAGCTAATCGGATATTGGTTTAAACCTTTACAGTAAATACTGTTTGGTCATGGCTGCAAAGAAACACAGTCTTCATATGCATGTTTGGACATGGCATTTAGTTAAATTATTATTGTCGACATTGCCTCTCACATCCTTTTAAAGATAAAAATAGGTGTTGCTGAATATACAGTACATATAAATATGTGTTTGGCCCATTTCCCTTCTAGGCAGATCAGTCAGGAAGCACCACTAACTTACTCTCCCAAAAGTCCTCCAACCTGGTGGAACAAGTCTTTAACTCATCCCTGTTCCGCCACAAAGACAGCAGCCTGACAGGTGGGCTAACCTCTGGGAAGATCATGGATACCAGATTGGCTGAGGGGAGGGGAAGGCCCATCTGGACAGTAGATGACAGAGAGGCACGAATCTCCCCTTTGGACTTGCAGGTAAGAATGGCTGCAATAGTTAAAAACATTTCATTACATTCTGTTTCCTGTAATATTTATCATATTTATCATATTAAGGCATTGGTTTTAATCCACCAGCTATGCGTTTTTTTCTTTTTTTTAAGATATGTTGTTTATTTCTGGAGCGTATCAGTGATGTATAGTAGGAAAGAGTGTACAATATTTGAATAGAAAATTGTGATTTGTAGTCAGTTCAAATGAATTTACATCTGCTCTAAAACTATGTAAATTCTCAGCCCCAGGAGTCTCTGAACCCCAACAACATGGAGTTCTGGATGGACGACATCTACACTCCAGGCTACGATGCTCTGCTCAGGCGTAAAGAGGCTGACCTGCGCCGGGCCAAGATCTGCAAGCTGATTGCACTCATTGCCACCGCAGTGACTATCATTCTCATCATTGTCATTCCTATTTGCACCATGGGCTCATGAAGACCCTCACAGACAACCCACATTGTTGCCTGTTTTCATTTTATTTTATTTATTTATTTACAGCAGCTGTATGCTGTACCCAAGGAACTTGCACGCCATCCTCATTGAGAGAAGCAGATGAGAAAGTTTGACATAAGGGCCCTACAGCTGGATCAGTGATCAGTTAACATACAGCACTTCCTTCAACTTCTCTGCATGCAGCACCATTATTCATGACTTCAGAAAAACCAGAGGAACTGTAGCTTACTTTGAAATTATGCTGTCACTCCTTCATGCAGTTACAATGCACAACAATTTGTTTTCCCACTATTTACAGTCATTTATTTAGTGTTTTATGTTCTTAATCATTTCAGGTGGCTGTAAAATGGAAGTAATTATGGATGAAGATTTTAAGTAATTCTAAAATAACTCTGAGAGCATATGTTGAAACTACTAACACTGAGCCAATGCAAAAGTGTCAATTTCTTTTCATTTTCTAATTTCGTCTGCTCTTTTCTGAGAAACAACACTGTTACAAACACATTGTGAATCAGATTTAGCCTTGAGCACTGCCTGGCTTTTTTTTTTTTTTTTTTTTTTTTTTTTTTTTTTTTTCCCTTTGAAAACCCCCAGGGTTTTTTTCCCCCCCTTTTGAAAAAAAGGGGTTTGTGGGCCCAACAAGATTTCCCCCCCCCC
>JBBMJY010000018.1:9432841-9494611 GCA_037833715.1 Toxotes lorentzi
GGTTTTTTTTGTTTTTTTGGGAGAAAAAAAAGGGGGAAAAAAAAGGTGGGGGGGGGGGTGGGCTTTGGGGATGTTTGGGTTTTTTTTTTTTTTTTTTTTTTTTTTTTTTTTGCTGTTCCCTTGAGAACACTACAGGGCTTATTTCACCTCCTGTGTAAAATAATAGGTTTATGAGTACACAAGAGTTTTACATCTACAGTTTATAAATAGTAATGGATTCTGTTGACAGGAGCATTTTTATTTTCTTTTAGTTTCAATGTTCTTGTATTTCTTTTAAGCAACAAGATATACTGCTCAAGCTTAAATCAATAAAAATAATATTTTTATAGAGTTCCCTCCCATTTCTCAAACTGGAAAATATGAGGTGTTTATTCCACTCATGAATGGGTTTGGGCTGTGGGGCAGAGGGTTTATGAAGAGTCAGGTTTCAAGAAATGTTGTTGTTGATGATGTTTTGGCCCTGGAGCAGTGAAGGAAAGCAGGAGCCCTTTCCAGTAAACACTCTCTAAGTGGGAGATTCCTCTTGTAAGTCAATTGATGGGATGTTTGGAGTGCACCTATACACATTATCTTTTCACTATACTCACTTGGCCAAAGCTTTTCCATATACCTGCAGTCTCACTGAGCACCAAGGGATTCATCTGGCGGCCTTTCACAGATGATGAAAGTAGTTTTTCCAGTGGTGTGACATTCCATTTTGTAAAAACATCCTGTTAACCCAGGAGACATTTTACTTCAACCGACGTTTGGTGCCAGTCTATAAAATCCACAGGGGGTTGGCACAAAATATGTACACCTGTGAAACATAATGGAATCCAACACAGTACATCCACAACAAATACTACCTTTGTAAAGCTTGAAAAGTTCATATTTTGTTGAGACTGTGAGAGAGGCGTTGATTGAACTCTAAGGTAAAGCTGTGTGACAGTGTTAAAGGTTGCATATTAGTAACCACAGCCTCAAAATGA
Organism: Toxotes lorentzi; assembly: GCA_037833715.1. NCBI lineage: Eukaryota > Metazoa > Chordata > Actinopteri > Toxotidae > Toxotes > Toxotes lorentzi. Next base: position 9,433,810 of record JBBMJY010000018.1, read on the forward strand.
CCAGTGAATTCAACACTTGACAAAAAGCTTTACAATACTACTGTTTGTTGCAGGGCTAACGAATTCCATTGCATTACATTTTTTAGGTGTTCATGTTATTATGTCCACTCCCTCGATATTGCTAGATATGGATGATTTTGTTTCTGTTTAATAATGGAAAAGCAATTTTCTCCATTTATGGAGTGCACAGAAGCTATGTCTATCAGAGGGAAAAACTATATGAAAATGCCTGTTTTGTTTTTCTCAGACCTTTAAACTTTGCTTTGCTTTGTGTTGAAGATATGCACAGGATGTATAGAGAATGTGTTCTGCTTCGTTGCATCCTCCTAAGTAGATGTATATCTGCCAAGTGTTCCCCATGAGGCTGTTTGTGTATCCATTACCCTTCCAGTGGTGCCACTGACTTACCCTGTAGTCAGCACAATCAGCAGGTGCTTCCTCTGAAACTTCTGTGCATTAGAGACTCCCAATACTTTTTTTTTAATTTTTCATTTCTGAAATTTGGACCTTGTTGCTGCAATATCCATGCACCTTTTAGACAGACAGCTGAAAATCTGTGAACTCATTATTCAGGTAAACACTTTACACTTTTAAAACTGCACGCAAATGAAAGAAAACATGCAGGTATTACAGTACAAGTTACTGGTGTGCAAAGCTTAAACGATTGTGAGGGTGTATGTTGACCTATGTTGCCTGTCTGAATAAACTCAACAAAATTGTAACGAGCCTTTTACAGTATTTTGTCTCATCTGATAAATAATAAATTAAGACCTAATTGTACTATGTTATAAACAGGCACTTAAAAAATTATGGTGAATGAAAAAAAGGTCTTGTGAAAGGAACTGCTCTGTATATTTCCCATTTTTCTTTTGGTAAAGTGCTTGCATGATTATACTTGCAGACAGCAGTAATAGTCCACTCAGTTTAAAAAAGGGCAAACGGTGATGGGTGTAAAAAGAGAATTCTGGCAGTTAAATGATCCGTGACTGGAGGAAATGTACATATAGAGATGAATAATTGATAAAGACAGAGAGCGCATATTGAGTGACAGATCCTATTATCTCAGACCAGATCTAATGGACCCGCAGTGTTCAAAAGACACACACACACTCACACAAACACACACAGTGTTCTGGGGGCAGATGTAATGCTAAGTCAGACAACCAATGCATTAAAAAATCATACAGACACACACAAATCAGCTATAGCCTATTGCTGAGTTGTTTAAAAAAAATCAAATGTGCTATGGACACATAAATGTAAATAGTTTGCAGTTGATTTAGTATGTGTGTGTGTGTGTGTGTGTGTGTGTGTGTGTGTGTGTGTGTGAGTGGGTGGGTGGGTGGTTGTCTGTCTGTGTTACCCTCATTGAATGCTGCTTAGCAGCGCTGCTGCTGCACCCAGATATGCCATCCATAGCTGATTAATGATACTGTTGTGTGCATCCCATGTGCCAGGCCCACAACAACAAGACACAGTCACTGACTGTTTCAAAGGATTTTATGATTTCACACAGAGTGAACTGTAGTACTGTAGTGCATATTTTTAGACACAGTAAGGAGAGCAGGATGTACAAGTACTGCTCTAATTGACCTCAAGTAAAACCTTTTCATATATTGTGCAAAAAAAAAGCTTCTATATCGACATTGATATTACCAGTGAGGTCACTAGATACAGTTAAAAAGAGAATCAAAGTGAAAGAAAGTGACCTCAAGCACAGATATCATGTCAAAAACCTCCATGGAGTCTTTCAATTTGTCCCCACCCCAGAGATTCCTATTTAAAATGTTGTCTTTCTATACAAGAGAAGAAGAAATACACTGGGTCATGACAATGTATCAATGTATTATGGAGAGCATCCATAATGTGATAAATAGAGAACCTTCAGAGTCTTGAAATAGTTATTTAGCAGTTCATTAATTGATAATGAATTGGACAATACAAAGAGAGATTGATGCAGAAAAAATAATCTAATGAACATGTCAATCAAATCAGTGTTTCATTCAATAAAGGATGTCGTTCATGAACTGCTCATGAACTGGATAATAGAAAGAGAGATTACTAAGTTAATTTACAAATTAGTATGTTAACCAAATCAGTGTTGCATTTAAAAAATATATATGAATGCATATTGATGTAAATTCTAGGCAGCATTCTATAAATTATTCTTTAAATTGACCTGCTTACTGATTGAGTCACATATTAACTTATAAAATGTTACATTAATTTCTATTTAAACCATACATTGCGATTTCAGTTTATGCTATATTTGAAAATCTCCTGGGGTCATTTGTAATAATAATATATAATGTCATATAGTAAATGTGTTTTGCATCTTTCACATATTACACATTACCGTCTCGTAAATTATGCTGAGACACTTCTGAACCCTCTCAGTGACTCCAGGGGGATGCTTGGAGTCCTCTCTTCTGGAGACCAAAGCAAATTAACTTCACAACCCCCTGCAGTTACAGCTCAGGATGTGTGGGGGCGATAGAGCGCCCGCTCTTCCGCCATATTCACACAGAAGAAGAAGAAAACCGGCGCTGATTTTGAACTTTGTTGAAGAATGTGCAAACTTAATCAGAAAGGTGTGGCTCTGTTCCTGCTGGAGTGGGAATATACATTCTAACCCCTTCTTTTAATATCGAACGGTGTTACAATACATGTCAGCCGCACGTTCACAGGAATACTATTGCACAGGTAAGTGTTTTTTTTCAACCAACGTAACGATAGAACGATAGGAGGCTAAGTCCTGTTATCACGAACATGCTAATGCTAATGTTAGCGTGCCAGTAGCTTCAACACAGGCGCAGAAACGTTAAAACATAACATTAATTTTGTTAATAAGCCTGTGAGTTAGTTTGAACACAGTGGAGATAACGTTATGCCTAACACTTAAACATAAGTAACATTAAAATGAGTTACAGTTTTTTGTTCGTACTATAATGTAGTTCTCGTTTCGTTCATTTGGAGGCTAACCTATTTGAGATGAAACGTGGGTTTACTGCCCATTCAGTGCTAATCACAATGTAAAACACTACCAAAATAACAATAAGTAACATTATTATTGCCATCCATATGTTCTCCCTATTAATCCCCTATTAAACTTAAGTCTGGCTTTAACTAACCTAGCCGCAGTAAGACGCGATGGAGCAGTCTGTGGTGAACCTGTACAACCAGTTCCAGAGTCTCAGAGCCCAGGTGGACGGTCTGAATGAGGGCATTGAACCACGTAAGTTATTTCCACACTTTGTTTTGGTATTTGCCACCTCTTGAGAAGACTGTCACTGAAACGCGTTGGGGTTTTAGTGCTTGTGTAGCATATAGTTAAACCGGTCTGTTGTGTTATGAGCAGTGATAAGCTGGTAGCGTTTTTTTATTCTGTCTCCATCCAAACGTGTTAGTTGGTGCAATGAATTATTAACCACAGACACTGATGGCAGAACCAGTGCTGAGTATAGAGCTTCTGTTGTACTAAGTCTGACAAGGCCTGGATGTTGTAAAAATTTCCATGTCAATAGTCCAGATAATGCAGTTCATTTCCATTTTAACAAAGAAGAAAGCACAGTTACTCATTTGCTCACTTTACAGCAGAGCACTCTTGTCTATTTGTGCTGTGTCTTAAGGTAATTTGCATCATTGCCACTTTCGTGAAAGGGTTTTTGGAGACCTAATACACATACCCACCACAAGGGAAAATACTATATGGTGCACAACAGCAATACAACATTTTTTTTCTTACATTGCTCTTATCCAGAGTTCCTCCAGATGGCAGTGAACTTTGAGGACTGCCGTAAGAAGTGGCTGCAGGCAGGCGATGAGCTGGTTTCCTGTAAAGAGATGCTGGCTAAAGCAGAGACTGAGAGGGGAGCCCTGGAAGTCAAACTAAAGCATGCTCGCAACCAGGTGGATGTAGAGATCCGCCGGCGACAGAAGGCTGAAGCAGTCTATGAAAAGCTGGTAAGTTCAATAGTGTTTATATCTTACACAGCCATTTACCTGCATTATTGTGTATGAGATACTTTAAATAAGAATATAAAAGGAGAAGAAACTAGATTAATAATCTTTAAATAATGCAATGGTCACGTTTCTTTGTAAAGCTCACTTCATGGATCACTTTTTAAACTTTGTGTTGTTTTTTTTTTTTGTAACTACTTAATGCTTATTTATGCATTTCCCTGTTCATGTCCACCTGCTGGTTTGTTGGTGTAACAGGAGCGTCAGCTACAGCTGATCCGGGAGCTGCTGATTTCAGAGAACAACGGTAACAGTGTCCACCTGAGCGAGGAGCAGCGCTCTGCCCTGGCCTTCCTCAGTGCCCACTCTCAGGCAGCACAGTCTGCTAAAGGCAACCTCAACAATAGCCGAAGGTCAGACCCTCCTAATCTGTCTCTGAAACTGCTGGAGGTGCACCATTATTTTTCCCAGAGACTACTGATAAGAAAATAATAATGAGTGTAGTAATGATTAACCAGCATGTCTGATCTTTTCTTGAGCTTTCAGTTATCTTAAGGGTATTGTACTGTAACAAGCTAATTAATACACTATATACTTTATAGTGCAGCATGCATGCATGTTTTACACTGTAATCTGTTTTACAGGTTAACTACCATCGATGAATCAGCCTCTTTGCTGTCAGACATCAGCTATGACCAAACGGACGACTCTCTGGTATAGTGACCTATTTTCTTAAGAGTTTTACTGGATGTTTTTGGAAAACTGCTGGTTTGAGGGTTAAATTGTGGGACAACAGTGAGGGGCACTAATAGTGACTTGACTTAAGTATTATGGTCTTCCTCTCCACTTTTCCTGTAGGATTGGGATTCCTCTGTGGTGAGGACTGTGAGGCTGCGGAAACGCCAGAAACGAGTGAGTGATGCCTTAACTCAAATTTTCTTTGCTTGCATTAAGGATAATATATTTTTCATCATTTGTTTCAGATTAGAGGTAAAGGCACTCAGTTGTCTCAGTTATGTTTTGTATTCATCAGCACAAGTTTCTCTTGCTATTTCTTGTACAGTTTTTCATTAGCCAATCCAAAGTTACATAAAAGTTGCATTTTAATCCACAGCGTTCCTCCAGAAAACTCTCTGAGGTTCCTCCACAGGCTATGAAGAAACCTCGCTCCACTGGACGCACATCAGATAGGGTAATGCTGACCAGTGCAGCTGATTAACAGTCTGTGTCTGAAAAAAATATAAAAAATAGCAGAAAAATAAAAAGGCTGCCAAGAGAAAGTAAACCTCAATAATGATTTTTTTCTAAACCAACTCAAATGTACTCAGTTTGCTGAAAATAGCATTAAACATCTCTCCTTATATGATTCAGATGAATGAGTCTATCGTGGCCAAAACTACCATCACTGTGCCTGTAAATGGTGGTGCTGTCGAGGCTGTCTCCACCATTGAAACTGTGCCTTATTGGACACGCAGCAGAAAGAAAAGTGGTGAGAATCTTGCAGATTATGACTGTAAAAGAGTGTGTAGTTTCACACAGTTTCATTTTATTTTGAGGTTTTTTTTTTTTTTTTTAGGATTTGATTGATGTGTGATTGTGTCTACAGTTGCTCCAGGGTGGGGTGATACAACCACTACTGACCAATCTGAGACTGCCAGTGAGGCTCCCAGCACACCAGTCTCAGATTTCCCAGCCGGAACCCCCAAAGCTAATGGGGGAGGAAAGAAACACCACTTCATCCCCAAAACAGTAAGACTGACTACCTATTGTTGTTAAAGTGATTTAGACTCTGCATCTACCTTCTGCAGCACTGCCAGCCAGTTCACCATGTTGAAGTGTAATCTGCTCTCTCTGTTCCCTCTATCACTAAGGTGATCAAGTCTGAATTCTGTGCACCATGTGGAAGAAGAACAAAGTTTGGCAAGATGTACCTTCGCTGCCAGGATTGCAGGGTTGTGACCCATCCAGAGTGTCGTGACCGCTGCCCCCTGCCCTGTAATCCCACAGCTCTTAGCACTCCAATCAAAAAGACAGAGGTACATTTTTCTCATTGCTTTATGACACGTTTCCACTCCATATTTTTCTTTAACTCTCATGTAACTTACATAAGAACGATTGTGTTCTGTGTGTAGGCCACCCTGGCCGACTTTGCTCCAGTCACCTCCCCAAAGATACCAGCTTTGGTTCTCTACTGCATTAAGGAGATTGAATACAGAGGCCTACATGAGGTGAGACGGACTTTATTAAAATCCTTGTTTACTTGTCACCTTGAGCAATTATTATAGATAGTAATTATATATAGTAATCTCAATCAGTAGTGATACAGTATCACAGTCAGCCAAACAACAAGAGTTGGTTTCTTGTATCTTTTCCTTGCTGCAGCTTGGCCTGTACAGACTCTCTGGACACGAGCGCGTGGTGAAAGAGCTGAAGGAGAAGCTGATTAGAGGAAAGACTCTACCTCCGCTTAGCAAAGTAGAAGACATCAATGTGATTACAGGTGTCCTCAAAGACTTCTTCAGAAACCTTCCAGAGCCACTTCTCACGTTCCACCTCAACAAAGCCTTCATGGAAGCAGCTGGTGAGTTTCTGAGACTTCTGACCCTTTTTATACCAAAATTAGTGCATATATGCAGGTTTTTTAAATGCGGGTAAATCCGCTAAAATAGGGAGATATGGCTTCATTTCCATTGCAGCCTATTGTACCCTTTCCCACTGGAGACAAATGCTAAATGTTAATGGGTGTTACTGGGTTTTTTGTCCAGTGTGAAAGGGGATTTACAGTGGAGCGGTATCTGCAGTGTGCTTTATCTGTCTCAGTGTTTTTGTATTGTCATTCTTTGTTCTCATTAAGAACAAATATTTAAACTGAGTGATTTAAAGTAGTGCTGGGCGGTATACCGTTTTGCACTGAAAACCGGTTTTAATTTTTGTTATGATATGAATTTTTCATGTACCTGCAACACCAGTTTAAATGGCCTAAACATGTCCGGAATGCAGCACGGTGGTAAATTGTTTCACGGGGGACGTTTTTCATTGCTGTGCCGCTAAACACACAGAGGATGTGGTAACACGAGCAATTTGCTGCACCACCTTAGCCGTAAACATGCTTTGGAGTACCAAGAGTGCCTTAAACTAAAATCATTGACTTCCACACCATCGGGTAAAAGTGACAAAGCTAAAGGACTGGCGAGTCAGACATCACTTCTCGTACGAGAGAAAAAGCAAGCGGTGGATGGAGATAACCAACTCCATAACAATTCGTATATCTAAAGACCTCGCAATTAATGCGGTTAACACGTCATGCATGGGGAAAAAAAGTTAAATACTGTGAAACCGATATAATTTTGAAAAATAAAGTGATATAGAATTTTAGTAATACCGCCCAGCACTAATTTAAAGGACCACTTTTGAATAGAGGGATCGGCCATATACAGGCATATTTTATGATTGATGTTAATGTTTTTGTAGAAATCCAGGATGACGGCAACAGTCTGGCTATGTTGTACCAGACCATTAGTGAGCTGCCTCAACCCAACCGAGACACTCTGGCCTGCCTGATGATTCATCTGCAAAAGTAAATTTCGTTACATTTCAAAATGGCTGTTGTTTTATCCTGTTTTTACACCAGAATCAAGCATCTTGTAGCCTCCGGCCTCTCTGCAGTGCACTGTAGCTTGCACTGTTGAAAAGACTGTGTGAAATTTCATTTTCTGCTCCTTTCTTTCCTCAGGGTGTCTGAAAGCGTGGATACCAAAATGGATGTGAACAACCTGGCCAGGGTTTTTGGCCCAACCCTTGTGGGTCATGCTGTTCCCGACCCTGACCCTATGACAATCCTGCATGACACAAATCGCCAACCAAGGGTAAGGTGAATGAGAATGAAGGATAAGTGCTGTGATTGACAATGTTTTTGTTCTGTGGTTTTTACCAAAGATCATGTTGGCTCTCTCCAGGTGGTAGAGCGTTTGCTCCGTATTCCAGCAAGCTACTGGAGCCAGTTTGCCTTACCTGAGAATACAGCCATGGACAATGTTCACCAGTTTAATACTCCAGACCACAAAGGTAAATCATTGAAAGCTACACTAAAATAATCATAATGTGTTCAAATATATTTTAGCAGGACTGTTTGTTCATCTTCAGAAAGACGTGATAAAGGAGAGATTTAAACCACTTTTACTTTTTTTTTTTTTTCATTTTTGTGTCTTGTATGCGGCCTCTTTGATTTATAGATAACAGAATTACCTGTACTGATCTTTTATTTATATTCAGTGAGCATACTGGGGCCAGTGACCACCCCAGAGCACCAGATGATGGCTAAAACACCTTCCTCGAGCTCGCTGTCCCAGCGCATGATGCAGACCCTCTCCAGCACCACCATGTAAGATCACTCTCACCCTCTCACATTCTGTACATACCAGATGGAAATAAAGCAGGTCTGCATTATTCATATGTCACTTATCTTTATCCAGGATTATATTAGCCATATGAAATTATCATGTAAACTCTCTTTAAAATACTCTTTTTTTTTTTTTTTTTTTTTTTTTTTTTTTCCCTTTGAGAACAAGGTGAGGATTGATTTGTTAATCTCGGATAAAGTTCTCTTGGATAGCTAACTCCAGTATTGGACAATACAGACTATGGATCAGTAGTAAAGACCAGGCACAAATAAACGTGATGCTGTATTATCCTGTGAAAAAAAAAATCACATTTCTCTCACAGCTTATTTATAGTTTTTCATTTCTAAAGGGGATTATGATATAAATTTAACTCGTGTGCATGATGAAATTATCATAGATTATTTGTGTTTGTGTGTATATTGTGCAGAGGAATTTAATGGAAATTATAATGGTAATTTTATTCACAAGAGGCCTTTTTCACAGAACACATTTTGACTTGTACAAAAAACACAGGTGTAAATAATAAAAACAGAGATGGCTGAGTTCCATTTAGAGTCTTGATATTGTTCATGCTGCCTTACTGTCACAATGTCATGGCACTCTGGGACACTTGAGTGGAACTGAGCCATCATTAATGTTTTTAGTATCTCCTTTGTTTTTGTTTTTTTCTTTTTACAATTAATTTTACAATGGAAAACTTACACTTACAATTCATAAATTAAAAATATTACTGTCTGCCCCAACCCCCCTATCCTCCCTATCCTTAGATTTGGGAGCAAGAGCAAAGCAACGGCTGCCTCTAATCGTCAGGGCAACTTCTTCGCTTCTCCACAGCTGAAGTAATGAGGGAGGAAAGCAAAAAGCTCACCCATGTTGTACTGTGGGTTTACTTACTGCAATAACCAAATATATATTCACATAATCATGTGGGAAAACTACTGTGCAATTTTATTATGTTATAGTTTTATTACTGATTTTTTTTTTTTTATTCAAGTGTTCTATCCAAGACTTTCTAGCCAGATCTTTTCTTTGAAGAGTGTTTGTTTTCAATGTCTTTAATAACTTTGATTTAGTATTGACCAAAACTGTGGTCACGCTTATGTGATTGTAAGAGGGTTAACTGTCAACCAGGTTTAACCAGCCATTCTAAATCAATCCAAGGCTCATGATTTTCTATTAACACTTGGCATTGATGTTCCTAAGCTATGTAGTCATTGGTGTTTGCCCATATTTGAACCTGTGGTTGTAACCACAGCGACAGAGATGCACAAGCACATGTGAGATGCACAGCTGGACTGGACAAAGAGAAAAGACGTCGTATTATTGGCCAGTGGCTCTTTGTTTTTTGGTTGCTTTGTTATTGTTTTCTAAACTGACACTGGTTTCCTGCTTTAACTCTTTGTTTTATATGTATGTTGATTGTGTGGTATGACATATAACAATCATGACTTACGTACCTTAACAATACTGCAATGTAAACACTGAATGGGGAATAATGTTGCTTTTTGCACTGAATGTCTGTAAAAGTATTTTCTACCTGGGAGTGCACACCACTAGAGGCTGCTCTTGCACCACTTTTGATATGCAAACCTTTACCAATCTACTGTTTATTATACACATAACCAGTCAGTTACTGACACTTCTTTTATTATTAGCAGATCATTAGAAGTGCTGTAAGCTATAACTCTAACCTAGGGCTCAGTGTTTATTCTCTCCCAGACCTGAGACTTGTGACAAAATAAAATCTGGAGCTTCTTTAATTTATGAATGTGAAAACCGATTTGCATGCACAGTCACTGTTTTAAGTGTTTGTATCCACGGTAGCTTTCTTGTACAGTTACATTGCCAGTAATGTGACCCTCAGTGTCTTCCCTCTGCTGCCTCTCACTGTCATTATTACAAACTCCAGATTTTAGCGTGGTACAAGTACTTGTTATGTTGGGGGAAATGTGCATACTGATTGACAGTATTCTCTCGTTAAAACCAAATCTAGCTGTGTTTTGCTTGCCAGTAGGAAATATGCATAGTTTGAGGTTGTTAGACTGCTTTAACAATGCTTTGTTTTATATGTATTATTATACATTCTTTGTACATTTATACCATGATATGATTCTATTTCTCTAATGAAATATTTTCTGATGAAGTTACTTTCGCTTTAAAGATCTCATGGACTGAATGTTAATGTTCATTCCTCTGTCTTAGCTCAAATAAGATCAAGTCCATAGTTGAGCTAAAAATAAAACATCAAAAGACTGGTTCTTTTGTCTTGGTGGGTGTTGTTCATGCATGAGGTGGGCATGTGGGGTGAGGAGCCCTGCTGAAATGAAGCTCTACAGCATGTGAGGCAAACGCATAGGATGAGTGGGTTTTGTTAGCACCAATTCAGCCTTAAAAAAAAAAAAAAAAACCTCTTACCTGGATATGGATTAGTGTTACCCTATTAACTGTGAGTATGTTAATGCTGTATTCATGTAGGCTAAAATGTTCATTCATGTTTAACACTTTTCATCTTCATTTTCCTGGTCTAAATTGAATGTTGGCCATTATTATTCAAGATCTTCAGTGAAAGAGCAAAAGCACGCCAGTTATTCCAAAGCCGACATGGCACGGAATGATAATGCAATTTGGCTCATTGTTCCAATAGTCATTACAGCTCTTTCCATAATCTATTGGGCTGAGTGGGCAGGCGATGAGGTCCAACATTATTATGAATTAAAGCAGGGATCATTTATACATCTTATAGTTATTCCATTAACAGTTTCTGTGGTGAGAGAGCTAAGCTCAGGCTGAACCCATTGACATACATTTTATAGAGCCTCATTCAATACAGAGTTTCAGCAACACATTAGGCCCTTTGAGATCTAAGCCCAGCTGTTTTGGGGGAGACTTGAAAATACGGTGCGCAGAGTTCATCTAAATTAGTTTGTTCTCGCTTCCTTTCTTTCTCGCTGTCTCGTGCCATGAATGACTGCAGAGGAGATCCTCCAAAAATGTTTGAATTTCAAATCAACATTAATAGTTCATTAGCCTGAAATAAGGTCTCCTGTGTGTCGATCTGTCCCTCTCACCGGGGGATTGTGTGTGTGTTTATGCTGTACGGTGCAGCATACGCTCGGCGGCTGCAGACATCAAACAGCTGGCTGTGTACAGTGTGTCTCTGTAGCTCCATATTCCAGCATGCCCCAGTGTGCAGTGATAGAGCTCCACTCTGCTGTGGGACCAAAGAGGGCCAAATGAGTAACTAGTCCAATTAAGAGCTCTTAAATAAATTACAATGTAAGCTGGTAAACACAACAACAACAACAGCACTATTTAATTCCTCTATTTATACAGTGAACTGCAGGCAGTGATGCCAAAGGAAACAACAGTACTACTACCGTTTCTGGAAGCTGAATACAATCAATACATCATTTGATTCATAAGGTTTAGTTATTGCTGGTATTTACTGATTGAAAATAAGATCTATATGTGTCAAGCTCTTGCTGTGCAGCATGTAGCGGGTGTCTGCCGTGCTACTTGTTTGAGGTCAGGGCCAATAATGTCGTCAACTCAATAACTGCCAGTCAAACCCACCCATCTGATCATGTATCTAATCAATACGTTTGTTAAAGTAAAAAGCCACGTTAAACACTGGCCAAACAGTTTCAGCATGTCTTGTTTGACTACTTGTCTATGTACATTTGTAACATAAAACACACTGTTGTACATGTTTTGTCGTTTGCTGGAGGGCATTTCTGTATTGCAGAACCTGCTCACTAGTTTGCAAGATTTGCTGGTGGATCAGGCCAGGCATCATGCAGATTTGCTTTTCAAATCACATACAAATGGGCAGAGGAAAAAGGAACCGTTAGCGAGGTTTAGGGAACAAAAGTGTAATGCTGCAAATTTATAAACATGACGACCAGGGCTGACATGCTGCATCGTTAGCAGGCTAAGCATGTGCTTGAAAAGTGGCCCTCCAGATTTGTTCCTACCACTGTTTTCAGTGAATTATATGACAGATTGTATGATCAATATGCTTTCCATTTGGTGAATTAAACATGCAACACTGAAATACCAAACTATGTCCTGCCTGAAACCCTGAAAAACAAGACAAGAGCTCTCGCTCTCTCAGTCTATCTCTTCTTTGGTTTCATCCCTCGTTCCTCCCCGCCCCCCTTTTTTTTGAATCGAACCATCGCCTTAGCTGGCTACCATGCGTGGTCGATACCTTGTTACCACAGAGAAATCAATTATCTCGACCAAGCAGCAGGGGAAAGAGGCAATAATGAAAGAATGCTCCTCCTTCCCAGACGATGGCCATGGTCATTAAATATGAATTTATCATTGGCTGTGGAGATGTATGGAGCGAGACGTGGGTCCCGAGTTCACGCTCTCTTTACAGCAAAAGTTCACAGTCTGGTTATAAGTGTAAACTAAACGGGGAGCAGGTTGTCAGGCTGATGATGTTATATTTCCTAAAAGCTTAAGCAGGGACTTGATTATTTTATTCACTGTTATCTGGATGCAACTAAAACAAAGGGGTGTCATTAAACTGTCTTCTAAAAATACCCAAGTAACATAGGCTGTCTGCAAATGTCCTCTTACACATTAAGATGACACACCTTTTAACCAGTGACTGGCCTCTGGGGGGAAAGTGAAGGACAATGAAATGCTAAAAACTGTTTAGCATGTGTAAGCTGCTCTGTATACTTAATAATAGTGTCATGAAATGCCACCACATTCATGGACAGTGCGGACTCTGATCAGTTTGATGTTTGAGCGCCACTCACAGGTGACAGAGGACATGACAGTGATGGTTGACAGGTGGGCATACCTACCATACCTGGTCTGTAATGAGCCATTCTGATGGCTTGTGTGACAGCTGCTGCTAGAAGTGAAAAAATAAATAAATAAAATAAGACACCTCTACCACCACTGCAGCCGGAGAAAAGGAAAAAGTGCAAATGAGAGAGATAGATAGAGGGAGGAAGATGGAGCAGAGAGGGAAAAATGTGTAATTCGGGCTTGCTCTTAAGGCAGCAATAAATTCCATTTTAATGGGGCACCACAAGCAGTAGCAGGCACTCAGCAGTCTGTTGTGTTTGATGCCAAATTGTGCAGAATAAACAGATTTGCTGTGCAGCTGGTCCAAACACACACTTTTTCTCTCTCTCTTTGACTTGCTCCGTTCCTCCTTTTCCACCACACGTTCTCTCTTGCATCCACCCACCACCACCAAAAATGCCAAAGCAGAATCAGACAAAATTGTTTGCCCCTTACATTAACCTGAGATCAAACACCTAACTAAACCCAGGTGGTTTTCCGTGATACTTCACCACTAATGCTTACCTTAACCACTTCTTTGTGGAAGTCAGTGTCCCAGACCTCCAGAAAATGGTCCACAGCAACGATGATGTCATCATCACTGTCAAAATGGCGACCACTGAGCTCCTTCTTCATCTTGGGGAAGCAGTCTGAGGGGCCAAATCAGGTCAGATCAGGCCAAAGACATCCTTCGGTGATAAGTCCTTGAGACTGAGGTAGCTGATGATTGCATGCCGGCTGATGTTGACCACTTCCTGTGACAGTGCTGACTTACAATTTTCAATTACCCTAAACAGAAATACCACAGTAGATATTAACTTCACACTTTCTGCATAATCACTCAAAAAGTTGAACTGCATGTGCATGTTATGAGAGCTTTATAAGTCATCTACTTCTATCTAAGGCCACAAAGACAAAAGGGAGGTTGCTGGCTGTCAAATATCTCAAAGTCACACTTTGAGATATGTTTCAATTGTACTTTAACAACACAGGGGAATTTTTTTCTGTATGTGACGACAAGAAAAGTTCAGAGAGTAAAAACAAATGTGTGAAAGTCCTTTATGTTTGGTCAGTGTCAGTAGAAATGTTAATATGAAACCCATGATCAGGGCTGCGGTTTCTTTGGTGTATTAACAAGACTAAGAGTCTTCTTAATATGGTGTGCTTTGAAGCATATATCAGCATGCAAATAAAATTACAATGCACTTTCTTAGTTTAATTTTACAGTGCTAACATCAGCTAATTGGCACTAAAATGAAAGTGCAGCTTGGGATACTGGGACTGTGATTAGTTAAGCAAGTATTTAATCATAAACCAAAGTGAATTCAAAATTTAGATTTGATAGTGGCGTTACATAAAATGTTACAGTGTGTACTAAAGTTCATGCCAATCCATCCAATAGTTCTTAAGACATTTCAAATAAAACCACAAATTTCACCCTCTCTAGCGTTAGCGTCACTAGTGGAAGAGTAAGGGAATCTCCAGTCCTTAAGGTTCACTTGAAACCATGAGTGTCTGTGCAAAAAAAAAAAAAAGCCAATTCATCCACTAGAGATTTCTCACTTGTTCAAAGAACAAGTGAGAAATCTGACCTCCAAGAGGCACCAGTGGCAAAGCCAGAAGATCACCAAAGTTACCATCATTCATCCTCTGGGGAGGATAAAAGTACAAACTTTGATCCATTTAGTAGTTAATGAAATATTTCAGTCTGGATGGTTGGACCCACAGATCGACAGACGTTGCCATCCCTGGAACCATACTGCTAGCATGGCTAAATATAACTCTTCAAAGACCAAACATCTTCAGTGATAGGTTTTCTGCCCGCAGAGTGACATCATGGCCTGTTGGCAGCATACTGTCGGCACTCATGGGTGCATCCAAATGCACATCATTGACTGCTGTCATTGTTTTCATGATTTATGTATTGTTTTTGGGACACACACACACACACACATATACACACTAAAATACCCGTATGCATGCAGCTGGGTGTTTGTGTGTGTCCTCCTGCATGAGTGCGTCTGAATTCATGTAATTTATTGTGAATGTGTGTGCACAGGTGCATGATATGGAATACTGTGAGAGGGGCTCTGTGCATGAATGGCTGAGTGTTTTCTAGTGAATGTGTGCAGTGACCATGTGTGCAGGTATGTGTGTGCCTCTGCCTCTGAGTTTGGGATTGTTTTTTCTGCATGGATGGACACAGCTATAAATACTATATATACATTGTATACAATATACTCATATCTTCTAAAGTGGAATAGCACAACACCACCATAATCAATTGGTTTTGCCAGTTTAGCTCGGCAGCATTGGTGAAGCATTAATAAGTAATCCGGTGTTAATAATTTCGGCCCCCTCTAACGATGTTTCTCTGCATCAAAAAGGAAACAGGCACTCTTACACAAGCTTTATCTCAACCTGCAGCATCAGAAATGAAAAGGCCTCTGGTCGCTGTGCTGCTACACATCAAGATCATTTGCAGAATTTTAGATCAGTTTTCCATTATGCAAAACGCCAGTGAAGGCTTCACAAAAATATTTTAACCAGAGCCCATTTTTACAGCACTTCCTATGATTTTCCTGTTGGCCACTAGAATGCACTGTTGCACCCTGTAATCAACCTCTGTGTCATGAAGCAGCTCTTCTGCAGCCGAACACACCCATTAATTTCACCCATCCCCACAATTCTATCATGTATGGTTCCCCTGTGGTTATTAGGATATGGGAGCGTTACAGTATTGTCAGTATTTGTATCATTGCACCACTGAAGCTTTAATTTGAACTGATAAAGTTTTGATCTGACTGTGGCAGCCCGCTCAGTTGACAGGTATTAACATCTTCTTCCCCTGGATTTCACCCTCTAGGGAAAATATTAAATTGGGTGGATCAGAGTTCATACATAAATGTAAGCTGAAGAGGCAGAAGTGTCTGTAAGAGCCTTATCATACATGTAATTCACATATTCATGGTTTCATCCTAACTGTAAGGTTGACAGCTGTTTGCATATACGTGTTCTCCTTTTGTCATACCCTGCACGTGTTAGCGATAACTGTTTTCCCAGTGTTTTTCTGTTCTTGCTGAAAATGTAGGTAAGTGTGTGAATGTGCTGTGGTGTGTAGTAACATTTGGCACATTTGATAATAAAGTATATTTAAAACACATCTATAAATGATGTGATACATGACTACATAGTTTTTTTTTAGGGATTTTAAGGGACAGTCCCTAAACTTTTAGCGATTATTGTTTTTAAGAAGCCAAATGAAAGCTGTCCTATTTTTGTCATAATCTTGGTACAGTACAAGATGTTTTTCCTCCTTTTTTTAGATGCTGGACTATGGCAAAATATAAAAACATTACATGATATAACACAAATCATTTAGTCTAACAATTTTGTGTGTTTGTAGATTTGAAAAGGTTTATGAGAACATTTTGAACAATTTGAAATCATAGTTGTACAGGCAGCCGGTGAAAACATCACCTGCAACTTTTGTCAAATGTATATTCTAACTCTGAAATTTGAGATGTGATGATCCAAAATCTTCTGAGATCTACCTTCTGGCACAGAATCTCACGTGTTTAAATGGAACTCACTGCCTTTCAAAATGAAAAATTCAACCTGCCAATTACGCCACTGACTCCTCACATGGCCAAACACCTGTTGCTTTTTGGGAAGCAATCAAGGCTTGGGGAATAAAGAGGTCCAAAGGTGGGCCCATCATTTCATTTTTTTTTTTTTTTTGGAAGGTATATGAATGTAATCCGCATGAGTCCATACCTCTTTTATACAAGTACTGTAGGAAGCATCTGGTGATGTCGCTGCTGAGGCAAATCAAGGCTCGATACCATACCATGATACTTTCATGGTTAAAGAGAGCCTGTGATATCAGAGCAGTCCTGAGGTCATAGCCTAATTTCCTTTTACTTTTTCTTGCTTTTTTTTTTTTTTTTTTTACAGTACCTACAGAGTGACTGCGTTTTCTTCATCTCAATTAAATTAAGTTGGTTACTTAAACAAAATAATCCTGTTTTTTTGGTTGTTTCTTTTTTAAACATTTTCTAGATTTGAGTATTAAAACATGAAGTAGTTGCAGCAATTGTTTGCAAAAGGTTACTGTATCATTGTTTACTAATTAAATAATTTACTAATACTCCTGGGAGCATGGATATCATGGGAAATATCATGGTAATCTGCTGGGTATTTGTTGACAGCCTCTTAGTCTGGACAAAAGTCCACTTGGACAAAAGCAAACGGTGGGAGTATTAACTCTGCTAAGACATAAATGATGTGACCTGCATGTCAAAACCATGCAAGAAACATTTTACATTTGGAGTGAAATGCTCATTTTAACTGGTTCAAGCGAAACTGTGCTCTAAAGACAGACTGCTGTTGGGTCACAACATTGATCGCAGACCCAGACAAAATTAACTGCCTGCTGCTGTTGATCAGGTTACCACAAGATTTGACCAACTTGGTTCAAGACCTTAATAAACTGGTTCTCTTTTCAGTTTGTCACAGTTTAGAACTGCATAAAGATTTCAAGCCTTGTAAATGTAGGTTAGATTAGCTGTTTAAGATTTCTGTGAAAGGTATGTAAATAGGGTGGATCCAATCATTTGATTTTATGTACACTGAAAGGTGAATGATTAAATACTTATAGGAATTAGGCTGTTAATGTGTCTAAGTTTAGTCTTTCCGGAGGCTGACTCAGACTAAGACCTAACTCTCAAAAATACATTTCCTCAAATAGTACATCAACTTCCTTCATTTGAAACACAGGACGGAAAACAGCACATGTATATCACACAGTGAAGTGACTGACTTTAAGCCTTAACTTTCTCACAGTATATCAGAATGGCAGAAGAGTTTGAGCTTTCTGACTACACCACCATCCATGAGCTACGGGAAACTGAGACAACGCGAAGTAACGCTGAATTGTCAGGTAAGAGCAGTAAGAAAATAGAGATCAAATAAGAAGGATGAAGAAGGATACTACTAAATATCTTCAGGAATCACAATGTTTTTTTTTTCATGTGTTTTCTGTAGAAATGTACTCCGACTGCCTCAGCATTTTAATAATGTGACATCAATGATTACATTTGCTGAGCTCAACATCCTACAAGAATTTCAAATTTAAAGAATTTTTGCAGGAGACATTTAAAGATCGATCACCTTACATTGATGAGTGATCAGATTTTGGAAAAGGTTAGATTGCAGTTTCATTATCCCGGATAACTGACTGATGTGTATGTGTGACACCCACAGAAAGAAGACTCCTCAGAATCGGGATTTTAACTCTAGCAGTACTGTGTGCCATACAGGCCACTCTTAATATTTCGCTGCGCCTTGCCTGTAAGTTATGCACAACCATATTTTTTCCTCAAAAATAGAAAATGAGCCATAGCACAGGAGCAATCTGTGTTGTAATACTGTATATGTTCTCAGTGGAATGTTTTGCAACCAAAACCTGCAATTTCTCTTTTCTTACAGTTTATTCAGAAGAAGATAAAGATCATTCCTCCATGTTAAGAGACTTGTGCCAGACTTCCCAGTCTCAACGGAGTGAAATCTGTTCCCGCTGCAACTACCTGCTCACAAGACTATGTTTGGAATATAACGCCTCGAAAACACAGACAGACCACTTACAGGGCACTGAATCCTCACTGAATCTCTCCTCAGGCGATGGGTCTGGTTCAATGGAGGATATATTTGACATGGAGATGTACTGAAGACCACGTTCAAACATCAGGAACAAGATTAGGGCTGCAGGCATGCAACAGAAATTTGTCGACTGTTGGGTTTGCCTGTTTAACATCCCATCAGCTAAAAGAAAAATATGCGATGGTCAAACTGTTTGCCAAGTGCCATCATCAATTGTGGTCCAGATGCTCCTTTAAATTATAAGGCTTCAACTAGACTCCTGGATGCATGGGACCAATGTCTAACATATTTTGATGAGATGTCAGATGTGTTGGGGTTGTCATGTAGTGCTGGAAAATTGCAGATCAGTTAAACATTTTATTTTATTTTTTCATAGATAATGACAATCTGTAAATGTAAATTAAAATATTGCATATTACAACGTTGTTATTGGACATTTATTATTTAGTGATAGTTAAGACACACATTCCCCTGCTAACCAGTATCACGGTTTACAAATCTGTGCCAACAACTACTTTCTAGAGGTCTTTTGAGTGAAAAGAACAATAAATATGTTACACAATGAAAGCTGTGTAACATATTTTACACCAGGCTCTTTTTTTGTGTGTCAGTGTTCAGATCAGTAAAAACAATAATGGGAAATAATGCACTGTAATACTGTTGATACTTCCAATTCACTTCAGCAATACCCCACCCCCACGGGCCTGGCCATATCAACTTTGGCCCAAAAAATAATGAATGTAATTTTTTTTTTTTTTGCAAGATCATAATATTGTTATTATATTGTAAATTTGGATGTTTTTAGGTCTAATTTCCATTTGTCTTCATATCATTAAAATCTTACAATGTAAAAGGATTTTGCCTCTTAGTGTGAGGATCAGCTTTTTGTTTTATTTTATTTTTTTTTTTACTACATCATCACATCTTGCCAGACATTGAAACATCAGTCTATGTAGAAGTGAAACAGATTAAATCCTAGCTAAGGCATTTTCTGTGGTTATAACTGGACTCGCATCCTGAATTTACAGTTAGTTCAGTGGGTATCACAGACCTCTGTCGTGACCAGTCTTGCAGTGTCAGTAAAAAAATAAAAAATAAAAAAACATTCTGTGGGTTGTTTTTGGATGCAGCATGATAGCATTAAAAGTACAGTACAAAAAAAATCTCTTTGCTTCTGAATCTGATGGGCTGATCCCTCTCAATGAGGTGAGGTTGATTGAATGTGGGGGTGTGACCCATGATGGTCACACATTTCCCAAAAAGAGCCCCTTCGTACATAAATCCAGAAATTTTGTTTTTGAGCTAACCTTAATTGCTTAATTTGAATTATAAAATGAGGTTTTGCTATTCTCTTTCTATATGAAATGCAGCCTGCATCGCCTGGGAAATGGCACTTGGTGAGTGGAGTGCAGAGGAGCTTTCATCTCAAAAAAGGATTCTCCTTCAAGTTATTCAGCATGTTCTTTGTAGTCGTTGTCCAAGCTTTATACATGAATATAAATTAGTGGGAAAATAAAAAAAAAAATCAGGATTTCATGTTGCAAATCTGAAGTTTGTAGCCATGAAATGTGGTTTTACTAACTGCAAAAATAATATCATTCGGCGTGTGTATGTTTCCACACCGATGCACAAACATGAGGACAGTGCTTTTTTTTCGATTAATTCACACACAACTTAGTGTATGAACTAGATCACAGTCTTTCTTTGTTTGGTTTGGGTTTGTCATTCACTCATCATTTCTCATTAACACTGCTGGCTTATTTTTAATTAGCCATTGTGACTGACACCTGTGTTCCTGTGACACTGTATTCCAGGCTTGTGTTATCCTCCTTCCCAGCTGCTGCTTGCCAATCATCCCAAAGTTGTCTGTTGTCTCTATCTCTCAGAATAGAACCACATGTGGTAAGCTGCCTTTACTGTTCATTGGCCTTCAGTGGCAGCAAGGCATAAACGTTTGATTTTCTTCCTATTTTAGCTTAATGACGTTGACACAGAAAATAAATGATTTGTGCACTGAAGGAATGAAAACTTTGTCTTTATGTGCCGGCCTTTACGTGAGTTGAAACATCAGTAAAGTTCCTATCAAAGCTAAACAACACTTTAGCTGGGCAGCTGAACTCTAATATTGTATTGGAAGTATATCTAAAAGAGTTTTTTTTAATGCATAACGAGAAGCAATCATCTTAAGTAAATGTGGTACTAAAGTAATCAAACGTCTGACAATGTAAAAATATCATTTTTTCTATTAGTCACTTTCTGTAAGCTAGTTAAAATGATATATTCATTTTGAAAATTCCTCTTGTGCTCGAACTGTTTCTGTTTATGATTTCTCAATTTGAATTGTGGGCTGAATGGCGCACAGTGTGGTGTGAGATTTGATATCTATTATTTTTTCTCCTTGCAGGGCAGTTTTTCAGGTTCAGTGAAAACCTTATTCGCTTTGCAACACACAGAATGTTGATAATGTACATTTTTGCAAATGTCTCCTGCCAATGATTTTCAGCTGATGATAAGCATGATTATTGTATGACTGTTACGTAACTTAATTTTTTTCGGTTTTTGTGATCATGCGTTTTATTTCTTATTGCTGGAACGTTAAGTAAGTGTACAATTAGGACGTTAATAATAATACCATACCAAACACAAAAAACATATGACTAAAATGAAAATGTCCCTGAACTATTTTAGGTGTTTATATGAGGCTAAATTTGGACTTTACTTATTGAAGGACAGTGACATCCACAGAACTAACTGTTATAGTTATTAAAAAAAAAAAAAAAAAAAAAAAACACCACACAAAAGGAGCAGGACCAGACTGAGAGCCACACTTGTGAGCAGGGTGAGACACGAGTGCAGTGCCTAAGTATAAACAGAGGCCATGACAGATTTCAGACTGTGCTCCTGTGCAAACACAGCGGGCTGACTGTTAGCCACCCCCATGCCGTCCAAGTCCCTCTGAGGGTGACGAGAACGCCCGCAGATGGTAAAGCATTCTGAAATGACGCACAACAGTCCTAATTTAAATACTGATAACGGGATTGTGTATGTGTGCTCAGTACATGCACACGCAAACACGGAGCCACACATGTGCTGTACAAACAGCTAAGACTCTGCTGCGTATCGTAAAAATTCCAAATCAAACACACAGTGGATCTATATGGGGTAAAGATAAGGCGTAGGGGGAGGGGGACGGCGCTCACCATGACAGACTAATCGACTAGTCACTAAACCCCGTCCCCAAAAAGCTTTAGCTTTAGCCTCAGTCTTTTTGCATCATGTATGTAACCAGCATGTGCATATTTAAGACCCCTTTTCCTGGCTTCTCATTTTGAAAAGAATCCAGAACAAAACATTGAAAAGTCAGTTGGAGACTTCACAGCCAGCTCACAAAGTTTCAGCACCAACATAAGCTTTAAGCTACAGTACCCAGAGACAGCCATTAGTTCAGCCGACAAAATCTATAGTCAGGTGTGTGACATGAGAAGCCTTGTTTTGGTTTAATTGTGCGACAGTAAAAGATTTACAGTGAATACCAACAGTAACTTAGAGGGGGATGGCAGATTGATTTCCTCCTAAAGCAATCACTGAATGAGAGCTGAGTTTAATTGTATAAATAATTGGGTGAATATTTATGATTATCTCACTGGAACCTACTGTAGAACAAAACAATAAGTGTTTCAGTAATACTCGAAGTGGAGGAAGGCTGCAACACAGCTTACAAAAGGCACATAGTTCTTATGTCTCTTAAGTAACTATGTCTTAGTGGGAAATATAAGAGAAAAGGGAAGTTTTGCTCATCATATGCTGAGCTTTTCTTGTGTTACTTTCAGAACTGTCCGTAGAAAGAATTCAGCACAACAAACTGACAGATTCTCAAACTGCATTTTGGGGAAGTAGATGATTAAAAATTCAATTGCACATCAGCAGTTATTTATGGTGGGACGGTGTGCTTTGATTTTCTTTTTTCTTGGTGGGAGAAGAGGAAGCAGCAAGCTCTGGGTTTTCAGGTTTTTTTAATTGACACATACACAATTGTACCCCTCTGAAAAAAAATAGACTACCAAAAGAGAGCTGACTGATGTCAATAGCTGAATTCTGTCAGGATACATTTTGGTAAGACCTGACAAACAATTCCTGACCAACGAGTGCGACGTTGGGCTTTCCCTCCATAGGCACACCTCTCATTAGTTGACCGCACAGTAGCTGACATAGATGTAAATGAGCTTCTGATTTATGTGTGTGGTGATTTTGTTAGATGACACAGCCTTTCTAAAATCGGCAACTGTGACTCAGGAGTCGCCCACTAATCAGATGGACGATCCTTGGCTCTTCCAATCCACGTGGTGAATTGTCCTTGGGCAAGATACTGAACCCCAAATTGCCCCTGCTGTGCCCATTGGTATGTGAATGTGTGTGTGTTAATAAAAAGCGCTGTATGCTTAAGTAAAAAGTGCTGTATGAATGTGTGTGTGAATGGGTGAATGTGATGCAGCCCATTTAAAATCAGGGCCTTAGCAGTGCAGAGAAGCAGCTTGGGAGTGACTGCTGGCTAACATGTAAGCTTAATGTGCCAGTTCAGTCACTATATCATACTTGTTCCGAAACAGAAAAAAGAAAAACAGAAGCAGAAAAACTTGTAAATGAGAACAGAGTTTTTGAGCAAACAAATAAAAATACCACACACTGGAGTCTGACACTGATAAAATCACCAAATACTGGTTTATACCAGCCGACATTGGCAAAAAAAAAAAAACAGAGCAATGTCAGATGGTTAAAGGACACTGAACTATTTTTTTTCAGGTCAAGAACTTTATTGAACAAGTGTAAATCAAGTGAACAACATCCTGTGTATACAGTTTGTCTCCAGGGGTCTGATAGATAAAAAAATAAAATGAAAGATTTTTTTGTTAATTACACAAATATTTGGTAAAGCTTAAAGAAGTTAGGTTTTAACAGCTTTTTTGTCAGAACATTCTGATATAGAAGAAATGTATTGTTTGAGGTTTGCAGTCAACTCTGAAAACGTTGGCTTTTTGTTTCAGAATTTGGATTTATTCATATCAAATTTGGTCAAAACTATAATCAAATTTAATCACATAAAACTGAGATTCCTGTCAAAATCAGCACATATTTCCAAAGTAAAATTAGGGTTGTGGTGTTCCGCTTTTTTGGTCAGCAATAAAGCAGGACAATTTACCAAAGAAGTGTTTTGTATGTGGGCCCTACCAAAATAAATGTACCAGCGTTTCTCAGTGCTCCCCACAAAAAGTACAATTTACATCAAAGTCTTTATTATGCTGCTGTAGGTAGCTGGATAAAACATTTTAAGAGATACCTTTTAAGAGACATCATTAGCATAATATGTCATCTAGCGACAGTTTTCACCCACGTCCTCAGTTTTGCACATTAATTATACAGGGTCCTAGGTTTTGAACTAGTCTTGTTTCTTGTTTCCACAAAGTCTCTGTGGAACTTTCTTCATTCTTTTTTCTAAATGTCAAAATGCTGAAGTGAAACTGTAACTGGATCATCTGTGGCCTTGCCCTGCCTCTGATGCTTAGTATAGTACACCGGGCTTAATGAACAAAATGAGATCTCTCTGTAGAATAAAAGTACAGCAGGCAGGGTCAGAGTTCAACACCAGCCCTTCAGCAACTAATTGGCTGAGCTTGTGATCTCTCCCACAAGGTCCCTTCATCAGAGCCTTCAATGTCCTGCTTTTAACCCTCTTCCTGTGACAGTTTAGAGCCAACAACTGACCCAAATCTACTGTATGACTGATCATCGCTGAGTTTTAAACATAACACATTTCCCTGTCTCGTATATTTATTAGATACCTGTTATTGATGGTCAAGACAATGGATGTCATTAAATGAGTACTGGGTCTTCCCAAATGAACTTCCTCTTCCTGGTCTTCTCAGTTTAATTACTCCGCAAAAGTGAAAGCTTAAACTAAACAGGTTTGACCTTTACCCTTGCCTCCACAGCTTTAGAAAACCTCCAGAAAAACATGGTTAGCACACCCACAGTATCAGCTTAATCTTCGCTTATGTTGGGCTCCTTTCTGTCTTCACTGAAAACCAGGAGCTTACAAGAGGTGCAGAGCTAATCTTCCCACAGTCAGGTTGCAGGGACAAGCTAGAGATAAGACGGGGCTACAGATAAAGCTGGAGACCCCTGCAGCAGAACCACGAGCTGCAAGGGGGGAGATCCTTGAACCTGATAGAGAATGAAAGGAAGAGGCTCTGGAGCTCTGGGGCCAAAGCTCCCAGAAAATTAATTATAGTGGCACCCCCCATGGCGCCATCTTCAGCACCTGATGACATTCTGCTCGCCATCATGGCGACCACAACAAGCTGCCGTGGAGGTTTGTGTGCCAACAGACAAGGTTAAGTAGAAATATCATGCTGAAGAAATGAAGTTGGCAGGAACTTTCACAACGTGACTGTGAAAAAGGAAGTGATACCCCTGTGAATTTCTCTTACCTTCTTTTTTTCGGTTCTTCTCTTAATTACTACATAACCTTGTTCATTTCCTCTACATAAACTGGACACTGGCATGTACACTCACAATTTCACATTTTAATCTGTACAATACGTAATGCATATAGTATGCACCATTTTGCAGCTCCAAAGTAAACAAGGCAGAGTCAGACATAGATAAGAATTCTGAAGAATCTGACAGCTCCCTGGCAAGTGAATGATGTAAACCCCAGTCGCGGAAGGAAGTTGTGTACTAGACCACTGTCCTTACTAGTATCCTTACACTTAACATAACACATAGTGACACAAAATCTCACCTGTCCAGCACTTATGCCAGGAAAAAATTTGTAATGCACTGAGCACCGAACCATCATTGAATCTGACATCTTATTGTATCCCTGCTGTGTTTGGCAATAACCTGTCAGGGAGTGGACTGCGATATTAGGTCATTATTTTATAACCGTGAATGTTCACACTCGCCTTGTTAAGCGCTCCTCAAAAAGTAGCTGCTGTTCTGACTTTGCAGGCGGCTTGCGTGTACTTGCAGCAGTGTTCATGCAGGTCCCACAGGGGCTTATTAGAGGGAATGGTAGGGCTTCTCACAACCTCAGCACACGCTCGCCGGCTCCCCTCATAACAGCCAGCGGAGAAAGGGGGAGAGAGGTTCACAATTAGCAGGCTCACGTCACCTGGACTTCAGACACATTCTCACTGCAGTGGCTCTGCAGCATAGAGCAGAAAGGTCAATGGTTCGTTTGAAATTCTGTTTTCAAAGATTCTATTCATAAAGTGGATTGTGTAATCCACATTCAACGCCAACATGCTCTTAGTGGGTAAGGTTTTATGGCGATAGAGTAACCTGTCAGCATCTTCTTGGCCTTAAATAATAGCAAAATCTGTGGATGTCTTCCATGGCTGACAAAGAAAATGAGCTATTATGGAGCAGATTAAACGGGGGGTGAGGGGGTCTCAAGGCCACAGAGATGCCCAAAATAATGACTGACTGTGGGGTGTTGATGCATTTCAGCACATGTTGAAAGGGCATTTACACACAATTTGGCTCTTCTCAGATTTGTAAATCTCCTTTGTTACTATTATGTACAACAAGCGATTTCCAGTTAAAGTTTATTCCGAGCTAGAAAAGAGTTGACTCTGGAATATTCTTATCAGTCAGACAGGAGCACATTTCGATAATTGTTGTTGCCAGTTTGAACTTCTGTCATACGCCACTGACAGATTACAGCCCATTTACATCATTCTGTTGTGGATTAATGAAGACTGATCAGCGGGGCTTTTCCGGTCTCAAAGCCAAAATGCTAAAATACACACTGTTTAACAGGATGTGCCGAACATGTTGATGTCACAAGATCAGCAAAATGAGAGAAAAATAAGAGATCAAATGTGAAATGTGAAATGAGTTATGTCCTGGTTGCATGGACCCTCATTTATTTTGCACTTAGTCTACAATGGTCCTGGTGCACTAAGTAGCCTTTTTCCAGGTGGTGTGTCTTTCCCAAGAAAACCAAAATGCCCATTTAAAAAAATGCAAGGAAGTAGGAAAAGGGTTACCATTCCTCTTACATTTTGACTTGTAGCAATAGTGTATACAGTGTTTGACCCATTTTAGCCTGCGTGTGTTATGGAACTTGTCAGTCCAAGTTTTCTGTTTGCACCAACAACACCATGCCAAATTCCTTGTATGTGTAACATACCTGGGAATAAAGTGTTTCTGATTCTGGCTGATGTAAGAAACTAGCCTAGATATCATGTGGATATTTGGAGTTGATTGATAATTAGACTATGATGGACTATTAGGTCCATCACATGTTAATTTAGCAGGGGCCAGGGCAAGCCAATCTTCTGCAAGTAGCCCTGACTGCAAGCTGGACACAGTGTTAAAAACAAGCAAGTTAAAAAGAAGCAAGTGAGTTTGCTTCTTTTCTGCTTTGTAGAATATTTCATCCCAAGTCTTAAGTCAATTCAAGATGTCCACTGTGGTAGCAAAAAAATCTTGTGAGGACAGCATCTATTTTCATTATTATCTAAATAATCAGAGCTTGTTCACTTTAATTTGGGCTGTCTGGAGTATGGGAACTGTGAATCCTACATTCAGTCTGTTTTGATTGGTACTTTTTATGTAAATTTGTAACTGCCAGCATTATTTTCTCTCCTTACCACTCTCCCTTATCTCTTCTTTAAGTCTGGAAGAGGCTGGCATCATTGGAAATGCAGATCATGGGCATTTTGACAGGAAACTCTGAGGTAGCTGTGAGCATTTCCCTTGTCTAGATAATGGGGTTTAAATGGGATATTCAGTTGTGTGCATTCTGGTTAATTGGACATCAAACACTGCATGTACGTGAGAGATTAGACTTCTGAGGATATGTCAGAATAGAGGAGACTACCGTATTTGCTCTCTATCAGATACTTTGTTCTAAATCTGTATTATTGGACAAGAAAAGCTTCTAATTCAATTTCTCACTTTAATTTACTAGGGGAGGATTAAAAAGAACTCTTGAGAGATGTTGCAGGATTATGCTATAGCACTTTCCTGCTGGTAGGTTTTTACTTGCCCTGGGAATGGGCCATGTTGATAGCTTTTACAGCTAGTGGAAGGTGTTGAGGAGACCTGGGAAGAATGCTGAAAACCAGACAATGTATAAGCTTTTAATTTCTATACTGGCATATAATTTAACAAGGACCTAAACTGAGGAACTTTTTTTTAATATAAATAATGGGAATTTTATTGATTGTTCTCTGATAAATACGGTATTTATATGCCTCAGATCATATCATATACATGCATTGAGTAAAAAGCTGATGGGTAGTCCAAAATAAAAAAAAGGTTCATCCTTTGGGGACCTTGAATGTGAACATTAGACCTTGAGATTTCTCATAAAAAGTGGAAATATTCACCTAAATACAGTGATGGAGGAGGTCAGTGGGTCCCCAGAGACATGATTCATCCTCCAAGAACCATGAATATTCCAAATATTATAACAACCAGCATACTTCGATTGCCGTGAAATTGGGACATGTATGAAATACTTTGTTTTATGAAAAATAATCCCTGCAAAACTAATGACAGACCCATCAGTCTCACACTTTGTGTTCGCTGCTAATTAGCAAATGATAGCATGCTAAACTAATTAACAAAACTAACATGCTGAACTGTCACTAAAAGGTGAAAATAATACACATTATACCTACTAAACATGATTGCACAATCTGTACAAAAGTCCAGCCTCACAGAGCAGCTAGCATGGCTGCAGAATATTAATCGTGTTAAATTCCAAATAATCCGTATCCCAGTCTGTGTCGTCATTGGCACAGCTGTCTAACGTAAAAATATAGTATCAGTTTTCCCCTAATACATGCATACATATAGACATACATACACTATATATACTAAATGTATGCATGAACATTTGTTCAAACAGACTTGCACAGGTGACGGATACGACAGCAACAAATATACAATATGACATCACATAAAAAAGTACCACAAAGTTGAATCACCACTTGTGCAAGTCTCAACAAATATTAAATATCCAGTATATTGTGTAAGCTTCGGGAAGTTAGGATTTTGCAGGGCTATTGTTCTGGGTTGCATTACATTAAGAATGGTTTCATATTTTTCTGTCCATCCCTTATAGATGCTTCTTTATTTGATAGAAACACTGGGCCAGCCCTGTACATATACACACTCCCTTACCTCTACAGTATATTGTTCAGTCTTCTCTAACAAGCAGACACACACACCTACACACACACACCTTTCTTTGCTGAGCCTCACTAGAAAAGTGTCTAAACTTTCCCCATTCCCATTTCCACCGGGCCCCATATCTCACTGTGGGAAGGGAGAGAAATAAGCTGTGGCATGCTGCCTCTGCCAGCCTGTCGGATTTGAAGTTTATTAAGTATATCAAACCAGGGCCGGCCCCCTCAGGGAACATTTGCAATCCAAAGCTCTGCTTGCTGTTACTTCCGCCAGCATCAAGCTGTCACAAACACTCCACTTAATTTGCAAAGCAGTGCACAGAAGGGGCAAAAAATAAGAAAATAGGAAACAAGTGTCATTTTCCACCATGTGTGAGTACACCATTTGCATCTAAAATCAATCTGATTAAAGTTGTTGGTTTTTGCTCTGGGGGAGAGGTGATGCATTGGGTTGTTAAACAGTGCTATGTTTAACGGTTTGTTGTATTGTACAAAGCAGCCTAACAATGAAGACTTCACATTTGCTTTTAAATTGTATTTATGTTCAAAAATGCACAATTCAGTGCTTGTCTGTGCTGTGTAGCAGACACAATATATGTCCAATATCTCTTACTGACACCCAGCCATAAAAAAACACTTATCTTAGTGATTAGGATGTGTTTCATTCCTGGTACTGTATTGAGCTTTATTGACTGATTGATTTTGAGCCACTCATGGCCAGCCAAGCAAACATCAGCTGCAAGAGAATCAGAGAATTTTGAGCTGACATCCCCACAGCTGCCCTCCAATAGCATCACCACCGTCCTACACACTCACAAGCTGCAACTCAAAAAACTGACGGACCGTCTCTGCTCCACACTCCCAGACCAGACATGCAATTTATCAGCTGGAAAACATGCAGGAGGGCTAAAGGTGGAAGACCCTTCTATCTGGTCTCACTACACCAGCCCCTGCTCAGTATGCTCCACCTTGGCTCATTTCACCCTCCAGCAGACAGAAGAGTATATATGGGCCCCTCAGTAAAAGACCTGAGGCACTCCCACCCAGACTCGTTCCACCCCTGCTCCCCTCCTCGCCTAAGGGGGAGATCAGACTGACAGGGCCAACAGGACAGGGAATTATGATGCTCGTACTTTGTGTGTATGTGT
This sequence comes from Toxotes lorentzi, assembly GCA_037833715.1. NCBI lineage: Eukaryota > Metazoa > Chordata > Actinopteri > Toxotidae > Toxotes > Toxotes lorentzi. The sequence continues at coordinate 9,463,987 of JBBMJY010000018.1, forward strand.
ATGATTGTGTGACTGTTATTACCGCTGTGCGTTCATGTGTTAATGCAGGATTTGTCCATCACATTGTGCGCTACATACTTAGTGTGTTCAACAAGCAAGTCTAACATCTCCTCTCTGTGAGAATGTGTTACAATGAGATAATACAACTTTTAAGCAGGAAAATGGATTACTCTCGCTCCAGAATTAAACAATTCATTACCGCCTTTCTTTTTATAACTGTAGACTAATTACATTAGCCATGATGGTTATGTCATAAGTCTGTCTTGCTGCCTACATAGTGCAAATGAATGGAATTACTTGGGAAGATCTGAGCCAATTTTAAATTGGTCCTGGGAACGTATAAAGCAAATGTAAGCCTATGGAACATGAGTTATGCTATGGCTCGAGGTTGTGGCTCTGACACAAGTGATGATCACTCAGGCTGGTCCCACTACCAAGATATTATTCATGTGACAGGAATGTGAACAAGCTAATTTCTGGTGTCTTTTATCAAATTCTAGCTCAGCCTCCATCTCTCTGTTTTTTCTCCTCAGTGATTTTGCCGTCCTCTCAATATGATACTCTCTTTTGTGAACCACTTGAGGACTCACTAGACAATGTGCTTTTACCGAAGTTTGGCTTTGTCCTCAGCTGACACAGGCTCCAAAAAAAGTGACAAAATTGTGTGTTCTGCAAAGCTGTATACCACTAATATATTGCATAATTCCTATTCTCCCTGGTGTTCTCTCAGAGCTGAGTTGTTTACCCCGTTGATAGTAGCATGGGATGGCCATATTGTTTGCCAGTGGGTCAGTCCTTTGTTTCGGTTTGAAATGTGTCAATAACTATTTGATAGGTGCCATGAAATTTTGTACAGACATTCACCTCTAAAGGAATCTCCAGATGAATTCTCGTGACCTGGTTCTCCCTCCAATTTTCTTCTAGCACCACAACAAGGTTGATATTTGTGGTTTTGAATGAAATTTCTCACTATCTATTGGATGATGGCCATAAAAGGCTGATGGGAATGTCATGTACCTAACATGACATTCCCATCAGCCTCAGCAAATTACCAGACGTGAGATAACAGGATGATAACATGCATAACTAAGCCGGTGAACTTGGTAAACATCAGCATGTTAGCATTGTCACAGTAAACCATGTTGCCATGCTAGCATTAGCCCTTAGTTCAATGCACCACTTGAACCAGTCCAGATCAGCCATTCACTATTGTATGTTGGGTAGCACTGGGTAGCATCCAGTTCCTAGCTACCAGAACTAGTAAATGAGACACTGATGATTGAACCTTGTTCAAAGGTCACACGTTTTCACCCATTTTGAATTTGTCATTGCCTGTTGGCTTGATTCCAATGAACCAGAGAGAGTTGTTTTGGTAAAAGAAATTTTTGTAAACCAGATGGTGGATATATAGAACTGACCAATGAATATAACCCTGTGCTTTTTGGAGGGTGTTGTGAATGAGTACTCCTCCTTTGAGTATGTCTCTGTCTCTCTCACACATACAAAACACTCAATTTCTTGCAAAGCTCAAAGCAATATTCAACAGTCCACAGTTTCAGTCTGCCTATTGGCTCCAATAGCAAAGAGATGTAAGAATTCACAATGACATGCCTGCCTTTGATCTCTCAATAACACAAGTGTATTCTCCCTGTCTGACAATGTCAGATCCTTAACCAGGTTCTGAAAAACACACACGCACGAACACAGAGCTGTACAAAATCTCATTGAAGCTATGCATGTAATGAAGAGAGTGTGTGCCTGAAGCCACTGCCAGCACTGGATACAAAAAAAAAAAGAAAAAACAAAACTGTCATCTTCTTTGGATTTTCCTTTGGTTTTGTTTTATTTCAGAAATGTAGAATGTAGAATGGGAATGTGGAAAATCTGGCATTTTATCAAAGGAATTGCTGTATGAATATGTGGACAATGAAGTGAAATATTAAGTTTTTGTAGTTGTTACATGCTCCAGGAGTAAAAAAAACAAAAACAACAAAAAACACTGAGGTGGGCTTCTTTGATGACCCTAATAGTGCAAAGAAAATGAAAACAGAGATATTGCAATCATTTCAATTGCTTAAAGCCTGGATATGCTTCCCAAAGCAAATTTAAGCCATGCCATGTCAACAAATATTTTATACATAATACATTTCTCATCTGTTGTGACATACATGTTAAACAGCCGTAAATTCACATATTGACGGTGCTGTTCCAATTGATCTACACAGCAAGATGAGAGGAACTATTTGCATATGGCATCAACTGTGAACAGCAGTCATACATAAGTGAGTGTAAGCTGCGTCTATTTCTTTTCTTTCATTTAACAACCTAAGGCAAGGGTTAGCTGCCTAGCAGGTTTGTGCATGTAGATGAATGCTAATGCTTTTAAAACAAATTATGCATTGTTTTCAAAATTTTAACACCTACAAAGCTAACAGCATACGGTATGAAGCAACGTGGTGGAGTGTCGACTATGGAGGGCTGTGGTTCGGGGATAGATGTTACACAGCTGGGACTGGCAGAGCTTAATTAACCTCCACTGAGTAACATTCACTTAGTGACACATTTATTTTCATATTTGTCACAGCAGTTAAAAATGGAACAGCTAGATATATAACGGTAGCCATCTGTTTTTGATGTTGCCACAGTGACTGCATAAACAATTATGATAACTGACAGATAACAAAGTGAAGTCTATGTGTGTCTGTGTGTGTGTGCGTTTGTGTGTACATAACCTGTCAAACAGGTTATTTGACAGCTGTACAGATTAGATTTGATTTACATTAGATAATATATAACAGAATAACAGTACACCAGCCATATTTCAGAAATATGAGCACTTTTAATTGAAGCACTTTCAGTACATTTTGCTGGTTATGTATTGTAAATCTGGTCTATATAGAATATCTAAAGTAGAAATAAGGACGCAAGAGACGTGAACAGAAATCATAGAATCTGGAAGAGTCATTTCAATTGGAATTTAGCTGAGGAAGTGGATCACTACCATGAAGACATGAGTTCTTACACTATACAAAGTGTCCTGTTTACACACATTTCATATGTACAACTGTATAATCGTCCAGTCAACCACTTCTATCAGCTCATATCAGCATCATCACAATCTTGCACAGCATTTTGATTCCCCTGTATGTCTGACATATGGTGAAAATGACAATAAAAAGCCTTTGAATCCTTGAATTAAACTGTTAGCAGTGTGACCATGCTTTGACCTGTACCGATGTGAGTTCAGGACCTTCATTCCACAGTTTCACTATCATCTTATCAGATGTCAACAAACATGCTCAGTCGAAGTCACATGGGTTGGCCGAGCAAGATGGCAGCAGGGTAGACAAGCTGCACTCACCCACCAATGTTTACATTCATTTAGTACATGATAATAACATGATAATATTTGAGCCTTAGTGGCAACTATATAAGTATTTTAAGGAAGCGACAACAAACCACATGGCTATCTAGAAAACCCTACCCGCAGCTGAGAAGGCAACCCCAAGCTCAACACTAGAAAAGCAGACATGGGCAATGGAAAACAGACTTAAAAGTGGACAGTGCTTAATAGATTTGGGTGGGGGTTTGAGTCTGCATTTTGTGTTGCTTGATCAGAAAATCCAGAGGGAGACTCTACTGGTTGGATGTGTGTATGTGGAGAAAAGCCAGAGGCTTTTCTCCACATACACACATCCAACCAGAGTGCTAGACAAGAGTAGGCTAGACAAGACAGTGTTCAGTGTTAGTTGAGGCTCTTGACAGGAGATCTTGGGGATCTTGGCAGGAGACGTCAATCAAGTTTTAGATGCTTTTTAAGTTACGAGCAAATTTAGCGACCCAGTAATGTCTAAGGATAGAACTGCAATACATATGATAAGTGAGAATATGGGTTTGGGGGCTATATGGCGATTGATAAATCCCAGTGAAAGGGAATGTACTTTCCTCTCACACTGGCATGAATGAATTTCTAGGAAGGACGGATGTGTTTCTGATATCAAACACTATTATAAAACAAGTTGTAAATTGCAAAATAAATGCAATGGCTCTTTCTGATCATGCAGCAGTAGAGCCAGGTACTGATGTAAATAATGACACAGAGATAAAAGGTAGATGGAGAATGAATGTATTGCTGTTATAAAGGTTCGTGTGCGATGACGTGATGCGACTTCAGCGTCATCGCGCTACGTTCCTGCTCTGCCATGGCGAGGACGTACACAAGCTGAAGACGTGCAACAGTACACACCGTTAGTTTATAGTTAGGTTATAAGTAGTATAAGCCCTCACGTTACTTGCAGCTCCAGCCTCTGATGTTAACAGTTCTTAGTCGCTGATGAAACGTGAGTGTTGTTGTGGTTTCTTAGCTTTGTTGTCGCTAAGTTTGTTTACCTGTATTACCGGGTTGCTACGCTAGCTAACTAGTTTTCCGCCGCATGTTGCGGAGTCACTGCTTTAAGGCTGTGAATGTCAGAGGAAAATAAATGAAGCTGGAGCACCGTTCCACATCCTGTCCCTCCTTACCTGTGTCCTGACCAGCACTCCATCTTGTCCGCTGTTAAACACCTTAGTAACACGCACCAATCTCCTACCCAACAATTGCTATTACATGATTAAACCTTTAGCTTATTGTTGGAGGAGGATCTTAAATCTTTCTTTGAAACTGATGCTTGTAGCACAGATACAATTGGAATGGGAAGTATGAAACGCTTACGTTAGTGAGAAAATGACAGCGCATGCATCTAAAAACAAAAATGAGGATGCTTTGTAGATGTATGTAAGCTTAAATTTCAACTGCAAGAATTTATCAGAACATCATACATTTTATTTAGACTTGGGACACCTTTCTGTGAAGAGGGAGAGAAAAAGGGCAAGCTACGGGCTAGACAACTCAAACAAAACAAAACTCCTATAATTTAATACCAGCAATTAGGAAAGGGGATACAATAGTTTCTTCAACAAAGGAAATAAACAAGGTCCTACAAAAAATATGCAAAGACTTTAATACATGGGACATCAATCCCAAACAGAAGAAACTGACAGGCTTATTTTCCAGCATTAATGTTCCCAGATTGTCTTTTTCAAGTTCAGTGTTTTTTTTTTTTTTAATTTGCAGCCCTGTCACGTTTTGGATTTGGACCACATTTATTAACTGATTAAAACATTACAAAAACCCAAAGGCAGCTGTGATAACTAATGGTAACACCTCACCTCTATAAGATGGTGAGTAAGATGGCAGCGCACACATTTGCAGCGGCTCAGTGTTTCCCCACTTGTATGGCTGTTTTTGTACGTGACGTTTCTTGTTTTGTGTACGATTTGTCGGGCGAATAACATACAACTACAGCCGGCATGATCTCCTTAAGATCGGATTATGTTACGAACAGTGCGTAACAAGCAAGTTTCTCCGCACACACAAGATTCCAGTGGAGTTAGCGAGGAGCCCCGGCTCCCCATGGATTACCATCCCAGCAGGGAGGAGGCGCAGGCGGCGTAGAGAAAGGAGGCAAAAGCGAGGCTGCAGGGCCGGCGGGCTAGCCAGGCTACGGAGGCAGCCACTCAAACCACCGCTTTCCAGCCTGATCCTCCGCGAACAAAATGGATGAATTGAGGCTACAGACTGCAGCAAACAACCTGTGAAGGATGCGTGCATTCTGCTTATCACGGAGACCTGGCTTCACCACACAGCGCCATGACAGAACAGTAGACTCCGGTAAGAGCAGAGGAGGGGGACTCTGTGCGTACCTGAACAACACCTGGTGTACCAACACAGTGACGGTAAACAGTCATTGTTTCCCAGATTTAGGATATCTGACTGTTAAATGCAGGCCCATTTATCTCCCACGGGAGTTCACTGTGATCATGATTACGGCTGTTTACATTCCACCGGATGCTAATGCTAGCTCAGCTATCGGACTTTTGCATGCCAGCATTACCAATAAGCAGAGTATGTATCCTGATGTCGTGGATATAGCAGGGGGTTTTAATCATGTGGACTTAAAGGCAGCACTCCCTAAATTCCACCAGTCGAGGGATCAAACCCGTGACCCTCTGATCTCAGGCCGATCCAAAGTCCAAAGCCGCACTCTTAATGTACTGCGGCACAGCTGTCACCCAAATTTTGATAAAGAACATAGATATACTGGTTTATGCCTCTGCCTAAGTCACTGCTCACAAGCATCTATACAATACCTGCTTAAATACGGCCAAAGATGGCAGTCTAATTCTGAGCTGGAGGGCTCAGGCTCACGCTCAGCCGACATTGACCCCGGGGTTCATGTTGATGTTGCATGTCGTTTCTTCTCGCCGGAATCAGGCCAGTCCACTAGCTCGTGATGCTACCAAATGCGCGCTCTACCATCATTGGAGGTAATATAGCCACCTGATTGGTTGGCAATAGCAAACAACGCCTCAACGCAATCGGTCTATTTTTTTCATGCAAGATTTTGAGGAAATTATGTTCAGAACATGTAATGAGTAACGGCATAAATTGTAGAAATGTAGTGGAGTAGAAAGTACAGATAATTGCTTCAAAATGAAAAAGAGTAAAATCAAAAGTATGCATTATTATTTTTACTTAAGTACAGATACGTAAAAAAAATACTTAAGTACAGTAATGAAGTACAAATACTTTGTTACATTCCACCACTGGTGAGGACTGTGTGGAGAGGGTGGCAGACTTCCGCTTCCTGGGAGTCCACATAGAGGAGAGCCTATCCTGGAGCGTGAACACCTCTGAGCTGCTGAAAAAGGCCCAGCAGAGACTGTACTTCTTCAGAATACTCAGGAGGAATAACATCACACAAAGACATATTTTTTAATGGACTTGTTGCACTGACTGGAGAGCACTTTAAATTTCATTGTACCTGTGACAATGACAATAAAGATCTATTCTATTCTATTCTATTCTATTCTATTCTAACCTTAGTGGAGATATTCAGCAGGGCTGTGCTCTGTCAACATTATCGTTCAGTATTGTATTGGAATCACAGACTAGTGCCATCAGAGCAAATGCAAATGTTAGGGGAGTGGAAGGAGCACAAACTGTTACTGTATGCAGCCGATATGTTGATGCTCGTAAAAGACCCATTGAATTCAATACCACTCTTCTAAAGTCAGAAGTTATGCCTGGCACGGGATTATGTAATCAAAATTTATTGACAACAACAAATTTTGTCTTTAAATGAATCCTAAAGAGGATGAAATACTTAATAATCCAACTAAGCTTGAATGTGGAGGAAATGTAATATGTAATAAATTAAATTTTGAACCAGTGCTTCAATACACTAAAACTAATTAAAAATAAATGGGGAGAAATTAAACTCACATTATGGGGGAAGGTTGATAAAATAAAAATGGTGGTTGCACCGCTTACTGTGTTATTATATTTTCTCAGGTCCTTAATTAATGTGATAGTATAAATAAAGACATTTTATAGGAGGGGAAAATATCCTCGATTAGGTTTGATAAAATGTGTCCTTCGAAGGACAAAGGAGGCCTGGGGTTACCAAACTTGAGAATATAGCATTGTACAGGAGGGTAAGGGCCTCCCTGGATGCGCTGGAGTAGAGCCGGCCAAACACTATGATGTTGTGACTCCAGTAAAAGAATCACGGAGGCAGTATCTCACTTTCAGGAACTTTACTTAAAGCAGGCAGGATAACAGGGTAAGTTTGTATGTGTGTGTGGTCTCTGCCAACGAAATACATAATAACCATACAAATATCATAACAAAAAATAGACATGCAATAAATCAATCTGCTAAACAAGCTAGCATGTATCTATACGGAGAAAACGATCTTACAAAACAATAAACAGACCAAATATACAATGGCTTGAATGTATACAGAAAGAAAGTATAGATGAAACAAAATTACAAACTTACATCAGCACAACCTCCCCTGAAGTGTGAATCACAGCAGTTCACCAACTGTCATCGAAATCCACTACAAGAGAGACTCACAGCTGCTTATTACCTAGCCTGGGTTTTCTTAAAGGGCCAGCGTCCCCCTTAATGACTAACATTACAGTGGAGAATAAACACAATGAAATAACATAACAGAGGGCTTTCCTACAAGTATATTTCCTTTGAAATGGCCAAAATAGCCAAACACTGGAGTTAAGAGAGCCAGTTAGATTGGGTTACTATTGAAAAGAAGCTGTTATTGTCATTTATCCCTACTGATAGATGATCTCAGTGTTCACACATTGTAAAGAATCCCATCCTGTCTCACTCCAAAGAGATCAGGACAGAAGTACATAAGATGTTTAAATGATCATAATGCAAACAATTCTATTCTTCCTTTTGGCATAATTCTATGATCAGCATCGGAAAGACAGCAGTATAATGGAGGAAGTGGCAGCTTTGCATTTGGGATCGCTCCATCTTCCAACCCTTCTGAGGAACAATGTTGGAATATTTGCTTAATTGAACAGCAGGGATCCAATATTATGTTTATTAGGGAAAAGAACCCAAATACACAACATAGCAAAGTGAAGAAATTTCAGTATTCATGGTAGGAAAACCGTGGTGACACTAGAAGCCACCCAGCTCTCCAGGAATGAAAAGAACAGGTAAACACCACGGTAAAAACAGCTTCATATGAGTGCGTACGTACATGATGAATAATAAACAAGATCTTTTTTGAACTTTTATCACAGTGACTGATGTCTGTAGAAGGGATGTTGGTTCCTGAGAGTAACTGTGTAATATGTTCTGCCTATTGATATTCTTCCTACACATACTAATGCTATTGATCTAGTTCATTTTGTATTTTTTTGTTTTGGCTAATACCACTGATGTTACAGGTATTGTGAGCAACAAGAAATGTCTCACAATGTGATACAAGGCCATTGTCATTTGTCATGTACCAAAGATAAAAGGAATAAAATTTGAAATTAAATAGAACCCCCCCCCCTCCCTTCCCCCCAAAAAAACAAAAAAACACTCTCAATCATCATGTACCACTGGAAAACCCTTGAACCCTATTTGGGGGGGGGGGGGGGGTTAAACAAGGCCTCTCTCATCGCCATGCTGTTTGGAGTGGCAAGCTGAGCTGGCTGCTTGGAGCCGAGGCTTGCATTGGCAACACCACCACTTGTATTAATGCGCAACCATCACTCTCCCCTGCATCTAAATGTTTCATTACGACTAGGCGCAGACACAATTTCGCAGCCTATATGGGGTCCCTCACCAGCAAGCGTGCTCTCTTAAGGGAAAAGTAAAGCATGACAAATTGAAATAAATGAGAGAGGGAGAGAAGAGAGAAGACATGGTGGAGGAGGAGGACGAGGCCTTTTCTCCATATGGCCTCACAGGGAGGATAAGTCAAGTATTTTTCTAATATCTCTCTGCTTCTCTCTTGTGGCAGTCAAATTTCTTCACCCCTTACTCTCTGTCATTTATCCATTTGTATTAGGGATGACCTGCTTTTGTTATCAGTTGTTTTGAGATATGGCACTTTTGACAAGATTGGAGGCACAGAACTGAAAATGGTTCAAAAATGAAGTCTGTGTGCACCCAGCGTCATTCAGTACCCTTAAGATGCTTAAGATTTCAAAATATGACAATTTTCTGCTTCATACGTGGAACCACACTGCCAAGGTTATCTGATACAATACAGTCAGTAAAATAAATTTCTATGACGGGTGATTTTATCTTTTCAAACAGTTCACATATAAAGCTAGTGTGCTAGCAAATAGAAAAATGGCTGTGGTAAAAATCCAAACAAATGTATAATTTCCTTATCAGCTATAAACCATGTGGGATTTACAGTATTATAATTTGTATTAAACTTCCTTGATCAGCACTATCTGTGTTTTTTTTTTTTTTTTATCTGCTAAAGAGCTACGAGCCTTGGAACATCAAGGAAATGACAACTCAATTCTGATAATCTGACCACTTTAGCAGACACAAGACCTTGAGAGGACAGTCTTTTCAGCCCTCAGGTCAGAGACGGTCTAATAAAATTGGACTTATGAAACTGTGTGAGCATCTGGTTTGATAATTTTGAATACACATCGTGAGATTTATGACATTGAAACATTAAAAATAAAAATAAAATGCTAGACATTTTACTGCCAGTCAAAACAGAGACACGTGGTTCACAGAAAGAAAAGTGGTGGATAAAAAAACAAAACGTTATTCTAAATGTCTCATGAAGCGTCCTCTGAGTTTGGGTTGTATCATCAGGAGCAAAGAGGTTGGAAACAGTGTTTTTGCAGGTGCATTTCAAGTCAGTGTGTGTTTGCACACATATGCAAGTACATAAGTATGTCATCAACACACACACACACAAATGTGTGAGCTCACCCCCAACCTCACTCAAACCCCCATGGCCTAAAACCCTGTAGCCTTCATATCAGTGAAGTCACACTGATATTCCACCACGGCAGGTGTGTTGCTGTAGCAACACAGCCCTTTCATCTCATGATTCCTCATTGGGTATGCATATTCCATTTGGCGTGCTCATCTCCACGTTGCCCACCCCAACCCTGCTCCCCCAAGCCAGTCAATCACACGTTTGTCTCATTTCTCTCCTCTGATTGGCTTGTTCTTCTCATGCCCCCCTTCAAAGTATTGACCTTCATACACGGCTGACTGCTGAATGACAATGAGGAGAAAATCACCTGTGCCGCTGTCAGTGCATGAGAAAGAAAGACAGAGAAAGAGAGTGAGTGGAAGGAGTGGAAGAGAAAGCACACCTGTTGCATGTTTGAGTACCACACCACTGAGGCTCAGGGAAGAGGCTTATGGATTTTTCTTTCCATCGTCACTCAAAAAGAAAAAAAAAATACTAGGTTTTCCTGCGCCTGAAAGCCATGGTAAAACTGGACAGAGAAACAGAGACAAGACAAAAGAACAGTAAAGAAATGATGAAGTGATAGCTCTTCTGCAAAACACACTGGATCTGAGACTGCTGACTAAGCATGGAAAAGACAAAGTACTGTATGTAACTGATATTTCTGACAGACATGAACAGTTATCTGATGCAATGATGTAGTTTGACTGTTGATAATATATAGCTTGCGGTGCACATCTGTAAGAACCTATGGGTCTGTTTTTGTTTTTTTTTTTTCTGCTGGTTTTCTTTGGGGGATCACAGGGCAGTCAGAGATATCGACTTTCTCTTCTCTCTTTTCCCAACCTGCAAGCTCAGGTTGTCTGCTCCGCTGAGCTCCAAAGGCCGGTTGCAGTAGTGTGAGAGGAGAAATGCGGAAAACTAAGTCGTGATTATCTGGTCATTTAGGTCCTCTTATCTCCCGACTCGTCTCATCACTGACAGTAACCGTGGTGTGTGGATAGTCAGGCGGAAGATTTCCTTTCAGTGGCTTCTACTAGAAATCCTTCTGCTGATAAAACTATGTGCTCTGAAGGTAGAGTGGCGGTTAGAGAGGCTGCCTATTAGTTCAATAACTGTTTGTCTGACCTGTTGTATAACAGTGATTGGCACTGCTTGCACAGTGGTAGTAATCTAACTGGTTAAACATGCAGGGTAAATCTAATGACTAGAAAGCTACAGTGGGTTACTAGCTGTTCTGCTTTCTCAGATTTTTTGATGCTGTCTTCTGGTGGCACATATCAAACTAATGCACTTCCATCAAAAATAATAAGTTCATTTTCAAGTCTATGGGAGGCCTTGCTGAATCTCAGATTTGTGAAATATTACAAAACCTGCTTTGTCCTGCCTTCACGGAATCAGTGCTTCAATTTAACTTATTTTTTTCTTGTGTGTGTAATCTGGAAAAATGTTGAAAAAGCTGACTTTACTGTTATGTGTACATACAACCTTTGCTTTTTCTGGTTGTAGCCTCTATTAATAACCAAAAAAAGAACTTCAAAAATCCAGCGCACACTATCTGTCCAGCACCAAAACACAAACAAATGTAGCAGCTATAGATGGGTGAAAAATTAAAAGAGAGTCACAGAATGGTTTGATGAGTATGAAAATGATGTGAATCATAAGTTATGGCCTTCGCAGTCACCAGATCTGAACGCAAGTAAACACCTATGCGAGATTTTGGACTGACAAGTTAGACAGCGCTCTCCACCACCATCATCAGAACACCAAATGAGAGAATATCTTATTATTGTATTGGTTTTGCAAAGGCAGACTCTGTCTGATGCTTCTCAACATGACTGACACCCTCTAAATAATAATACTCAAGTATTATTAAGATCCACATATGTTAATTGATCTAGACATGAAAGGTATAATACTTATGCTTATTATACGTATGGATTTTGTCACTATACAATTAACATAGTATAGTGCTGAAAAAAGACTGAAAAGACTGAAGAAATGAATTTACCATAGACCACAGATACATTCATACAGCTGTCAGTAGGTTTACTGTGTACTTGTCAGTATTTATTGCACCCAAAAAAATGGACTGCATATAATGATAATGTGTTTATTTTTCTAATATGTCCCTGGGTTAAATTCTCATTACTTTGCAAGCTTTCCACTTTGCAACAGAATTAATTAGTGGAGAAGTATTTATCTGGGAGCTTGTCTTGCCTTTGATACTGAGGCTAATAAACTTTGTATTTACATCATGAGTCAACATGCTTTCATTGCTGATGTTTGACTATTTGAACCCAGTATTTTCTCACATCTGTCTTCATAAAACCTTAATAACATCACTGTTATCTCTGTCCACATTCCCTTCATCTTTACCAAAAGAGAAAGGAACCTCAAACACCTCTCTCTCTACCCACAGTCCCCCTCTGACTGATCTGACTACAGATGTATCTGGATTGGATCACAGAAGGAAAAAAATGGATTTGTCGACACACTGGCTCTGGCATTTTGAGACAACAATAGACAAAGATATATCAGAGACAGGAAGAAGTGCTTTGTTCCATCCGTCTCTGGTCCAAATAATCTGATCAAAAGTCCACAACATAAAAGGAGCCTGTTGGTTCTATCATAGATGAGCTGAATTTGATTCACAGCAGGGTATTGAGAGTAAAAAAAAAAAAAAAATACAGCTAATTTGCAGAGCTTTAGAGGTAAGGGTGTGCATGGGTAGAATCTGCACCGAAAACAGAGACACAAATTGAAACTGTGTCAAAGGCTCAGAAGTCGCATTTTATTTTTATTTTTCAAATTTGATTTTGAACTTTGTATGTATGCACTCCTCACACCTTCTCTATCTGTTTTTTTTTCTTGCTCTCTCTTGTTCTCCTTCTGCACCACCTGGCTGCTTGCTGTTGATGGATGGGTCAATTTGGCCAAGCCTTAGTAGATCATAACAAGTTAGTCCATGTGATGTGACATGGCATCTCTTTATGAGATCTCTAGTACCCGCCCGTCCCCACCCCCGAACTCCCCAAGACACACATTTTATGGTTTGCTCAAGGATCTGTCAGGTGCAAAAATGGTTAATAAGAATAATAAGCTCACTTAACCTGAGCATTGTATCAGCTCTCATGGTCTAAACACACAGGCTGTCCATCTACAGTCTATTTCTACAGTACTGAGGCATTCAGTCAATAAAAGAAAATTCTGATATTTTACAGCATGGGCCTCTTTTGTTGTGTTTATGGCTAATATATTTTTAGGCTAACAAGACAATGTCACTCTGCTTGAAAGAGTTGAAATAGAGGAGCCAAATCTAAATCTGACTAAATAACGTGGTATCTCTTTTATTCATTCCATACATATTCGTAAATTGAGAATTAAAAAGGACATGTTTTTGGTTATGGAAAACAACAAGGCTAGGTGTAACTAGGAAGAAAGCCACTGTGTGCAGCCTCCTCCAAGAAATTGTTCTAGCACTCTATACCTAAAATCACAATTGCTATTTTTACATTTCTGTTAATGTATGAATGCAAAAAAAGGAATTATAACATGTTAATTAGTGAGCTTCAGGTACTACCTTTTGGAGAAAACCAGGCTAGATGTTTCCCTCTGTTGCTAGATGTTTTCTACTCCTGTTCATCTTTATTTACAGCTCCAAGTACCTGCTTGTTGTGTTTCTGGGTTCAGGCTGGACTTCTCTAAAAGCTGCCACAGGCTTGTACAGTCTAAGATAAATGGTCACAACCACCTGACTATATTACTCCATTTTCACAGCAGTTTTTGAGCATCTACACTTCATGATATTGCTGTTGTGAATGTCAAATGTTGGTTCTAACACGTAATAAAATATTTGAACAGATTATATCAGTGGCGAGGTTACACAAAAAAACACTGTGAAAAAAATAAGTGCTTTTGTGAATATCTGTCTACAGATACAAAACAGAAAACTGTGTGTAAATTTACCACAGTGTGTGTGATCCTGAAGTTACTAGTATGAATTTTTTACACCTTTCCAGAGTCTTTGTGTAACCTCACCACTGACTCATCATTTTTTCTCATGTAGTCTTTACAAACACAAATCTTTTCTACATATGTACAAACTTGAATTTCTCATGCAGGTTTATTTTACAGGTTTAAAAAGTTTGATTTACAATTACAAACATTGGAATTATTTGTGAACATCACTTTAAAAGCTTTAAAATCTTTTTGACCCTAATTTGAGCCCATACCTTTGAATGTCTCTATCCCTCTCTGGCTGTAATTATTAGGATGCTTCGAAAGAAGCCTCAGAGATGCAAAGAAAGAGAGGAGAGGTTTGAAACATTTACTCACATCTGGTGTCATGGCAACCATTTGGTTATAATTTAATGTCTCTTTGTTGTGCAGCTGCCGAATAGAGGAGAGGAACTTGCCGCTGAAAGGCCGTTCATTGCACCGCTGGATGAATTCTAATAATCTGTCGTCTTTTTCTCTGTTCTTTATCCAGTCTGCTTACAACCCCCACGCACTCCGCTCTCCCTCGTTCATTCGGCTTCGTTAAAAGGGTCAAAGAGCAGTCTCATGAAAGGGTCATTTGTGATTCTCAATGGGAAAGTAGGCTCGCTCCTTTCCCTAATGGGGCTCGCCTCAACAGAAGCGTTTTGGAGGAACCATGGAAAGGGTTTTATTCCTAAAAGCTACATGAAAGGGAACTATGAAATCAACGAACTTTGTTTCCTGTTGGTGGGTGGTGCCTGTAGAGGCGATTGAATGGAATTTTTCACCACAAGAGTGTGCTAAGAGCCACTTCAGAGCAGAGAAAAGACGTGTGTTGAATCACTTATGGAAATAAAAGGAAAATGAACAACAGGAAGGGCAGTTCTTACGAGTATGGAGTACTGAAAATACGTGACACAAAGTATGAAAATACTGGTTTAACAGAACTTACTTATTATATTGTGAGTAACCTATATATAAGGCTATAGCTTTTACATTGTTGTACATGGATCCATGATCACTGCAATCACCACGCTGATAAAGTTTCTTTACTTATATCATTACTACAAAGTCATTTACTCATTTACAAGAGTACAAATGCATACACAAACATATCCACACATGCCAACAGCACCTCAGGCAACAATAATCAATTAGAATATCCTGGCAAAGGCTGGCTGCACCATGTAAATTATTTGATACAAATGAGCTTTTCCTAATTAAACGGTCTAATTTGCTAAAAGGGGTGTGAGAGGGAGGTTGGCGCTGGAGCCAGCTGAAATGCGCTGCTACAACAAAACGCCCCAGGTGCTGCTGAAGATGATAAATGTGAGTAAAGCTGTGTGTTTTTGAAATGAGCTGTTAAAGAGAACATGACATGTGCATTTGTGTTTTAGAAGAATGATTTATTTCCTGCAAACTCTATTGTAAGGCTGAAAGAGATGCTTTCATCATTCTGTACAAAACTAGCAATTGAACGTTCAAACATAGTTTGTGTCTGAGGTCAGTAAGATTTGTTGCGGTGTGTCCTCAGCAAAATGAGAAGACAATCAGTTCCATCTGATTTGCATCTAAAACAACAGATTCATATTTTTTTTTGTTAAATATTTAAGAAACTGTTGTCATAGTTGTACAAGTGGTTGTTGAGATAGACCAGACCTATACACAGACTGGTGTCTGTGCACATAGTTGTAATATCAGATGAACTCGCAATGGTTTTGTGGCAGGGGTGTTGTTATTTTTAGCATTCTGTGTCTGTCACATGAAAAGGATAACAAGGGCAACCTGCATCTGTTGCATGCAACTCTTTATCTAACTACTTTACTTCAGTGTTGATCGGCAGAACATGAACAGGAAAAAAACATTTCATCTTAGCCAATGGAGAAAGAGCGGGAGAGAGAGACATGGACCCCTACCTCATAAGTAATGTTGGTGTTACCCCTGGCTTGATCATTAATAAGGAAGTTACATTCCTGTTCTATGCTGATGATGTAGTGTTGCTGTCACACACACAAAATGGACCGGACCTGTCAGGGCCCTGAGAGTAAACTTTAACAAATCTAAAATCATGATCTTTCAAAAGAAACTCAAATCTCAATATCACTTTAAATTACCAATGTAGATCACACCCTATATATTATGATTACCTAAGTCTCAAAATCAGTGCCTCGGTCATTAACATTAAAAGAAGATGACTTAAATTTTGTTTGTATCTCAAATGAAACCTCCAAGACACAGTGAGATTTCAGGCACTACAAACCCAAGCACTGAACCCCCCTGAAAGATCCTCAAAGTTTCCCCAAAGATCTGAACAACTGGACGAATCACACTAAAACTCAAAAAAAACTTAATTGCTATCTGGCTCTAAACCATGAATATAAATAGGCAAAGTATCTCTCTACTGTCATAGATACAAAGCAGAGACAGACCCTGACCAAATACAGACTCAGTGAATACATTGACATATGCATTGGCATCCTGGTTTTGAACCTTATTTTTAGCTTTTGATTATATTAGGGATATGGCATTTATATGCAACATGAAAAACCTGGTCATTCACATACCTGTTTCAGGATCATAACAGTATCCAGGTTTCTGATTGTGTCATTGCAAGTGTGTCTTGATTTCACCATCTCAGCCAGTGAGTTGGTTCAGAAATCTGGATTTCCTGATTCCTATCAGAGGATTTCAGGCAGTATACATGGGTTCATCGAACCAGGATAAGCTGTTTACATGCACAAAACATAACCAGGTTATTCCAAAAACCTGATCATAAGCAGGATACTAGTGCAAACACACTCAGTGACCTCAGTCTAACCACAGTGAAACCACGGCGAGTCCTTTCTGTGGTCACTGCAGGACAGGTGAGGTCAAGACTCTTCCCCTTAAAATATTACCACTATAATATTATCAGAGTGGAATACTTTAAGATATTTGATTTGTGAATCCCACAGAGATAGATGATGGTGAAAAGCAATGGATTATATCAGGAGAGGGAACTTAGCTGCACTGCATGTCACAAACTGAGGGTCACATAACTAAAACAACATCACTGAATTATTATGCAAATGGAGTACACACACACACACACACACAAACAACACACACACACACACACACACACACACATTTTCTTGTGTTCTTTGTCTAGTTATTAATTTTATTTCACTTACATTTTCTTTTTTCTCATCTCAGTATTGAATTGTATTGCCCTTGACGTTTTGGCAGTACTGCTCACCTGACATTCATGCCAATAAAGCCGACTGAATTGAAAAACTGAGTTGAAATGAATTGGGAGAGAGAGGGAAAGAGAGAGAGAGAGAGAGAGAGAGAGAGAGAGAGAGAGACAGAGAGAGGCATATTAGTACAACTAATGAGGACCAGTCATAACATCAGGGGTGTGGGCTGCCAGCTGATGTGATGGAGAAGGGGCTAGAGGGCACCACTAGACATTTTAATAATAAAGAGATCCCCACTGAGAATGATGCATGTGTGTGTGTGTGTGTGTGTGTGTGTCTGGGCTTGTTTTTATATCCTGGTGAGGACTTAAAACCTGACTGCCGCTAACTCAGAGGGCTCCTGCTCAAAACCAGCCTTCCTCTGCTCGATCTGTCCAGCATTCCTCCTTCATTCAATATCTCCTCTGTCTTGTTTAAGACCAGCGGATGGCGAGAAAGGAGAGCGAGAAGAGGAGAGAAGTTGGAGATGGAAAGACATATAAAACAGCCCACAGAAAAGAGGGACAAAACTGGCACCCATCATAGACATCTTTGAGGATAATGCTAATAAATGCAGACACACATACACACAGGGCGTGTGTGTGTGTGTGTAGATAATAATGACAAAAACAGTGTTTCACCTACAGAGAAATAACCAGTGACATAATTACAGGACTGCTGTTTGACTGTTAATTCCTTGCTTCCATCTCTTATTAATCACTTTCTCTCTCACACTACCACCTTTGTTTTGTAAGTTGTTTTTTGAACAAACGTCTTTAGCCAAATGAAACCAGTGAGTGTTTCGTTGTTACTTTCACTCATACATAGGTAACATTTGATTATCTTCTAATCTGATCTTGTGGGAACTTACTGCTAAATTCCACAGCTAAAGTGAGACACTTCCTTTTATAAATGAAAGGTTGAATTCAGAAGCAATAAAATCTCAGGGGTTTTGGTGATCCAGCCTCAGTTGGTCTGTTAAAACCAGTAGCTTTAATGACTTGATAGTTACTTGTTATTCTGCTAACAAGTTACAGAGTCTCTCCTTAACCACACAAAAGCCAGAACTGTAGCGTATTGTTTTGTTTGGGAGGCATTTTTTAAAGTTAATTCACCTCTGAGATGTTTGGAGTTATGGTCCAACACATGTTTATAAAGGACAAGTGATGGTACTTTTTCAAAACCCTGGATCAAAAGTCCCACAATCTTTGTCTCTATACAACAATCTGTGCAGTATAAAGTCAACTTTGCACTTCACTTCTCATCCCTTCAGTTGTGGCCTACATCGTCTCAGATTCTCTGTCTAACATGCTTTAAAAGCCCATCACCCACTCTACACAATGAGGTCAGTCATCAGAAGTCAGAATGGCAGGATGAGGCCCTGAGAGGTGTGCGCACCTTCTTTTGCTCCATTCATCCTCCCCCATCATCCCTCTACTGCTTGGCTCACCCCCAAGGTGCGCTGAATGATGGGTAACGCGGTGCATGTATGACAGATCTGGGTTGACTTCTCCGCGTCACCTCCCTGTGTCTCCTGCTGCAGAGGAGCAGCAAGCAGCCTTCTTAGGCTTACATGCACCAAAAAATGCACACATTTGTCTTGAAGGCACGGTTAAAATTAAACATGCACCTGCTGAATGTAGACTTGCTGGCTCCTTTGCATGATCTCTTTCTTTGTGTCTCTCACACACATAAACACCTGACTTCCCCCACCTTTCTTTCCCTTCCTTCTCTCCATGTCTCTTTAAATCCTCTACATCACACTTTCAAATACACTCCCCATCTCCCTCAGTATCAATAAATCATTCGTGGGCAGCTCCAGCAGACTAAATCAGCCACTATGTAAACATGGCTGCTAATCCATCGGCAGCTAGTTTAACTCCCACTCCCTTATATCCTCCTCTACACTTTATCTAGCGACATCCACCAGGGAGCTTCTGATCAGTCAAGCTGGGAGGAGAGCAATCTCTCTTTATGTGTTTTCACCGTCTGCTGTCTTCAGTAACCTGCTGCACACACAGAGACATGTGAGACACACAGGCACAGAGGAAGACATAAGCACAAGATGGATGCGTATCTCCAAGAGTGGATGCAAGCATAAGTTATTTTACACATATGAGTGATGTCTATCTAACTCTGGAAGAACAGTATGCATGAGACATTTGTTAACTACAGAGATGGACACCTATACTACATAGCAGGGTGCCACTGTGACCAGAGAGCACAGTTTAAAGGCCCAGTCACATCAAAAAATAGTGGTGGAAATACTTTAGTAACTGATTACATTTACTAAAGTATATTGCACTCTGAAATACTTGTAGTAGTATTTCAGTTTGATTTATTTTGCTCTACTTTACACTTCTAAGTCACTACACTTCACAGGCAGGCGCTGTACGTTTTACTCCACTACATTTATCTGAAGTCATTGTAGTTACTAAGTAGACTGAGAATTGGAAAACCTATACAGATATTACTTATAAATTGTAAGTGTGAGACATTGTTATAGATTAAATTAAACTGGTAAACTGTATCGCAGCATGTCAACGAGCTACAACCAGGCTACAACACTAAAATGCTTCTTGCACATTAATCCATTGGTAATAAGAATCCTAAACTATAACACATAATAGTTTAACACTGAGGGGTACTTTCATCAGCATAATAAGTCATTTTATGTTTGATAAATTCAGTCAATAATACTTAAAGTATACTTCTTCTCTTTAAATAGAAAGTAAATACAGGACTTTCACTTGCATTTTTCTGTACTGAACTACAAATCTTAAGTGAGTGACAAATTCAGTATGTTATGTGCACACAAAAGCTACCTAGCAAATGATTCCTAGTTTCCAATTTTACACTCTTTCTGTCCCCAAGACTGCAACGTTTTCCCTGCAGGGTCCCCCAAGGCGTGTATTGATTTTCCACAGGTTATAGCTTAACCAAGCCCACTGGACAACACAAAGAGACCAAGAGGACATAAACTTCAAAATGTATGATCCCACAGAAACTGAGCTAACAAGACACTGAGGATTTATCTTAGCCATACAAATTGTGCCAAGTGCAGAAACACATACACATACAGACTGAGCCTATAATGACATGGTGAATCAAACTGCGTTAGTTGACATGGAGGAAAAGAGGGTCAAAGTACTTGACTTTCATTTTATTTTGCCTCTATTCTTCCTCTGTATTAAGAAGGAGGGGTAGATGAATTAAAGAGAGAGGAGTGGTACACTGTAGGTGCTACAGCAAACGATAAGTAATTAAAACACAACTGCTTAAATTTCAGGGGGCTCACGTTCAGCAGCCGCCTTCATTCAAAACATGTTTTTGTCTAAAGAAACAGTAACAATTGCATATCTGATTGCACAGTGGGATAAGCACAGAAAAAGATAAAGGACAGAAATGAGAGGAGACGTACACGCTGAGAAACAAAACCAAGCTCTATTCACATGACAACATGCTCTCTCTTCAGAGAGATGGGGAGCATTGCAAACATGACAATTATACTATAATATTCTGTCTTCCATTTGCTGTACTGTTTCTTCCAACTTGATTTAAATTATTGTGAGAGCACACTTTTTTGTATATGTTGTGTTTTTCAGTTATATTACACAGAAGTGTAGGGCAAGTTTAAATGTAATTGTGTGTGTGTGTGTGTTTGTTTGTGTGTCTGTTTGAGTGAGAGAGAGAAAGAGTGGGTGCATGTGCTAAAAGCAACAAGGCGCATCTCTGAGTTATGAAATTCAAACGAGAGGGCAGAGGAATATGTCTCCTTTTCATTAGCAGACTGCTTCGGAGCTCTCATATCTTCTGGCTTGGAGCCAGTCCAGAATCTCCCTCTGTCTCTAACTCTAAATAACCAAATGCATTATTCAGCGACGCCCCACGCTATCTCTTCTCTTAAATATTAAACTTTGAAAATTGATTTATCTTTCAAAAGTCATCCCAATCACAAAAGTCATTCCTGTGCAAACACTTGATTACTCACACAGATGAATGAGCCTCAGAGGAGGTGGGTGGGTGTGTGGGTAAGAAGTACCTGAGGGCAGATGTAGGGCATTTCTAGAGACTGGCATTAAAGCAGGAAGGCTGCAGTTTTGGCTTGGGACATAAACTGACAGGTGTTGGAAATACATATTCACTTCAATGATTGGAGAGGGAAAATCCATAATGACCTCAAACGTCTGAGAGCGGAGAGAGTGAGAGGGATCTGGACAGGAATAGAAAATCTTTCCGGTTCAGATCCAAGTCTGATTTTTCCACTCCTGGCATACATAATATGATGGAGAATCCACAAGGCCTGAAGCACTTAACCTGCCTGTTGCAGTTGTGGTCTTTTTAATGAAAGGTGTAATGCTAATGCTATGTTCTTGACAGCTAAGAGAAGGCTAGCTGTCTGTGGTGTCTCATAATTTATCAATTAGCCAAATGAGCTTTTTCTAAATCCCTCCTCCCTAGACAGGGATTGTCTAATCATAGCTTAGCAACCAGGACTTGGCATGGCGGGCCAGTCAAGCTTTGGATTTTTCAACATATCGAAAGCGTGCATGTGGGGTTTGATGTTCAGTATCTCAAGAGTTCGTAAGGGTGGTGTCTTCTTAGCAAACCAAAAACACAAGAGCAAAAGTGTGAGGGATGGATTAAACAGTGTTTGTCTGTTGTACGCTGCAAACGTTAGCGTGCCTCTCTAACTCACTACTTACTTACCAGCTTACTACCAACGCTAGTAGTAGCACAGTAGTAACCTGCAAGTAACTCTGCCTTAAAGCTGAGAACAGAAAGACTGTGGGTCATAAAACCAAAACAATGAGTTAGAAGACATTAAAACATGTTGTAGAGCTCAGGTGATAATCCTCTGTGGGTTCATCAGTTCAGGCAACCTCTGTAAAATTACACACAGCCATTTTATCCCTTGTTAACAAAAAATATTGATTAGAGCAACTTCAAAGTGTGAAGATGCACAAGAATAAATCCATGCTTTACTAGATGAAGCCTGGAAAAGTCTGAAGAAGAACTGTATTTTACAATGAAATATCAGGCAACTGCCAGTGTGACTTTCTCAGCTGCTGTATCTGCATCGCATGCTGCATTTTCTATGTATCTTCTTGAAAAATCTAATTGGACAAGCTTTTCTATTTCATATCAGAGAAGAACAGGGGATTGAGAGGAAGCAAAAGATGTTACTCTTCTATCAAGAGCTATCAAATGAACAAACTAGGGCTTGTTAGCCAGGCTGTGTAATCTCAGCTGGATGAGTCAGATGAGAATTTACAACAAAACAGAGAACTGCAGGTCTAAAAGGGAGCACCAGAATTGTCTTGTTTTTGTCTCTCTCCACAGGCTGACAAAAATGACTTTGTCATATCCCACCAGAGTCGCAATCAATGCCTGTGCAGAACTTTAGATTCAATATTTTCATCTATTTGAGCTGTCAAGCATTCTTATAACCACGCTTTCACATGTTTGCAGAAGACTCATCTCGAGTTTGATTTAGGTGAAGTTAGTTCACACAAACCCAACTAAACAGAGACAAATTAGCTGAAGCAGGGAAAAGCAAGTGTTAAAGCTGGAACATTATGATGTTAGTATGCTCCTTCAGGGAAATGATCCACCTAGATTAAAGACTCTCTGCTGCTTTTGGCTGAATCAGATTTTTGGCCCATCTTCAAACAAATTACACTGATGTTACCTCGGAGAGCCTTAAAGAGAGACTGGAGACACAGCCAATTTTCATCTGAACATTTACTAAGGATATACTGCGTTGATTTCATTATTCACAATGAAAACCACTGTCTTCACAGTGTATTGCAGCTGACATGAATGAGCATAAAAAGAAAATGTTGTATTATCTGCGGTCACTGTACCATGGCAGCATTCATCTCTCTTTCTTTATTTGGGCTTGGTGTAAATAATGACCAAAATACCCATGATCTTCTTTCTTCATTTCCTCTGTCTCTCGCTGCCTCGCTCACTCATTTTCTCTATCTGATTCCATGCACTGATGATGGTAGTGAGATTAGCTTTTCCTATTGCCTGTCTCCTCACTCAGACAAATGCGCTCATCAGCTTAGACCTTGATGTCAGGCTCTGTAAGTTGCTAATTATTAAGCACACAGATTCCAGGGCAGCTGGTGTCAAGAATACTTGGATAAACTGAAAGATTCACACCCACATGTCTAATGACATACTTCTTTATGAGCTGATCTGTTTCTGTCTGCAAGGGTAAATACTGTATCCTGTGGCAGGCTTAAGTCAAACCCAAGTCAGTAATATCCCCAGGTGTATCTCTCATAACGGTCTCATTTAACCAGGGAAGGTCAGATTAGAAATAGAGTCTTCCCCATTTTGGGGAATTTGAAAATTATGGTCTAGTCAAGTTTTTCACATACAGCAGGTCCAGACTGCGCTGTTTATAATATTACTTACAGAGACCCAACCTTCCCCCATGAGCAAGCACATGGTAACAGAGAGCTTGAGGATTGATAGTCAGTGTGAGTTGTTTTTTTGTGTTTTTTTTCAGACCTGAGGCAGTTTCTCTAAAGAGTCTGGTACATTTGGATAAGTCAGGTAGCGCTTGTCAAATTCCGGTAGGAGTCTTGGGTCCATTTTTTTTCCCACACTTGTGAAGCTTGTTGCATGTAGGTGGATGTGTCACATTAATATCACGCATCACAACCACATGATGACTGAAAAGAAGGCGTTATTGTCTACCTGAGATTTGAAATGTTATTTGATGAACAATAACATTACTCAGTCATGCAAAACACTCCCAATAAAATCTCAACTGATACTGATATTTACGTTTTAATGTCTGCATCTTGAAATTGATCAAAGCTGCAGTAATCAATATTATCAATACAACAATAATGGGTCAAATGACTATGTGTAATGTGAAAGGGGTCATTCATAATGGCAAACCCACAGATAATTATCACCTGACTCAACAGTTCCCCGCAGCATTTTAGCATCCTTTAGCTCATTGTTTTGGTTTAACAGCCCCACAATTTTAGTGTTGCGGTTCACTCTTCCCACTCTTATCAGCCTTGTTTCCAGATGGCAGCTGTTTTCAGTAAAAACACTCTGATAAGCTCACTGTATGCTTCCAGGCCAGCACTAACAACAAACAGACAAAGTTAGCAACTACCAACTGAACACATGGAGCTTTTAGCAGCTAAAGAGACAGATTTATTGGACCGAGAGACACAACTCCAAAATTAATGTCTGCTGGATGTGTAAAAAGGCAACTGTTTGCCAAATTAGCTTTATAAGGTGATAATGTGTGAACACTGTATTTACAGAATACTGCGCTTCCCCCTTTAAGCCAAGCTATTGTGATAGTTCAGTGTCACTAATTTGACACTGATCCACCTGTACCTAGCTGTGACTAACTTGACATTTGCAAATGTGAACCAAGATATTTTATACGCAGAGTTATAAATGTGTGTCTGCATTTAGAGAGGAGTACTCACAAGTAGCTGAAGGCTGATATAAGTTTGTGTAAGGGCATGGAAACTGGAAGCCTGAATGCACAAACCCAGTACACATTTGCAAATGTCAGGTTATGACTGCTCAATATTAAAGTCCTGATTTTTGTTCAGGCAAAATAGGTGTAATTGTAAGGATCCAGCAACAGTATAAATTCTGAACTATGTGCAGATTAGCAGGACACTGATATACTCTACCTTTGCTCTCACTTCCTCTCATCTCCTTTTCCATTTTCTCCCACCATGACTGGAAAAACCCAATCTGAGTCTTAATTAAAAGCAAAGCTGCCCAGCTGATTGTCCTTGATTCATGTACCAAAGAAAATTATTGAGTCATCACTGCTTTTTGTCATAGTGGGTGACTCATGACGGCATTGATAAGCACATCTATGTCTGGCCATCACAGCTCAGTAAAGTGCTGTTGAAATACCCATTAACCTATCTATCATTCCGTCATGCTCAAAGAAAAAAACTTTCCCAACTTTTAGTCCCTGTGGATCCTTCAAAAATGGTGCTTACATAACACACGCACGCGCGCAGGCACACTCGATATCTTTCTGTCTCTCTCTCGCTCTGGAGCACAAGTGTATTTTCTTTTCGATAAAAGCACCTAAACGATGAATCGTACAGCATTCCTGCGTCTCCCAGTGCCACTCCAGCTGACAAAACATCAAGTGCCTCGTCCTGCTCTATTCTGTCACCGCACATCTTTTGATTAGTACACACAGCCAGACACCTGAGTGCATAAAGGATTTCTGCTTTTTCCATAAATTACACATCAGGGGTTGAGACACTAGTTTTGCGTGTGACCCAATCAAAGCACCCCAGGATTTAAGCTAAAGAAGGAGTCATGTTTGAAATGCCGTTGCTGTGCTTTTCATTAAGAGAAAAAGTGTCACAGACAGGTATGCAGTCTGTGGAGACAGAGCGATGGTTATCGCAAACTCATTATTGCATTTTTAATCTTAAATCATTCAGCACGCTGCAGGAGTTGACATGTTTTGATTACAAAATGTTTTCATTATGTAATACTTTCAGGGGTTGGTTAGGCAACATAAACCTCTCAAACCTCTCTTTTTCATAAGGTTATTATGAAAAGAGGGGAAATAGTTTGAACAAGCTTGACATCTGATGTCGTCTATAGGAACTGAAGCTTTTCTACAAGCTGACAATTTGAACTTCACTGCCCTTGGACACATTGCATTGGCTTAAGTGTTTATAATGTCCCAACCCTCTATAGTATCTGAAATCGGCATTAGTGTGATATGTGTGGCCATGATATACACTATTGGATTTGAGGTGACACCAGATCTAGTTAGAGGGGAAACTCATGAGATAAGATAGCAAGAAAGGAATGTGGGATTTACTCCTTTAATTTCTCCCTGAGGGTAAAGCTGTTGAAATGTTTTCTCCTCCTCTGATATTTTCTTGTGACACTAGAACCTCGTGGGTTTTGCTTAGACAACGTAATGCAAACACCTTGTGGAGCAGGTGTTAAAATAATTAGGACTCTGAAAGGGGCTTCAACACAATTAAAAACAGCATACTGCTTACCAGCTGTAAAAGAGGCCTGACATTCAGGTAGTCTGTATGTGAGTTTTGAGGCAAATGGCAACAACTCACAGAAATTTAAAGAAGCCAAATTATCAGTGCCCAGAAGTCATAAGCATTGCAGCTTTGTAAAGCTAGCTTTGCTAACTGTGGTCTGGCAAGGCTCAAGAGGCATTTGCTTGGGGCAGACAGATTTCAAACAGACTGTGCAATAAATAAGTGACAGTTCTCTCCCTGTCTGAAACACCCAGTTGAATTTATTTTAATCCTTTGCAGGACATTCTTGTCCAACAAGAAAAAAAAAAAAAAAAAAAAAAAACATGGCCTCTGTTCTGGAAATGTTGTCAACCTTCTCCTAAAACTGTCATCCAAATTGTCTTCTGAATAAATATGAAGCAACACATAAGCCATGCACTGGCAGACCCCTGCTTCATTTTAAATCTGCATACCTACTTTAAATAACTGTCAGGAGGTCCAGGGGTTTTGAGAGGTGGTGATTCATGTTGTTATCTATAACACTCCCAGTAGTACAGTGATTAGACCAGCTTTCAGCCGGGCTCATTATGCTCTCAGAGGACGTTTTCCAGACTAAAACCTTGTGGCAAAAATGACCTCATGAGATGGATTCAATTCAATTCAGAGTTTGCATGGCCAGTGCATTGGTTGGAAAACTGCAAAACAAGTTAATGCATCATCTCAAAAACCACAATAACATATGACAAACACAGACAAACTCGGCTGGCAAAGAGAAACAGCAGCCACAATTAAATCTAGCCAATAGGAACATAACAGACACCTAACAATACAAAAAGTGTCTACAGTATGACCCACTGTTGTCACCTTACACAGCAAGCAGCTGGTACGTGGAGTATTTAGCAGCTAAAGAAGCAGATATTTCCCCCAGGAGCTTGTGGAGACCGAAAACACAGAGCTAAAAGAAGAGTGAATAATGGCCACAAACAAATGAATGCAGATGTTGCTCTGGATGTGTATAAACAAATGTTTGCTAAAAAAGTTATATTAATATATTAACTGAAAGGAGATAGTAGTCTTCCTAGGTTGTTTCTGCTGCCTCTAAGTGGCCAAAAATCTTTTAATGTAGGATTAAAGTAATTATTTCATGGCAAGTGTATCTTATGTATAGTATCTTGTGGCTGTAGATAGAAAACCAAATGTAGTTTACACATACAGACAAAGCCCCACAGAGCTGCTCATGAAGCTGAATCTCGAAAAGCAAATGCAGGTTTGCTCATCTATATTTTAACAATTATATAATCCACATCATGTCCTGCCGAACTGAACAGCTGGTATCCTCCACCATTAACACAGACATAAATAACAGTATAAACATAAATGAATATTAATGTATAATTATTAGCATTAGCTTTATGGTGGAGGTCCCAGCAGGCGGCCCTATTAGCCTTCAGCCACACACTGGGCTTCTGGATCAAGACTCATCATCACAGCTTCAGCAGACGCAGGTGAATACCATGTCCTCTGAGAAAACAATTTTTCTGTCTGAGTCCTGACGACAGCTTGCTAGTCTTGACGGAACAGCTTGTGTGTGGCTGCGTTTGGCGCATTGTAGATGTTACCACCTTTCCCGAACTATAAGGATGAAAAGCAAGCCATCATCAGCAACTGATGGCGAGGAATTAAAATTTTTTTGGGAACTTTAGCGTCATATTTTGTGTTGCTTTGTAATCCTGGAAAATGAAAAGAAGTCAACGCAGTAAGCTCTTGATGTGACACACCGCCAATAAAGTTTGACCTCTCCTATTCTAATGCATCAGAGTTTTCATTAGATAAGAAGATAAGGCGCAATCAGGCAGAAGAGATAGGTTTATTGCTAATTTTGCTGGATTGTTTTGTTTCTTTGATTACACTAGAAAAACAATTTCTCATAACATCACCCGAACTGTTCTTCACTGCACTCAATCATTTGTGGTAAGTTTCTTAAATGCCTTGTGATTAATTCAAATCATTATGAGGGTGCTTTATGTACACGATTTGATTGAAACATGCATTGCATTTACATAATTACAGCGTTGTAGAGTAGGGCTTATTGTTGCGATCCAATCTAAACCACTCAGACTTGGAGCTTTGTGTATTCAAGGGGACTAATATGAAATCACACAAATGTATTGTGTACAGTGTTCTCAATTATACACAATTACAGACTGGCCTTTCAGAGACACAAAAGCCTATTTTAGCCTAACATTGTTCAGCATAAATGGTTTGTGGTTGTTTTATAGAGCTAAATGGGAGAATAATGATGAGGATACAGTAAATGATGAGGGAGAAAAGATAAACAAGGGGGAAAAAATAGAAACTCTTGCTGCAGGAAAACTTCTCATCCCAAGTTTGGTGGTGACTGTGAGCATTCTTAGATTTTCAGATGTACAAACAG
Source organism: Toxotes lorentzi (assembly GCA_037833715.1). NCBI lineage: Eukaryota > Metazoa > Chordata > Actinopteri > Toxotidae > Toxotes > Toxotes lorentzi. The sequence continues at coordinate 9,492,932 of JBBMJY010000018.1, forward strand.
GTACTAGTATGACTGCCATGCTACAAATGCTTTTAAAGGACACCCCATTGTTTTACATAACCATTTGCTATAACTAACCACTGTGCAACCTGTACTACATATACTTTTTTCCATACAGAAAAAAGTTGTGTTGTAAATTACAGTGAAGTCTTTTTTTTTTTTTTTTTTTTTTAGTAAAATGATGTGTTGTACCTTAAAACTTCCTTTATTCCTGCTGTTTCAGTGCAAAACTATCCACGACCTTCATAAAATCCAGGTCTCTGACTGCATCACTGGAGTGAAAGGCTAATTCTGCTTTCCCGGAGCAAACAGGCAGGATTCCTTCTTGGGATAATGAAAAATACTTTTGCAATTTGTGTAGTTTTGGGCAAAAAAAACAGCTTTTCATGTTGGTCTCATAAAACCAACAGATTCAGCATGCACTGATAACATGCTTTTGAAGTCCTTATCTGTTTTCCACACCATCAAAGTAGTGTCTGGTTCTATGTGAGCTGCAGCTCAGGTGAGTCCCAGGTTACTCAGGGAGTGCCAACCAGTCTGCCAAAAACCTGAACACTGGAGGAGAGCCCAGAGTTGTGGTCTTTCATGGGTAGATAAAAAGGTAGATGTCCAGTGCATCATATACTTTCAGGCATTATCAGTCCCAATAGTGGAGCATGATTTTTCACCTATGTGCTAATCAGTGGCAATACTTGAGAGGGAACAGGAGACAACACTTCATGCTGTTAAATACTGTCAGAGATTTCTAAACAGTAGCTCTGACTATTGTTAAAATGAAGCTTCTTTTTAACCCCATAGACCTTCCCATCTTTCTTTCCCTTTTTCTTTGCTTGTAGCAAAGGAACCAAGATTAAGGGCAATGTTGCCCCCAAGCTGGAAATGCAAAGGTTTATCTTGAAGCAACTCTTCAAAAACAACCTTTTAATCATCCAGATCAGCTGCAGAGGAGGATATCACCCAGCTTACCTTTCATTTAAGACAGGATATCAGATGACACTGATACAGAGCCTTTTCTCATCATACACAATGTCTGCAGGTCTCTTCTCCTATCCGAAATATATTCTGAGTTGAGGTCAGAGATATCTCAAACTCTCCAGAGCCACATGAAGATTGATAATGGGAGAATTTTATTTTGTGGCAAATTCAATTACACACACATGCTCAGGCTATGCTGCTTCTTTTTAATTCATACCAGACCTTCCTGACCCTAATATCCGTATGCTTTGTAATTTGTGACTGATACTGTTCCTCTTTGTAAATTGTTTTGTTCTGTCTGTCTATTTTCCTCTTTCTCTTTATCATTGTCTGTTCTCGCTTGTAATGCTCCCTCGCTCATTTGTCTTTTTTTTTTTTTTTTTTGCAAAGCAAATGGCATCTTCAGCCTACATAGACAGATTCCTCCATTATTTTGAAAACAGTCCCTGGCATCCAACATCATGTGTGAGCACAAACAGCCTATTCTTCTCCTCCTCTAGCTCTCTTTTTCTGTTACTTCTCATCTGTGCTCTCTCCTTTTTCCCTCTAATGCTGCTGAATAATGGAGAGACTGCATGCAGTAGTCATGCTGTCACTCAGCCAGTGAGAAGCAGGGGGCCTGCGGTGAATACATATGTGTGTGTGTGTGTGTGTGTGTGTGTGTGTGTGTGTGTGTGTGTGTGTGTGTGTGTGTGTGTGTGTGTG
>JBBMJY010000018.1:9503660-9528425 GCA_037833715.1 Toxotes lorentzi
CACACACACACACACACACACACACACACACACACACACACACACACACACACACACACACACACACACACATTTGAGAACTGATGGATTGAAAAACAAAAGCATATATTGCCAGTCTCACACTGTGAGGCTTCATTACACCACCTGCACACAGACGCCAGCAAGCTCCACTCAAGAGTTATGAAGGAGACACACATACACGTATTCACATTCACCTCACACACTGTCATACACAAAGTAATCTGGGCTTCACATGGAGGTGTAGACTGTTGCAGCAGACAGTGGGGCCTGCCATTCATACAGCCATGGGGAGTGTGACTGGGCAGAGACCTGGAGCCATGCAGGGAAAAGCTATTGAACAGAACAGCAAGGAGCAAAAGCTCTCAGACGCTGCCACAGCCCCTGACCTTTTTCACCAGCTTACATCACCAGAGGCTTGCGGGATTAGTTCTGCAATGTCAGAATATTATTATATAAGTGGAAATAAACAGATATAGAAGTCGTCACTTGGGATAAAACAAAGAGGTTGTTATGATGTAATGCTATTTATAGTGGGGAAATTTTTAGTCAAGAATATAATTTTTTCATCTTTCCAGTTTTACCTACTTGAATCTACCTGTTCTGTGAAAGTCATGGACACGTTTAATTTCCTGTGGCAACCTGTGCAAGTCACCAGTCACTGTGTCCGACAGCCCCATGAATAACTGAGGACCGTTATCTGTCCTGACTCACCCGGGGACACTGCAGGAAGGAAACAAATGTGAAGGCCAGCATGCATCAATAAAGGCCAAAACATGAAGGACTTTGGAGAGGAGGCAGAGGTGATGTTACTATGGCCTTTTAACAGCCAAAGTAGCTACACAAGGAGACACTGGTGGTCTAAGAAACATGAGGAATGGCTTTGAATGCTGAAAGTGTTTATTTTCACTTCACTAAATTGCTCTGTCAGCTTCTTTTTCATCACTGACAACAACATATTTTTAATCTTCAACTTATTTTGCAATTATGAATAAAACCAGTGAACCAAAGATTTGATCATTGTCAACCCTCTGCACCATGATCTCTCCCCTTATAGATTCTTCCTCAAATTCCCATTTCAGCACGAAATATACAGTCAAGTGAACAAAGTGTGGTCCTGTCATAATGTAGGCCATGTGGACTTCATGCACTAAGACTCAAATGCAAAGGTGTGGTAGATCTATGCCTTGTACTGCCAAAGATTTTTGAATCATCATATTTACATGTACACAGACTAGCAGATTACTGTAGTTATCAGTTTATGCAAAGTTTTAAGCAAAATCTTGATTGATCCTTAAACTGCAAATGACACATTCACATTTTGGTGTTTGTCATGCAATTTTCAAAACCCTGAAATCCTAAAATAATCTCTACCTCCAATGACCAACTTTTATGGTACCTGCACATGCAAACTGTCTGACCTTTGCAGCCAAACCGCGGCCTTAACAAATAGCCTCAGCAGAGATTCAAAGCACTTGTTTTTCATTAGAGAAGCTCTCTTGACAGCAAAATATTAAAAAAAGAGTTCATGGCGAGTGTATGTGTGTGTGCACGTGTAAAGCTCATCCATCCTGAATGAGTTTGCTCTGTCAGGTCTGTATTCTTAATGAACCATAGGGGCACCTCATCGGAGACACTCACTTGTACTCCAGTCGCTACTGTGCAAACTTCCTCTGGCTGCTGCGCCCAATGACTCAAGGTAGAACCAAACACACACTGAGTCATTCCTGCTCTACATGACATGTATGTGTTCATTGTGTGTCTGCTTGATGACTGGCACACAGAGCATCAGTATATACACATGTACACTCTCTCACTCACTCAAGAGGTAATTGGCTGCCTGGTGGTGACACTGGTATGTCTCAATCCTTGTGGTGATCAATCTTAAAGAAACAAAGCTGTGTCTGTCCTTTTAAACAGCCCGTCTGCCCTTGTTAAGAAGCACAGCTCCTTTAAACGGACAAATGAGGAAAAAAGAAAATACAGCTGACATGGCCATAGATTCCTATTGACCAAAAGCGGAATGATCTTTCCTTTTGCTTTGCTGTGGAGTAGCCATCCACAGCTAACTAATGCGTCATACATCAAGCCTATCATGTCTGACTGGAAATTGCTTGTTACAGATATGATGAAGAGTTGCAGCATAGCCACATTAATTAGGCCCCCATCACTAGCAAACACTGAGGATTGAATCACTGAGGTGATTTTTTTGTGTGCTTGCCTGCCTCTGTGTTCATGTGTACGCATTTGCACACGAGTTATGAATATAGATTTGTGTGTGTGTGCACGACCGTTGAGATCCAAGAGTGCAGTGCATGGAGGGGGAGACACACAGAGAGTAAAGCCATGACTTTGGTTAACAGTAAACACACCACTGAGAGCTCATTAGAGCAGCTCTCTCCTCTCCTCACTGCACTGCTCCGGTGATGGTGCTGTAGCTCCAGCCATATCTGGCATCCAGCAACAAGCTAATTAGCGGCTAGCACTCATTACGGTCAGGCTAGTGAACGCAGCCCCTCTCCAGCACATCATCTGTAGACTGTCAGAAACACAGCATGCATGTTACAGTTCCAAACTGACTCAGATTGGAAGAGGCTGAGTAAAGTGCTCTGCTAAATAGACAGTGTTAGCTCCCATTTATTCCAGGCTCATCAAAATGACATCCATGGGTTGTAATGGTTGCTGCTGCATCAGTTATTAAAGTTGTCTGACATCGTTAGAGGGTCAGGAGCTTTTTTATTGAGTTAATGTCAATTTCACAACTTGAAAAATAGTTTGTATTAAGGCTTGCACAATTGTTGCATCAATTAAGAATAACTATGAGGGAACATTAAGCAGTTTGGCCACACAGATATTGTTACAACAACTTGACTGAAGACAGCGACAAACTTGAGGGTGTTTAGACCCCTGCAGGGAGACTGTGCTGTGTAGGAAAATTACAGTGTTGTCAATTTGTTAAAACACATATATTTGCATGTTCTCAGTCATTCTGAGTGACTGGTGGGGAGTTCCAGGTGTTTAACCTCTGTGGGGTCATTATAAAGACCACTGATGTCATTTGGTTCATTTGTGCTCCAGGCTGTTGTAATGATCATTAGAGTCATTGGAGTAACCTGCGGCCAAACCTAAATGACAGTTGTTGGAGTTTTTCGAGTCACATGAGGCCAAGTGTGAATGGTTGTTAAATCTCCTGAGAAGGGATGAAAGGACAGCATTGTAGGTGGGAGATAAGTGGTGTCATAGACCTCTTCCTCTGTTGAGGGATGGTTTCTCTGCTTTAATGTAGATAGCCTCCCTCACTCCTCCTCCAAACCACCTGCCCTCTGTGTCCAAAATATGTATTTTGTTGTACTCAAAGGAGTGTCCTTTATCCTTCAGGTGTAGGTAAACTGCTGAGCCTTGACCTGAGGAGTTCACCCTGCTGTGGTGAGCCATGCATTTGTTTAAGGGTTGCTTAGTTTGACAGATATATAGGTCTGCTCATTCCTCACTGCACTAGACTGCATATGCTACATAGCTTTTATTGTGTCTTGGTGTGCTGTCTTTCGGCTGGACCAGGTTCTGCCTTAGTGTGTTGATGGGTTTGAAATCCTCAGAGTTTCTCAGATACTCCAGACTCATGATGTTGTTGCCTTTATTCTTCTTCTCCTCACTGTCTGCAGCATAGGTGTTCTTCCTGGATCTTGTGACTGTTTTCACAAAGGTCCAATTGGAGTATCCAGAAGCTTTAAGTGCATCCTTCAGGTGTTTTTGCTCCTTCTCTTGGGCCAGGCCAGTCGTTTCCTGTATATGCCAATCTGGAGGCTCCTGTCTTCTGCAATGTGTGCAGAAAAGTCCAAGAAAGTCAAGCTGTTGCTCCTGATGTCTTCTCATGTGAACTTGATGTTGCTGTCCACTGGACTGATGTGTTTTGTTTTGTGAAGGCCTGTGACTGAGGGTTGTAATTTCGATCCATGTGTTCTCCACATATCTAAACCAGTGGTTTAGTGCTGTTCCTCTCAAGGAGTTCAAGGTTCTGCTTTCAACTTCCTCCATGTAGAGGTTGGCCACAATGGGAGACTGCATTTCGTTACCCTGTCCTTGTACATGTGTAATGACAATAAAGTTGAATCTAATCTAATCTAATCTAATCTAATACTAGTGAGCCCAGCAGTTTAATGCGAGCAGAGACAGTCAGCCACAACAGTAAAGCTGCAAAATGAGCTAAAAGGTTTTCTCACTGTGAGCGATCCTTTTCACATAGAATGTAAAAACATTTATTATAGCTGATTTAAGTTTATTTAACCATACTTTCACTTTAGCTCAGAAAACTTTCATGTGTGTTGTTTTTGGAAACACCTCTTGGAGGATGTCCATTATTGAGCACAGAGTCAAAAATGTATGTGCCCATTGCACAAACTGAGAATGCTTGTCTTCTCACCTAGGAGGTAGGAATTGTGTGAAATCTTATGTCTACAAATTGTGTTTCCAGAGACAGTGTCTCACTCACCATATTTCCAGAGTGATTACTGTTACACATTTCTAACTGAACAACATCCCCTTTCAAGTTACCCAGTCACACAGACACTTTTCAGTAGTTTTTTAAACAGCTAACACATCTTTCGTTGCATCAACTCTGTTCCCTCTTATGTGAAGTCCATCGATGTAGGATGTTTCAGCACATTTATCTGTGACTGAGGGCTAACCATCCTCTCTGCCAAAGCATAAATATGCCTTTAAAAATCCTGCTACACGTATTCTTGTCATCTTCTCTCAGTTGATACAGCCAAGAAACAGCATTGTATAAGCTCAAGAAAATGAACTTAAAAGTGTACAGCAAGGGGTAAGACTGGTTATAAGGGAATTCCTAAGAACTTTCATCATGTGGTGAGCAAAAGTTGAATCAAAGATTGGAAATTGTTTCATGTGAGACTACAAAGCTCTTGCAGGAAGCTGGAGAGACAGGCTGCTCAGGCATTTCCTGTTGACAAGGATGGAACATGTGGCACCAATATGGCCGCCATTGCAACATGATTTTACTGGGTCCAGATGTTCATGTCATTCTTATCGCTTTTTTAAATCATTCCAACTAAGCAGCACTTTTCATCTGCTTTAATTTCACCCTTCACTGAAAAGTCAGCAAATAGGTAACGTTGACTAAGACCAGGTAGCTAAATACATGTTGCCGAAACAACAATCTAATAAACTGTAAACAAGACAGTTTAAGATGTCCTCAAAACTGTAGCTTAATTAAGGCAGTAACTCATTGGAAATAAGCAAACACATGTTTAAACAAACTGTGTCTCCAAATACAGTAATTGTTACACAAGGTTAGAGATCACACTATTACTACACATTATTATCCTGCAGCATTAGAAGCTAGAGTGCAGTGGCACACGCAAGGCTAGCTCCATATGTTAAACAAAAGGAACCACGCATCCTTAATCAAAAAGGCTATTCATCACACAGACTACATTCACCGTAATGATGCGCATAGATAAGGAGATAATAAGGTAAATGAGAGGGAGAGTTAAAATAATACTGTAGCCAGCACGGTTCATGCACTGTTGCACTGCTGATGAATGATACAGGTCCCTCTCCTACTTCTGCAGCTCCTTCTTGCTTTTCTTCCTTTCCCATTTGCCCACTGCACTCCCACCTGCTTTTTTTTGATGTCGAGAGGAAATAGGAAAATGCAGCGGAACAGAAAAATATCAGTGTTGGATGTCACGAATGCAGTTTTTCGCAAGCATATTAATTAAAAAAGCAGACGTAACTGTGCCAATGTCATGGACAAATGCAGATAAATATATGCAGACCTTAAGACAGATGTAGACAAACACACATGAGACTCTCACAGCTCACCTGTTGGAGTTGGCAGATGGTTCTGCCCTGGAGAACTGGTAATAACAGAACAATAGCCAATTAAGGAGTGACGGAGAAGCCGTGGGAGCCAAGACAGTTCACGGATAGATTCAGTCAATTAGTCAAACACTCCATTAGGAGACTGTCCAGAGACATCATGTTGATTGCCTTCCATTATCCACACCAGTCCACAGTTTTTGATTGGTATTTGGCGATTACAGCATGTATAGAAGTTCTAATGTCGCATGGAGGTGTTTCAAATACTAACAATGACTTCTAGCCATGATCCGTTTCATGAGATTTGACTGTGTGAGCTAACCTGGGCAAGCGAAATTATAGGTATTAATTGCACATGAAGAAGGTAGAAAAGAGAAGAAATTGTCTGACATCCATGGGAACCTGTAACCCTGTAACTTCGCCCTAGTAACCACTGTCTGGACCACCACCACCACCTGTGCACAAGCGTCTTTATGCACATTCACACTGGGAAATCTTCCAAAAGCTTAGTGAAAAGATGGCATCTCTCCCTTTTATGCACACACAAACATGTTCATGCATTAAACATGTACATACATGCATGCTGAACCACATAAACACACCTCCACACATAGCACGCTGCCATCTATCTCCTCTATGTACGGCACACGCTGATTCGTACACACCATTGCACATTCCTTGTGTTGAGATCAAAGATACGCTGTCTTCAGATGTGCCCTTCCCTTCTGCATGACCTTAAGCTGTCAGTGTTATCTACTCCAGACATACACACAAACTCACAGAGAGCATCCCCATTTACTCACTTTGCCTAAAACACACACACATGCATACTAACGAATCTCATGGAGGCAATTATGGAGTTGAGCCCTTCATGCTGGCTGGCTATCAAATGTTTTCCTCCCCTCTCACAGTACTGTGTTAGTGTGTCTGTGTGCTTTTTTTTTTTTTTACAGGGGAGGCAGCAGATTGCTACCTTCACAGCTCTGTGTTCATAGCATTTAGGACTTACTGACACAAACCAAACATTTTGTCCACTGGAACTGCTGTAAATTACATTTAATTAGTTTTAAGGTGGTTTTAACACAGTATCCATTTCCATGCAACTTTGGTGTATGTTATTCCTGTGTGTCTTTGTCTCCCTCCCTGTTGTTTCATCTCCCGTTGTGTGTACTGACTTATGTGTTGTGTTATTGCCTCTCTCTATCTCTATATGTCCCCACACTAACACCTTTACATTGGCACAAATAAGAAGTAAAGCAGCTTGCTGCTTCTTGTCACATAACCTGGTAACAGCAACCATAGCAACCCATCACAGCCAGCCACTTTGCATACAAATGATTGTGACAGAAGTGTGTATGCATGTGTGAGTATGCATGAGAAAAGCTGGTGCCAGTTTGCTGGTGGGTGGCAGTTCAAATTTAGTTGTGTGTCACTGTGTTCGTGCGTTCTTGCCCGCACACATGCGTCTGAAGGGGAGAGAGAAAGAACTACGGAGAAAGAGAAAAGAGTGAGAGCGCAGAGACCAATTAAATTTTTACTCGCCTTTTGATTTCAGTGTGAATACACGATGAGCAGAGGCCAGCACTTCATCTGTGCATCAGATGGTACTTATGTTCCGGGCTTTTATGTATGAAAATGCATGAGAGATGGGAAACCTCTTTTCTGTCTCCGGTAGTTTCTTCATAAATACTACTTAACATCTTCCTCATCCTTGGCATTAAAGGCCTGTTTGATTGTTAATGTGCTTTACTAATTAATATCATCTGTAGCTACATGCAGGCATGTAATCTGGATAACAATCAGAAACCTGACCTCCAGTGCTTCTTATCCATAAATAAAGTTTGGAATACATTTTCATTACATGAATTAGTATCTGCCTAATCCTAATTATCATAAAACCAGGTAGAATCATCACAGCTATGAAATAAAACAACATAAGGATGAAAAGGAAACATCATCTTTACCATCTGCTCCATCACAGCATAAATTATGAATTTGTCAAAAGAGCTTTTGATGTCTCAAGTTGCTTGATAAAATTATGCTGTTTGGAAGCTAATGGAGTTCAAAATGGTTCCAAATAATTTTAGCTAATTTATTGCAGAAAGTGACCCAACATTGTTACAGGGCAAACTAACAATGAATAATACAGAAGGATCTGTGATTGTCAGCTCACATAGCTCAGGGATGTGTTTATGTGTGAACACATGCATATGTGTATTAAAGTGTTTTTGTGCACGCGCCCTTGCTCATGTTTGCATGTGATTTGCATCTGCCTGTGTGTGATTGATTGTGTGTACAACAGAGCAGGGAGGAGGCAAAGTTTTTTTAAGCAGCGCAGTAGGGGGGCGTTGGTGGGAGGGGGTGGATCGTCTCTGCTTCCTCTGGCCCTGGCAGCCTGCCCAACATCTGCAGGCCTGTGTTGTAGCTCTGCTGTGATACCAGGGTGGCACAGCCCATGATGGATTATAGTCATTGCACAGGTACCCATGCAAAACTAATGTGTATATAAGCAGGTGTTAACAGCTACAGCGGTGTGTGTGTTCACATGGGGTGTGGGTGTGTGTATTTGGGGGAAATTCAGTGTTTGTGAACAGGTGGAAGGATGTTGAAAGGGTGTGTTTGTAGTACAGAAGTAATTAAATACATAGATAGATACATTATTTATATATGAACAGATAATGAGCTGCAAACAATGTATACATGTTTTCTAAATTTAGCAGAAATATGTATATTTTATTTATGTGTTGTTCTTCTTTTCACTGCATGGACAACTGGTACAAGCAGGAAGCCACACCCCTTTAATCCTACACTCCCCAACAGAATAATCTCATAATGCCTGTAAAATGTACATTCATTATTTATACATTTATTTATTGGCATCCCTCTGATTCTACACATAAAAGCACATTTACCCCTGATAGGGAGCACTACTCAGTCTGTGAAAACAGTTCTTCAGTTAGGCTTCAAAAAAATCTGTGTTATATACCGGGGGCATGGAGCTTCAAAGATGAGGGAATTTAACTAGGAGGCAATGATATATGCTACAGAGTTGCATCATGGGAAATGTGGAGAAATGTAGTTTTTGAAGCTTGGCATATACTAAATATCAGATTTAGTTAAAATCAATTAACTTTAACATTAAGCAGAAATTAAAATCACATAACCCAGCACTGGAATACTATTAAAACTGACTGACAAAATAAAACATTACCTTCAGATTTTCTTTTTTAGTTTCACAACCTTGATTCCCAGAAAAACATCTAAGCAGTCAGGAGAGTACGAGTAGTGTGAGTAATATGGTTGACTTGGAGATGCGTAACAGTCTGACAGACTAAAAAGTATCATATAATCCTATTAAGTGTATAAATGATAATGCCAAAAAATTAAGACTGACAGCCAGTCATCCCATGGTTTAGGGCCCGATAGCACTTTCATGTCAATAAAGCCAGGCTAGCTGTTTCCTTCCATGTCAAGGTTTTATGCTAGTGGTTACCCCCCCTCCCCTGCTCTGGCTTCTTACTATTCCTTTAACAGACTTGGGATCATGTAAGAGTGGAGGTCCACATCAGTTTATCTGTTTTCATGTACACACATCTGCATGTGTGCACCCTTGCATATGAGTCTAACCATGTATGTGATTGGTACCCACACAAACTCTCCTCCTCTTCAACTGCAACACACAGCAAGCCAAACAGGCCCACTGACATCCCTAAAACAGTGGGAAGTACAGTACAACCTTTTCAAGCCGCATCTTGGAGCTTTTTCTGTCAGACTTCTGGCTGGTTTTCCCCTTGGCTCTCCTATCTCTTGATATCACATGCATTGCACTCTGAGTAGCCCAACCGGCAATGCCTCTCTATGAAAAATGGATTTCTCCCAGTCTGCATTGCCATGGCGATGCACAGCTTACCCGCCAGTTCTGCCCTTTTAAGGATTTACATCAAAGTTGCAGCAGTGATCTGGAGGTGAGGAGGCATGTGGATAGAGAGTGATTTCTCCCCTCACTCAGCATCAATGAAAAAGCTTCATTTCATATTTTATAATGATGTGATGTACAATAGTAGTGTTCTGGGTGCAGTGTAGCTGATGCATATGAGAGAAATAGAGTGAAAGAAAAATAACTACTACAGGAAATCTTTCACCAGGTAATTACCAATGAACATTCATATCTTTAACTGCAGTACTAACTGCCGAGATGATTCTGAACCTGTCCAAAAGAGGGGGGCACTCTTACACAAACAATGAAATCGGATTTAGCCCGAGGTCAAAAATAGAATTTGCAAAACTGGGGCAACATCATCCTAAATTATGCAGATGCTGGGGCAAGTTTCAAGCCAAAGCCAGTCAATAACATTTCATCTGACATTTTCAATTGCTCAAAAAAGATCTCAGGAATTCTAAATTTTGCCACATGCTTCAGAAATCTAGAGATCTGATGTTTCAGTGAAAAACAAAGACACACTATTCTTTGTGGATATCTGCCACTCTATCAAGACAGTGCTGCAAGACTTTTTTTTTTTTAACAAGCAACACAAAACACATTGTAAATCAGTGTGAAGTGTGCCACTGGTGGGTTAAGAAGGATTTGCCAAGCCCTTATCTTACCTTTGAAAACCACTATGATTAAGACAGAGATTTTAGATGGCTCGGATAAACAACCCTAGGTATTGTTCAATCTGACACATGCAAACAAGCGTTTGAACAAGAAGTGCAAAAACTTCATAAGGTCTCCAATTCTATGGAGAGTTGTGAAATCAACTGGGCTCTGAAAATCTCATCTGTGTTTTTGACAATGAAGGTGTCTCTTTATCAGAGTGAGACAGGAGAAAAGGAAAAAAAAACAAACAAAAGCACATTTTTGATCAATATTTCAAATGCTTCCATTTCTTAGCAGAGCTTTTCTGAGAGAGTTACTGACACGAGTAAAAACTATTTTAGGGTCATGTTTTAATGAGGAGATGGCATGGCGATGTTGATCAAACACTGTAATTGTCAGTGCTCATCTTTGAAGTAGAACATCTGCATATAACTGCGCGCTGCATAAATTGCAATTTAGTCAAGTGTGCTGTTGGATAGCATTTTTGCTGCTAATTGTTCTGTCATGTAATCTGGATTATTCAAAGCTGTCTCGTGCATTTGGTGATCCATTTACTGCCTCCTCGATGTGATCTGATTTCTACCACATACTTAGTTTCCATGAACTATCATCTCTGCAGACAGAATCTATGGGGACTGCTTCTTACTTGCTTACAAAGTCTGAAAACATGCCCCCTCCCGTACTTCTCTCAGATGCAGATGTAGATAGAAATGAGCATGTTGATCTTGGCCAACAGTCTGTTACCTGCTCAGCCAGCCTGTTAGTCCTCCTGCAGTATCTGTGGCTGCCTTAACTGTGTCCCAGGGCTGATACTAAGGTTAGGACACCAGTGTGGGTACTCTCTCGGTCTGTTCCTTTCTCCACCCCATTCCCCCTCTTTCATCTTGCTTTTGTGTTTGTCTTTTTTATGCAAAGCTTATGCTCCCTCCCTCTCTGCATCCCTCCGCACACTGTTTCTCTCCTCTGTCCCACATCACTCCTCCCTTCCCCTGCATCTTCCCTCCTCCCCATCCTTCTCTCTCTCCCTCTTGCATCTGTTTGGTGTATTCCCAGGGGCCGTGAGGGGCCAGAAGGGTCCATGAATAAGTCATTTACACTGGCCCCCCAGACTCTGTGATCATCGCCAACCTGTTCCAAAACATGGTTCCCTGCCACCTCTCTCGCTCCCTCTGCACCCCTCTTTCCGCATCCATAAGCAATGAAAATATAAATAAATAAAGCATTAGGGACTGTGTGTGTATGTGTGTGTATATCTCCACCTCAGGTTTTAGGATGTTCATTGATGGGGTGAAGTGACATGGAGATGAGAGCGCAACATAAAAGTACAAAGGACATTTCCACCCTGCTCCTAAAACCAAAGTCGCAACACTGATTCATCCAAATGAACCAATTCATAACCACCATGGGTAAGAATGTGTGACAACAATTAGAAGCAATATTCCTTCAGGGTGAACCAAAAACAATAAACAAAAGAAAACTATCTCCTCAAAAAAGTGCTTAACAATCTGAGGTGAAGCAAAACAAATCAAAAGACAGTTACTAAACCTGGCTCTCTAAGATAAAGCAAAACAGGAGAACACAGTTCCAAAGAAAATGGCAGTTCAACCCTACAGCTTGGGCACTATTTACAACAAAGTGGGTTAGTTTATTTACACCAATACAAGGATACTCACAAAACCATAGGCAGTAGGCCTAAAAAAAATCTCATGATTGTCACAAAGAAGAATAGAAAAATGACAGGTTTGGACGCAGAGGAGAGAATCAAGATGCTGCTGTACAGAGTCTGTCACCAAAGTACTGGATGAATCACGCATTTTAAACAGCTGGATGTTTCAGAGGAGCCAACCAGCAGGAGACACTATCGAGTATCAAAAATTCCATTCGATTCCAAACTGTGATACCTACGTAGTTAATCTAATCAGTGTCAGTGAGCCAATAAGCCTGTAGCATGCTTGACATTGCCTCAAAGACTGACAACATGACGAATTTGATGAAGCACTTGAATGTGCATGGAATAAATTTAAGGACAGTACTTTAACGTTACTGTAATGGTAAAGTTACATTTAGTTACACTAGGACCCCACATTTGATATTGTTTGTGTCTGGCTTTAGGTTATGGTTATGGGTAGATAGCTGAAATGCATTAAGATTGACAGTACCTGATCAACTTTAACTAACATATAGGTTAGTTTGTTAGATTGTGCTTACCCATTGCTAGAAATATCAATAAACAGTATGGTCCAGGAACCAGTATCAAAGTTTCAAACTACTGATTTACTAAAGTGGGTAGCACCAAACTTCACAGATGTCTAATTTTGGGACTAACGTTTAAATCAGTTACTAGGAAGCATCTATTCCACCATCCAATCAAAAGCAGTGTAGACAAGAAATTGCTGTAGCATCACAAGCTGCAGCATAGCTGCCCAAAAAGCTTTTGCAGGGCAAACAATATATTAAACTTAAATACAAATCTTTTGTGAAGGGATTTGCAGTGTTGTATTACTTTGTTTAACTTATATATTCATAAATGGAGAAGTATGTGTTTCAGTAGAATTCATGCATTTTATATGAGAGGGAAATAATACTAATGCAGATAACATCATTTAGCAAAACGTAATTGCCATATTAGCCATTGCCATAGATTAGTTGGAACTTTAGGAGAGCTGGTGCAACCAGGAACTGCAGCTTAGGGGACATCTGTGTTGACTCCACCACTCAGCTTCACATTAGCCACTAGATTAAGGGAAAGTAAATCACACTTCCACACTACTACCTCTTAGTGAAAGGTACACAGGACCAAAAGATTTTAGACCTAAAACAAAGATAGAATTCCACTAGAGCTGCAACAAATCGATTAATTGATTAGCTGATTGACAGAAAATTAATTGGTAACTTCTGCATTTGACAATTGTTTTTGTCAAATGTTTTGTCAGATGTCACTTTGGGATGTGACAAGTTGTAATGGCCATTTTGCTGTTGCTGTTTCTGGACATTTTATGGATAACAGCTAATTGACTAACTGAAAAAATAACTGGCAGATTCATCAATAATGAAAATAATCATTTGTTGCAGCCCTAAATCCCACACACAATAACATAAGATCAGTTCATTCAATAAGCAATAAAGGTCAAAGTAAATTTCAGGAAGGAATAAAGCGAGCACAAGGGACTGACAGTGAGTGAGATTCATTACTGATTTTGATCCGACACACCTGTCACTAAGACTTGGTAGTGCACAAGAGCCGTAGTGAACTTTTTTTTAAGTTTATTACTTAGAAATATATGTGATGAACTCGCTTCTTGCTGCATATCAGTCTATGATGTACTGCGATGCCTAATGAATATGTAGGTGCAACATTGTGAGACCCAAACAGACATGAGACCAGGTTGCTCACCTGAATAACCTACAAAGAGTGTTTCTCAAAGGCAGCAGGAGGCTGGAAAAGTCCAAGAAGTTATTGCTGTTTGATAACTTGGGGAAAAAAAACAAAAAAAAACTAGTCGATGGGCAGTTTGTAAGGTCAGCCAAAATTACAGGCTTGAGGTATGATGAGAATTCTAGATGTATTTGGTCAATAAAAACACAGTTAATTAGTCTTTTGCTAATGAAAGAAATTCAGCCCTTGAATTTCAATGTGTTGCAGTGCAAACACTGAAAAAGAAATGTTATAAAGGACAAAAAGACTCAAACTTTTGTTCTGTCTGCCCATGTGGGTGACTCGGATGACTTTAGCAAATAACAGTTATTTATTTGCACTCAATTTCTGAGTGGAGGATGTCAGAAGGTTGACATGAGGAGGCAGGAGGTTTTTGCAGGGTGAACAGCAGGCGTAAGAGGAGATCTGGCTGTTTTTTTTTTAAACACTCTCCCAACAAAGAGGCAATTTTGGTATCTTGTAAACAGTTTATTAGCCATCCTAAATATATGTGTCTCTTTACCCATATCTGGTTGGACTGGATACCTCTCAGGATGAGAACACTCCCAGTGCTATGCAGCTTGCGACTGTGTCCAGTGTTTGGCAAAATGTTAAACTTCCTGGCTAGCTATCTGCACACACCACTGAAACTTTATCATTATATTTAATCTTTAAAGATGCCACTGTGGTAGTCCTCACTACAGTGGGTGTCTCGAGGAACTCATTTTGCTTTGATGACATACATACACAGACAGACTAGCTGAAAACAATACCAGCAACATTTTTACCAGCCACGCTGTCACAGCTGATAAAAATGTTTGCCACTGATTTATAAAGATTGCCTCAGTACACTGCTAAATACTCCTGAAAAAAAGGTCACAACTTACTCTGCAATTTTCCAGAAAAACTGCTGCAAATTCAACTACTTTTAGCCAAAATAAATACAACAAATCTCAGTGAAATCCTTCTAGGGCTGATGAATGAAGAAGGTGGAATAAAGGTCAGCACAACACATGTGTGACAATTATGTGCTGTAAATATGATTTATAGGCCGAATCAAATGTAAATTCTTCTTAGTCATGCTCTTCTTCCTGCTGTGTGCTGAGTAGCTGAGGAAGAGACAGCTCGTGCGGTGGTGTAAATTTCTAGGGCCTGTTGGACTGATATGGTGGGTCACACCATGAATTATGGATTTCTCATCTATTTTTTAGGTATGTTTCAGTGCTCAATGAGTATTTGCATTATATTTTTAGGAGACAGGAAGGCAAGAAGGACTGCAATTGTAGGAGGAATCCCTGTGGGGTGAGGCAGCTGACGCACTGTAGATTTGTCCTGCCACAACGATTGTTTTACATTGATTTTTTTAATTTATGTTTTTTTTTTCTACCATAATGCTATTCATTTATGAAATAATTGATATGAAGACATTCATGTAATATTTAAAGAGGCTAAAACCTCATCTGGAGCAATGACAAAAGTGAAGTTCCATTAATATTTGGAGATTACTGTGAAAATAGTAGTTGCACATTATTGGAACATGTTTTGGAAGTTCACCTGATTTGATTACATATAGTTTGATCATCTAAAGGGGAACATTTGCTTTGCCATCTTGCTGTTCTGCAGGCCAGCCAGGACATTTGACACTGACAGAGCAGGTGGGGGTCAAGTACCCGACTGAAGGACACCTCAGCATTTTTGTGTGGACGGGATAATGAATCCTTCTCCCTCAAGTCAGGGACTAACCTCACAAACTACCAGAGTCATGCTGTTCCTAGCGGCGTGCTCCCAGCAGATAGGCCTGCTCATCAGACGTTTCACAAGGTGCATCTCTTCTCCAACAGAGCTCACCTTGTTTTTATAGCTGCTCTCTTTGTGCATGTTCATCCATGCATGAAATTGTGAATATTATCAAAGTCTCTTTTGTTATGCATGTTAACAACTTTATCAAAGCATTCTCATAATCAAAGTAAGATTATGATTATATTATTCCATGCATAAAACACAGATTTATAATTGTAACCAATGTGAAGCAGCTCAACTCTCTCACCTCATAGCAAGAAGAGTTTCCAGCCAGAGTAATTTCAGAGTCAGCATGCTCTCCTTGTGCAGGTTTCCTTAGGTTGTTCTGTAATCCCACAGCCCACAGAAAAGTTTACTGCTACTGGTTATTTATGAAGTCTGTGATAGGTTGGTGGCCTCCGGGGTGTACCCGAATTTGGACTGTAAAGGAGCTTACAACCACCCACTGAAGGTCGAGAACATCAGAGTTGCCATTGCAATTAGTCAGAAGTGCAAATCAACGCATACATATTTCAATCAAATATGTCAATAAATGGAAAAGTGCCCTCAAATGCCCAAATCTGGACTTTTTTTTCTTCCTACAGCTGCTTCAGAATAAAAGTTTTTCATGTGAAGCAGCAACATTAATCATTTGTTTGCCTTGAAAAAGAAATAGCCTTCATTGCAGCCATTTTTTTGGTTACCCACTGTGGATAGTGTTTTGGAAAAGATGTTTTCAGTATGGCACAGCAAGCCCCAAAGGAAATGTTTTCCGATATATCCATGTAAACATATATTCCGGTGAGGAAAAGCCAGGGCTATAAATAATGCCAATAATGAAATTATACATTTTTTCAGTCACTCTTGGTCCTTTTTCTTCATCCTGAATTTCCCTGGTGTTCCCTGGTGTCGTGGTAGCACCCTAATCCAGGCTGTTTAATGGAACAACAACATGATCTTGTACAATCAATAAAAACTTCATAGACAAAGTAAGACAATTCATTTCCTTTTTTTTCTTTTGTAATCTCCTCCAGCATGTGGCTCTCAGGTTCTTAACCTCTCTAGTTATACCTACTCCCTTTCATCTCAGTCCTTTTTCAACTTCTCCTCCGTGCCACATTCAGTCTGTCATGACTTGGTGTTTTTTGCCTCTTAACTCACATCTATCTGTTAAAAAATTAAACTTGTATTATATAACACTGACAAGTAATGGGAAGCTGCAGAACAGCACACACTCTCCTGTGGAGGGTGAATAATGACAGCACTTACCCACTTTCAACAACCTCCTTTCTCTTACGCTCTCTCTCACACACACACACACACACACACACACACACACACACACACACACACACACACACATGCACGCACAGGAAATAGAGCTCGTGGTCTATTGCAAATGATGTCTTTGACATTTTAAAGTAGAAGTATAGTACTTTTCCTATCTCCAGTCATGTCTACTGTGTGTTTCTTTCAACAAATCACAGCAAACTGCATTTACAAATGGCATTCCATCCATCTTAACTACGATAAAGAAGAAACAAATGTTACTTTAAATTTCTGGCAGTAGCCACTACTACTCTCAGTGGCCCCAAACAGTAGAATGACCAATGTAATTACAAAAAGATATTCTTGTACGCTAAAGTATATTACCAGTTTTTGAGGCAGATTTTTCCCACATGCAGCAGAATCTCAAATAGACATCACTTCTCCAACTCAGACTAGCAAGACGCTCCTTATCTGTGTGCAGCAACTTATCTGTTTGGGGAATTACAGAAACAACATATGACTTTTGTACATTTAGAGACTCCACAAGCCTCATTTGCAATTCTCTAGTCCCAAGTGGCAGTGAGAGATAACAGTTTGAATTTCTGAAAAGTTTGAATGGCTTCATTACTCAGAAATTATGTAATATGGTGTTGTTAAACTCTCAGTACTAAACTCCGTCTTTTTTTTTGTGTGTCTGGCTGTGCAAAAATCCCCACAGCAGCATTTTCAGCTATTTTTGAGTCCAGGTCTCTATAGACTTAGCACTCAAACACTAATGTTGGGGAAGGTTTTGCATTTTGCTCTGACGCTTTTGATTCCTCACTTCCCTGGAACTCAGAGACTTACTCACCAGTGAGGATTGGTGGATCCTCTGTAAAGTACAAGCATCAAATAAGCTGAAAATTAGACAACAATTATATCAGTGATACTCAGAAATTATTGGCAGCCAGATGGCAAAAAGCAGGAAATTAACCTTGACTTAGTACTGATTAAGAAATTTACTGTATGTTATCTCAAACTGACTGATAACACAGGAGGACTTCAGAATTTATTTAGACATAGATGTTTAAAATCAGATGCACATTTTGTTTTATTAAAATAAAGTCTAGTTTTATGTTTGATTAAAAAAAAATTAAAGCTGCAGCAGACATTACATTTATATTAGCAATGGTTCAAGGTACAATGTGAAATGAGTTGTTCCCCTCAGCTTTTTAGCATTGTTTAATTTATTGCTTTCTTTTTATGACTCTTTCTTTTTATGACTTTACTGCTTTGGTTTAGTCTCACTGCTCTCATTAAAAATACGCTGCTCAGCAAACAAGCTCTGACAACCCAACAGTACGTTACGCACTTAGCAACTAGCTGGTGAACACTGTGGAGATTTCAGCGGCTTAAGAACCAGATATTTAGCCTGGTTGTAGACCTCTGAATCATATCTTTCTGTGCTATCTTGCAATACTGACTTAAAGTAATAATAACCAAGCATGTTTTCTTTAAATGATCAGCCGACATGAACCAAATGTCAGTCTGAACGAATGAAGTGAAACAAAATGGCCATTCATTGTGCTTATTAAGCTACCGGATATTTCCCACAGGACCTGGTGGAGACCAAAACAGAGATAAAAGTGGAGAGAGAAGGCAATAAACAGTTCTTTGAATTTAATGTGGGAGTAGTTACAGATAAAGATGCAGCATTTCTCCAAAACAGTGTTACATTATTTTGGAGAAATGTTGGGCAGATTACCTGTGAATTGTTGTTAAACAGTACAGGTGGTGATCTGGTTTCACTAGAAATAATTACTGGCCAAAAATCAGAATCTGTGGGAACCTGTCAGTAAGTGGGGACGGGACTCTCATGTCAGCTGCAACCCCAATTTATGAGTGAGACTAATAAAGCGGGGTGTATTTTCACACAGCGTGTCTTGCCCAGTGCAGCTTTAATGTCATTTGAAACAAGCTAGTTACAGATTGGAAGGTTCTTTCAGGACGTACTCATGGCAGATGAGTCCTAATGCATGGGGAGTGGATGAGCAGCTGTGTGCCATACAGGACAGAGGAGGAGGATAGTGGGAGGACAGCGGGAGGATACAGGGAGGGGAAGCAGGTGGAGCAGACAGGGTGGAGGAGGAGACGTCTGCCAGGGGGTCTGGCTTGGCTCTGCATTGGCGGGAGCAGAAGGAAAAAAGAAACTCTCTCAGGCATTTCTCATTTCTCTCTACCCATTTATCAGTCTCTGCCTTTTCCTCTCCCCCCGTTTTCACACCGCATCTGGACTCACTCTATCCTTTTTTTTTCTTTCCTTTTCAATACCACTGTTGGATTCCTCACATTGCCTCTCTTTCTCTTTCCTGTCCAGGCTCTATATGTCCTCTAATCTTTCATCCTTTTCTTTTATTCCTTTCAAAGTACTCTATCTCTTCTCAGCACCTTCTTTCCACTTCTGCCTCTTTGTGTGTGTTTTAACCATCTTCTCATTGCTCCATCTTTTCACAGGGAAAGAGCTTGGCGTGAGATCTGTGCCAGTGCAGTCTAGATTGTGCCACCCTACCAAGAGAGTGGGTGTCAAACACAGACACTGGCACAGCTTGCCAGGGAGATGGCACCACATTGAAGCCAATGGCTGCAGAGAAACATGAATATATGTCTGCTGCCACCCACTCATCCAGGACCTGATCCCCTTTGGTTCACTTAAATCTGAAGGAATAACTCTATTTCAAAGAAAACCTACTGATGTTCTGTCCTTATTTCTGCCACAATAATACAGCAGGAGTTGACAACAGCAACAGAGCAGCACCCTAGGTAGATCAGTTGTTCCAGCGCCTTGTGTTCGCACCTTTGCCAACACTATGTTGACTGAATAAGGAGGAAACTGATCATTATTAATAAAAGCTGTTTAAGTTTTTTTGTTTGTTTGAAAAGGTAATTTTAATAATTTTCTGTTTCACCTACAATAACACCTACAATCAGAGCTGAGCAAGTTCCTTGAAAATGTGTCATCATTTACACATTACATATCACTCATTAAAACTTATTCAGCAGCAAAAGTAATTAGATACTCCTAACTTTACTTTTGTTACTCAGTCCAGTTCTGTCAAAAATCCTTTGGCACAACTGTGGCACTCACAAATTACATATTCAGTGTTTAACACATGCAGAAAAATAAAATGAGATGTTAAGTTAAACAGCAACAACAAAAGTATTTGCTTTACTTAACATTAGCCCCAGTGACTGCATGAAAGCCCCCAAATGGTCAGGCTAAAGCAATGTTTCTGGGATTAATGACTGTAATGTAATTGCTGATAAATCACGTTACTGTAACACATTACTAAATAATGCATTACTACCCAACACTGTAGAAATACTGACTAAATACAGTACTCTAATTTTATGTTATACTATTACTGCCTCATTGCACCACAGCTTACTAGCTGTGCTAATGATATGATGTGAACATATGGATGTACAGGAGAGGTTGGATCCCTCAGTGGATTATGCTTTAGAAGCATCTATGGAAATTTGGAAACATTTTGATAGGAGCCTAACTAACTAAATTGGTCCCATTAGATTATGGCAGATATACCAGTATTAACATACACACTGCTGGTTATGTCACATAAAGCTGCAGTACAGAAATGCAAAAGATTGAGTTTGAGGTCTGTTAAAAAAAACAATGATGCCATTACTTAGTTCATCGACCACAACGCACTGACGGTGACTGACTCAACTGTAGTATCACACTACGTTTCTCGGTTACAATTAGTTTAAAAACAAGTTTAAGGAATTCTTATCAAAGAAAAGTTTGTTTATGTTTTGTCTTTGTGTAAGAAAAATTAATACCGAATGATATATTGTTATCTGATTTTTCAAATTTTCAGCTATCAATATTGGTGTCATTAAAAAGATGCTACAGTTTTTATACATTTTTATTTTCACCGTGCTTCTGGAATTCACTCTGACTACAGATGAAATCCTTTGCAAAGGAGCAAGTTACAAACTTTGAAGAGCCTGCTTTTCAAGCCCACGGGTAGTGAATATTTGATCCTCAAAAGACAGATTTCACTGGAATTTTCCTTTAAGTCATTTCCATTAGCTCTACCCAGCTTATACCTGTGTGAAGCGCTGCTGTGCATAGAGACAGTGTTTTATTCATAGCTTGTGTTTTGATTCTATATTGAGCCTTATTGTGGAAAGCAACCAAAGAGAGAAGCACACAATCAGGAAAACTACACGAAACACCTCAGGCAACTCAAAGTAAGAATACATACATTAGTTCCCTTATTAGCAGTGTTGCAGTTCAGGAGTTTGTGTGACAACAAAGAAGAAAATGATGAGAAAACTTAGAGAAACAGAGAAAATAGAGAGTGCGTAAGAGGTGTGAAAGATAAAAGTGCAAACAACCTGAATGACAAGGGAGAGGTGAGAGATTAAGACATAAGATGGGTGAGAAAGAATTGGGAAGAACTTGAGAAATATGCAGACACATTCACGCAGGCAAACACTGAAAAAACAAAGACAATGATGTAACAAAGACAAAGGAACTTGAAGCTGCAGGTACTGCAGATGTGCATCTTGTGAACTCTGCTCATTGTTAAAAAAAGGCTTTTTAGTAATAACGTGATCAACAAATTTAGAAACGGGTCAAGTGTGTTAAGACTTGTGAATGAGGCAATGTTTTGGGTTTTTTTTTTCTGTTCTGACGGAGGTCACCACAGAGTCAATCCTTCTTTGAAACATGCTAATACTGGGAGTCATATTCAGTGACTGTAAAACAGGCAAAAACTAATTGTAGCTCACCAACATCAACAACAGCCAATTCTAAACTTAGTGACTATCTACACAAAATTAACAAAATGGGCTAATTATATGGGTTGTGTAATGAACGAGTGCAAAAATGTATTAAATTCACTTCATTTCTAGCAGTAGTTTGTGGACTATATTCAGAAAATGCAAATGTTCTATAACAAATTAAGACATTTGGTACTGCAGCCACTTCCAGATGCCTTGTTGCAGCAGACTGCAATGATAAATACACAATCTGAAAAATCATCTGCACAAAGAAAAGGCAGCCAGTGTTAGTATTGTAATTTTCACCCCAAGGTCTCTTCAGTGACCCTGCATGAAAGCCTCCTCCATGACTCAAATACACACTCGAAAGATTACAGACAACACCCCAACACACACGCTCACACACACACCACGCTGCACCCCTTCTGACCCCCTCATTCCCGGTGGAAGCACCCCGAGATCAGCAGTGTGACCGCGTGGTGGCGAGTGGCCCAGGCCGGTGTGACGACCCCGCTCTGACAGAGTGTCAATACAAAGCAATTTACAAGCGCATGAAAAATCGACCCTCGATAACAGGCAATTTCTCTGCTCTGCTGCCTCAAGAGGCGTGACCCGCCTCACGAAAGTGAGGGAGGTTGGGGGGGAAGGGGGACAAAGAAGAGCAAGAGGAGGAAGAGGAGGAGAGGGGTGATCATGGTCCAGTGGATGTGATTACAGCGTATACTGTGCTCTAAACGGGGGACAGGGTGGGAGGGAGGCAAAGAAAATTGAACAGTAATAGGGCAGGGAAGGGAATTGGTGCGAGCGATTGTAATAGTGATGTGAGGAGCAGAGAAATCACTGTGATGAGTGTGATGGTTGGATTCCACTTGTAGGAAAAAGGGAGAAAGCAATGGATCAGGAAGGAGGGAGTTTAAAAGCCCATAACTATGCAGGACTGACAAGGAGACGAGTAGGGAAGAACAATCAGTGCATGAGTTGACAGAAAAAAGAGGTTGAGTTAGGACAAAGTAGAGTTGGAGAAAGAAAAGAAAGAATAAAAAGGTGGATTGAGGAGGAGCAGGGAGTGGCAGCGTTGTTGCTGTTGCTGATGAAATGTGGATTGTGTGTGTCTGTGTGTGTGTATACGTGTGGACTGGAGGCCACAGGTGAGGACAGAGATAATGACCTCATTCCTCTTCTCTTTTGCTGAGACACTTTCTTCCACACCACTCTATTCATCAAGCCCTCTATCTGTCTCTCCATCCCTCGCTCCTCTTTTTCTTCTAATTCTCCCTCTTTTCTGTCGAAAAGCCAGAGGTCACACCTTCATCCAAACAGACAAGAACACACACAAAGGAAGAAATATAGCAGTATGCATCTGTGAAATGTGTGTGTGTGTGTGTGTGTGTGTGTGTCTGTCTGTCTGTGTGTGTGTGTGTGTGTGTCTGTGTGGATCTGCTTGTCACAGGAAAACACATCTACGCTGCATGGAGGCAGGTGTCATGGACTTAAATAGAAAAGAAATTTCTATTAAAACAGTGCTTCACCACAAGTTCATCTGTGTCAGGATCAAAAGCTGCCTCCGTGCCATTCAGCAAGCGAAGAGGTCGCGTAAAATTAACCAGCGTAAGCCTAAAGAAAGGTTCAGGACTAACAAAAACAACTTTTTAAACTTTGTAAAGTTTCTCTTTCAACTAAAATAAA
This sequence comes from Toxotes lorentzi, assembly GCA_037833715.1. Taxonomy (NCBI): domain Eukaryota; kingdom Metazoa; phylum Chordata; class Actinopteri; family Toxotidae; genus Toxotes; species Toxotes lorentzi. Next base: position 9,527,051 of record JBBMJY010000018.1, read on the forward strand.
TGAGGCTCCTCAGAAGAGTAGCTGTTGTCATATTAATTTCAGGTTTCTTTGTTATGCACCTCTTTAGATGGAAAGACTCTGAGATTGGTTGTGAACCTGCACTACAAAGCAAGTGGATACAGTATATGTGCCTGTATGTGTGTATTTATAAAACTGGTATTTTTATGCATGTACTGCTTTTTTCTGGTTTTGTCATTTTTTATGCAAGTTGTATGTAAAATGTGTGCATAGAAGTGAGGAAGGTATACCTCTTAACACAACAGTGATAGTGACGTACTTTATACACTGCTAATGTTATCAGAAATAGACATATTTATCCTGACCTAGCCCCCATAATAATGTATCCCCCATAATGTAGAGGGTATGACCTCAGTAGCCTCAACAAGGTCATACTGTACTGTATGTGTGTGAAATAATAGTATAATATCTCTGCAGTTACTTTGGTGCTGAATAGATGTTCATAATGGAAAAAAGTGTGGAACCTTATTTCAAAGTCGACGTTATCCATCATTGTGGACTCTGATCAAATCCATTCGGCAAAATTATTGCCAAAGTGCCATATTGTCATTCTGAACTTGGCAGCCTCCTGCATACTGCCATCCAATAAAAGCTTGCTGGGACATTGAGTGTTACTCTTATTCATACTCTTATACGTGCTATATAAGTAGATCATTTTCCAAAATTCCAAAACTGGCAACTGCTACCTAGTGCTTTTAAAAGCTTGAATAGCTCACTCTTCACAGCTGTGGGTGACAAAAATGGGAAACAATGGTATGAAAGTTCAGTATTTTTGTAATCCTTTTTCTTGATCAAATTTAAGTAGTGGCAGTGTTTCATAATCACATCAGCTGAGAGAGTCAATGAATCAAGGGATATAATGGCGGTGGATAATAAAAAGTAGTGGTACCTTTTGGACATTTCAATTTTAGGCAGAAATGTAGTGCCTGAGATTGGGCCGCATGACTTCAAACAGCTTAGTTTAGCTTAAAAAGTAGCTGAATCAGTGCAGGTTTGAGTGAGTTTCTCTTTTTAATTTTAGCACCTAACTGCATAATTTTACCCAGTGAGTGTGTTTTTATTTCTCCCTCCCAACTTCATAAGAGGGTTGCATCATTCAACCCTTCACTTTTTGCCCTAAAGAAATTTTCCTCTCCTTTCCCTGCTCTCCTGTTCGAAAAACTGAGATACGGCATCACTGTGCATTGTCACCTCACAGCAACAAGGTCCTTGATTTGATCCTTTCTTTGTTTTTGTGTGGATTTACCTCCCACATGCAAGTTTGGAGATTCTACACGGTTCTTTTTTTGTGTGTGTGTGTGTGTGTGTGTGTGTGTGTGTGTGTGTGTGTGTGTGTGTGTGTGTGTGTGTGTGTGTG
>JBBMJY010000018.1:9541528-9558006 GCA_037833715.1 Toxotes lorentzi
TTTGACCAGGGAGAAAGAGGGTTGAAAAAAAACCACAAGTTGGTTTTTTCCTCGGGGGGGGGGTTGGGGGGGGGGGGGGGTAAGCGGAAAGACCCCCCCCCCCCCCCCCCCCCCAGATCCTGGGGGACATGACCCATCACCTTGAGGGGAAGACAGGCGAAACAGACAGACCACCTCACAGTAGGGGGGAGGTCTCCTCAGGGAGCTTTGTATGTTTGTACTGCGTGTGTGTGTATGCATCTGGACAGGAAGGAAACCTCAAAGGTGACCAAGGTGAATCTTAGAAGTCAAGTTCAACCCATAATTGATTTGAAGCATTTTTTTCCTCAAGGGAAAAATGGGGGAAATATGTCAAAAATGAAAGCAGAAATGTCTAAAATTTCAGTGATCTATTAAAAAACAGAATATCTCAGCAGATTAAGTTCAACAGACACTATAGACAACCTCTTTAAAAGCTTTGCAATGCCCTGACAGGAAGATGGTGTCCATAATGGTCTACCTTTGGAGAAACTAACAACCCAGTGAGAACAGAAGAACATCAGCCAGCGAACGTTCACTTCACCTCAGACGCTGAAACAATATGGAGCCTGTAAAAGACTGGTGGCGATGAAGAACTTGGCCATCATTACTACACTGAACTTATGTGACTTTGACTGCAAACTGAGACCATATTTGAGAGGGGTAACTGTGGTTGTGAGGCTATCTAAGCCATAGATGTGCTGCTTTCTTGTTGGAGGCAGTAATCTGTCGGCTTCTATCCCAATTAATGTTATCTGCTCCAAGTATTTTAGGAAGGAGTAAAAAGAGGAAGTTTCCCACTGTACTTTTCAAATGATTCAAAATGGATTATAATGGGTTCAAGGAATTATGAAACATGTGACACATAGAATGAAAAATTACAGTTTGGTACAAATCTCATTTAGAAGAGGAGTCACCTTTAAAACTAGTCTACCAAATGGTTATAGCCAAAATTACAGTGACTGCAAATACTCTGCAAAACAATTCATTTGTTGTTTATTCATTTTTCTACCAGCAACCCTAAGGACAAGTGCTAATCAGGCAAGATAGTAATTCATTAAAAGTGTTTGCAACTTATAGAAACAAACAATTATGAATCTAGATAGGTTTTATTAAATTGATTAAATGTAATAATTTCTTTCTAATCTGATGCTTCTGATTCAGATTCTCTCAAGTCTATCTTAATGCAATTCTAACATGCCACATGTATGTTGCTGTTATCGTTTCTCTTCCCGCATGGTGATTTCCTTTGTAGCGTATCTACACTGCAACAAATGAGGGACAAAATCCGCACTATTGCCTCTGAGGGCTGCCTCTTAAGCGCAGTTTGTCATCTACCCATGTCTGTGTGGATCGTCAGTGTGCAGCCCCAAAATTTTGTGACCACAAAGAATTTACACAAGAACTGAACATAAACACGTTCACATTCTCCTTCTTTTACAGTGCAGTTGGTTGTTAGTTGTTAGGAATGTATCACATTTTGGCCACTACAGAGACCAATAATTTTCTATCTAATCTTAGCCAAAACAATAAGCTAAAGATGCTAAAAAGCTCTGTAAAGTTCAGGGGAACTGCAGAGTCAGGTGATAATTCTTTGTGGATTCTAGACATTTGATCCATTGTTAATATATGAACCAGAGAAGGTTTAACTTCATGTATGTGCTTACAACTTGTCAGTGTGCTTCGAGGTTCATAGCAATACTTTAACAGCTAACCTAACACAGACTACATCTCTACTAAATATTCCTAAATATTCATTGTGCTGCAGACTTGCACTTGCCTTGGGGAGCTTTGTATGGAGCGACTGTGTGTATGTTTGTGGTGGGCTGAAGGTTGGCAGCACCTGTACTTAACGCCCACTCCTCTCCTTCAGACTCTCTTTCTCTCTCACACAAACACACAGCTTTTTCTGTGCACCATAAGTTAAGAACGGTGACAGTAATCCATCTCGTAGCATCCCCCAACCAGTCACGGCTGTCACCGTCGCCTCGCCAGGAGCAACTGAACCACTCACCGGATTTAGGGGCCCTATAGATACCACTGCCACTCATGGTGCCCCGGTTCCGCCAGACTCTTGATGCAACACACACTGACAGATACCAAAAGACTCCTCAGCTAAAATAGAATTCCAATTTCACTGGGTTCAGCGTGCGATAAAACACAGAGCCCTCTTCAATTGTAACTAAACGAGATTAAAGAGGAAAGGGGAGGGGGGCAAATATAGATCATGGCTTTATTAACTATGGCAACAGAATTTTGCATGCAAGGAGAGGTGGAGGGAGGGAGGGGCAAAGGGGGTGAAGAAACGAGCATCTTGTGCTTCGCAAGGAATTTATCATAATGTTCGCGCCACAAGATCATTTGCCTCTTGACAGGATCATTACGAGATTCAGTGCTCCCACGACCATTACGCAATTTCAGCGTTCTTCCTTGGATGGAATTTTAATTGAATTAGCCCGGCTGGTTACACATGGTGCAAACGATAACATTTTCTGTCTATCTGGGCTCATTGAATCTGCTTGGGGGGAGAGAGGGAAGTGCTGACGGTTTAAGGCAGGCCATGAAAAAAAGGGACAAGGTGATTTTGGTTCATTCCAATATGCTTTTTTCCTAGTTTCTCTCTCTCTTTCCACTGCTCCATGGCTTCTTGTTCAGCAACAAATACAGGTTGAATCCATGAAAACCGCTGGCCTAGCCTATCTGAGCCAGCTGAAGCACCACTGTATTATGCACACAGAGCCACTCTTCCATGTAAGTGCCCATGTAAGCTGAGGGCAGTGCAGGCATGATGTATGGTTAGGGGGTGAATGTGTTCGTATTAACACCTCCAAAGAACACACCCCCAGTGGCCACTCAAGTACAGTCCCACAAGAATGATTAATGATGCCGGTCATCTTATGAAAGGCAGGGAGATCGAGGAGGGAAGCTATCACGCTGCAGGCTGACAAAAAGGTTTCACTTGACTGTGACCATTTTGAACCTTAAGCCTTTGATACTGAATGACACATCCCATTAAGAAGCTAGAATTAATGTGGGGGCTGGGTATTGACAGACAAATTTCAATACTAGTGGAGACACTACTTTTGGCACAATGCCACAATTATTTTTTTCAGTGCCATCACGCATTGTTAAACTGTTTGTTAAACTGTTTAAACAAACAGTTTAACAAATGTTAAATGGCTGCTATACAACCATACAAAACAATTTTAAAAAATTATGATCTAAAGCTGAAATTGTGATTAAAAAGGGCACAGATCTGAATAAGCGTTAAACTCCAGCTTTCGGTGCTTAATCATTTTTGATACTTGGTGATACGGAAACATTCCTCTTTGTGCCAAAAATTAAGGTTATTGAGGTTAGATACCCAGCCATATCCAAACTCTGTTTTTAATAAAAATGATTAAACTTGATATATTAAAAAAAATGGAATCTTCCATACCCAGTAAAATATGTCACAGTCCTGCAGGGTTAAGGTCTGGTGGCACCAGCTTTTCAACAGCAAAACTTTGCCAAGGAAATCAATTAATTTCAATACAATGATCAGTGGATTCGCTTGTGAGGGTGAAGTAAATCCACACAAATCTTTAGTGACATCAGCTTTTAGTAAATTCTGACCTACGAATTCACTGAAAACAGACCAACAACAATTTGTGTTCTGACAGTTCTGACCTTCAAGGGGACGGAGAGCCTGAAAGTCCAAAACGGAGTACTCTATTGTAGCTTATTACCTGTGTTACACCATCTAATTTGATTTAAACCTCCTCTGTCAAAGGTTATGGTTTTCAAAGGGAAAAATACTTTTGAATAACTGAACTTATGGTCCTGAGGGTGACTGAGCTAACAGTTAGAAAGCTTGCAAGCTTGTAGACCCTTTATTTTTGTAACCCACTTCAGTTACTGTGAAAAAATGCCAAGGGTGGAATAACCAGTAGTTGTGAGTGGTCCCTGTGTTGACAAGCTTCTGGAACCGTGTTTAATCTTCATGCCACAGTGCCACTTTCTGCTGTGACCGTGTCTTTGAGTTGCTGGTCATATTTGTAACGCAATACTGCAAACTTACAGATCCATTCTGAATGTAAAGCAGGTACAGATGAAAAACACACAGCGTCACTCAGGTAGCTAAGCTGTTGTCGAGGATGAGGAGGAAAAGCTCTTCAAGGTTGTGCAGGTGATTGGACCACCTATGGAAATAAGTAGGGAGAAGAGTTGCAGGTAGAGAAATAACAAATACACACATTAGGAATCGCAGTAACCTTCGCCATAAGCAAAACAGTGTGAATATATCTGTGTATATAACATACCATTACCATATACTGCAGTAACTAACCTTCCATCCAAATTAGTCATAAAATAAAATTCCAAGCCTCATTTATTTAGCAAAAAATGTTTAATCTCTCCTTGATGCGTGTTTATTTACAAGTAGTAAATCTGCAAAATAGGAAATAACAGAATATTTACACAATGAATGTTAACCTGCAAACTTGTGACAGTCGCTTCAAGTCTGAAACTCTAAAAATGTATCAGAGTCATTGTAGTATTAAAATTCCTTTGCCAACTCTGTCTGATTTCATTTGCTTTGTGTTTCCTAGGATCCTATGTAACTTCCATTTGGAAAAGAAAAAAGAAAAGAAAAAAAGGACAGCTACTGAAGTTTCTAGAATCGGAGGAAAGCAGGAAAAAAAAAAAAGTGAAAGCAAAAATGATGCCAGGACTTGCATTTGATTCAACCATGGTTTGGAAAGGCAAAAGTGTGACTAAGCATGTCTAAAGAGCCGAGAATTAAACATGAGATCCATGACTACGATGGGCTGAATCCGCTCACACTGAAGGCAGTGAAGTGAATTTCATTTGTTAATTTGTTCTGATTTGACAGAAAAACAGCACAAAACCCTGCAACTGTCTGTCAAACTACAGTCAGCATGTTGCTCTTGTGACAAGTTCTAAGTCAGCAGCTGATGCTGGCTCCTCCAGATGACACCGAACACTCTCAGACAACGGACATGCGTTTAAACCACCTTAATAACAATAAATACGAGTCAATCATCACTCTAAACAGTGCAAAATGGAGGACAGACAAGGGTAGCTGGGAAGTTTCACTAAAGATGCGTCTGGTCAATCTAAAAGGCAAGTAGCCATGCAAACGATAAACAAACCAAGTCCCTCAGCAGTCATTTAATCGACCAAATTACAACCAGAATACCACACAAATGGAGCATGAACCTGAGAATGAATTGAGAATGTTTGAGTGTCTTTAAAAAGCCTGACAGATCACCAGCTGGACACTGCAGCCTCAGTTGATCTCTGTCTGTGTGCTTCCGCAGGGAGGGAGGGGATTTGTCCTGACTGTACACTGTACTCATACAGATCATTCAAAGGACTGCTGTTAACAGCACCGCGGAGCTCCGGAACAGCAGTCATCTATTTCCTTGCCTCGTGATCTACAGTTAGAGCACCAGAATGTACGAATACAGCTAAAGGTCAGCTGTATACTGAGGAAAAAAAAAAACATGTTTAAAATGTTTGTATAGTGGACTAAGCATATTTTTGGTGGAGGTTTTGCAGTACTGTCTTTAATATCGATGATTCTAAGAGAAATTATTTCATGTGCGTAGCCAACGTGGTCAGCTGAAAAGGAGAAACTTCTAACCTAACACGGGCAGAGTGGTCCCTCAAGACTGTTTTTTGGCAGGTACAGAATGAACCATCAAGTCCCAACAGGTATCCAGTTGAAGTAGGCTCATATGTATGCAGCTGTAGCAATGTCACATCTCAGACTTGTAAACAAAATGGTGGGTTTGACATTAATTTTTGGAGGTGTGCTCACTAGGATGTGACAGAAGATTGTTTTCTTTTTCTCTCTTTTTTGTTTTTTTCTTTTTAAGGAACCTGGCATAAAAATGGACAGCGACAGCATTTATGATCAGCATAAAATGACAGCCCTAATGTTTGATAGAAAAAACAAGGTACAAGAGTTAAAGCAGCAAGTCACATTTCCATCACAAAGACACATATGCTCATCTGATGCAACTATTTCATTTTGATCCTTGAGATCAGTAAAATAAACCTTGAGTTCGGTCAAGTACTTCAACTTCAGGCAAACCGAAGAGAATTTTGTCTTCTGTGTACCGTAAAATGTACAATTTACATGTGGAAAATAAAGAGACAAAAAAAAAAAAAAAAAAACAAGGAAAAACAACCTGATTACAAAAAAAAATGGCAAACAGCTTTTGTTCATCATGAAAAAGTATACAATTTACAAATGAAAACATCAAGAAAACAAACATTATACAGACCACAGTTTGGTTTTTCGGCAAGCAGGAGGAAAAAAAACAGAATTGAAAAACATTATTTCTCACCACAAAGTTAAAAACCATGACTTCAAGACTTCAAAAAAAGAGAAACAAAGAAATCCTCTTAGGAGAGCAATAATAAAAAAAAAAGCTTAAGCCACACATGGCAATAGGCTAGTTTTGAAACAAGAGCTGCAGGCTAAGGGGAGGATTACTCAGCCTTGTGTAGCTAATGAATGATACAGAGGTGTCTCACCTCTGCAGCTATATTACCCCCCCACCCACCCCCCGAATGGATGAAGAGCTAAAATCCCTGTCTCAAATAGGTAGGTTAGAGGTGGAGAGAAACACTCTATATCTTTTCCTTGCCCCTTTATTTGGGTATTAACATTGAGAAAATGAAAGAAAAAAAATAAGAGGTGGCTTTAGGCAGGGAACAGCTTTTCCCACTTTGTTTCATCACTGAGGGGCTCCACTAAGCTCTACCTGACCTCAGTGTGGCTCCTGTAAAGACATATAACTGAGTCTGAGAGCACCAAGACTTTGGTTTTGCTCTTACAGGGCTGTGCCGGAAAATTAATGACCCATCAAGAGATGGATAACACAAACTCAGGAACCGTGGAATCCTAACGGTTAGATAGGGTGGCTACGTGGCATAGGGGGCAAATGGGAACATCTTCGGTAGTGCAATGTAGCTACTTCATTGTTCAGTCACTATATCGTGATCCACTGAACTGTCACCTCTTGACCCTGAAAGAAAAGAACCAGCCTTGGAGCCAGACACTAACGTGGTCATGATAAAGCAACAATCCCGTGAGTATATATTTGGTTTTCTGAAACCAAAAGATTGCACTGATTGAATTAGGAACAACAGCAACTTCATGTTATCGCCATGACACCGCGAACCGTCCGACCGACAACTACGTGCGTCGCCTCCCTTCCTGCTTATTTTCAACAAGGATCTTAAGATGGGGTCATTACTCAAAAAATTATTTTCAGTCACTAGGCATGTTCATATTTAAAATCATACGGTAGCACATTCCATCTAACAAAATGTCTTTGCACTAAACAACATTCAAAGAAAACATGGCACAGTACGACTTTTTTGTTTATTTTTCTTTTTTTTTTCATCTACGTTGTTTTTCTTCTTTTGTACTTGAAATATCAAATCATGTTTTGTTGTTGTATTTTTATTGTGTTTGTTGGTTTAAAATGAAAAGGAAAACAACAAAAATGTTTGCTCCCTAATCTTTCTTTAAAAACGTAGCTGTATTTATATATAATATCTATATAGTCTTCCTTTGTAATGTTTCTGTAAATTGTGCAAATTCAGCAGTAATACAAGTGGCGAGAGATCAGAGAGTGGGCAGTTGATTACATTTATACAAAAAAAAAAAGAAAAAAAAATCTAACATCCTTTAAAACTGTGACACCCCGGTGGAGTCACATGACCTAGAGAGCCTCTCTCCATTGGCTCATCGCAGCTCGGTCCGTCCTGCTAATGATGATGCCGTATATGGAGTTCATTTTCAGGTTTCCACTGTTTCTTTCCTGACCATCGCTTCATCACGACAAGACTCCGGAAATCAAAATCAAGCAAACCACAAACACCAACATCCACAATAATCAAATGCTGTCAGTTGACATGTTCGTCCATGTATGCGTGTGTGAAAATGTCCCAGTCTCTCACACAGACACGTGCCCACACACCGTTTTGGGCCGCAGACAAACACACACATACACATGTAAGAGTACACAGGCCCGCCCATCTCTACCGAACCCCCACCCCCCTTCGGTTTGCAGTATACTGCTTCAGTCCTTTTGCAGTTCGTCTGTCATATTGTTGGGGGTTGGAGTTTTGTTTGTTTTCTGGGTGAGAGGAGCGAGGGAGAGAGACAGATGGAGACGAGGAGTGAAGAGAAGGAGGAGATGGAGGTGCTGGATGGTCCTCAGCTGGTCAGAGCCATTGTGTCAATGACCTGCTCCAGCTTGCTCCTCAGTCTCTGTCTCCTCGCCTGCTCGTCCCGCTCCAAAGCCGACAAGATCTGAGGACATAAAAGGGGAAAAGGTCAGTGAATCTAACAAATGTGCAAGCTTTTGCTTCCAAAATATGGAGGTGGTTATGACAAATAAGGCTGTCAAATGATTCTGATATCCCACCTAACTGGTTCATACGTGATATACATAGTGACTTCTCATGTAAAAGCTGCTATTCAAATAATGGCTGATAAACAAATAGGTTGGTCGCTACAACAGGTCACGTGACGAAAAGAAAAAAAAACCAAACTGATGCAGGGTGCTTCAGTTGGCTCAATCATGTTTACACTCAAACCATTTAGGTTAACTGAAATCTGTCTTTTTACAATAAGCCGGACTTCTTTCTGGAATAAACACAATGCACTGAATAAATCATGTGACAAAAGTAACACCTGTCCAAAGTAAGGTAAGCAGATAAGATGTAAATACAGAACAATTCATTTCAATTCAAATCAAAATTAAACAAGGAGCTGCTGTTTGATGAAAATATCTTGAGTCTTAGAAATGCCATCTCACCTCATCCTTGTACTTGACGATGTAAGAGTAGATCTCATGTAGGGCCGACATGCTGTTGAACTGGTTGGCGTGCAGGCGCGACTGCTCCGCTAGGTAGGCACTCATGTCCTGGTCGCTGATGGCTGGCATCCTCGAGATGTCGGAATAGTACCTGGAGAAACGCGTACCAAAAAAAGTTGAAATCTTGCAATTTTTTTTAAATATCAAATAACTAAACGGCAAAACAAGTTTAACATTTGTTCATGTACCTTTCTACCCAGTTCTTGTAGTTGGGGATGTCTTTAGCGTAGAGCAGCTTGTTCGAAGGCGAGTCCTTCCCCAGTTTATGCTCTGATGTTGAACACGAGTCCATGAAGGTCTGAGCCACCACAGACAGGCAGGCGTCCGTGATGCTGTTTTTGTGGATGTCAAAGACGAACTGCGGGTTCTTGATCACGTTCACCCAGAACCGCAATGGAAGACTAGAACGATTGAGGGTGTATGGGGAGAAGAGGAGCAGAGAAGGCAGAGGAAGAGTTGCAGAGTTAGAAGGACTTGACAAGCTATTAAGGTGCAGAGAGCACAGCAGTGAATGAAGCTGAATACACACACTGGCTGAACAAAGGAGGAGTCTGAGTGATAAAATACCTGAGGCAGGGGAAATAAGAACACTGTACACTCTGCTGCACTGCCAGTGCAGAAAAACGGTGCATATTCACTAACGTACAGCCTAAACAGTTTTCTTCCATACTACAGCAACTTCAACTTTCAAAACTCTAATGAGACAAAAACCAGTACTCCCAGTGATGCCCTTTCACATGGTGAAACACAGAAACTCACCAGTTGCTCTTCCAAGTGTGCCGTACATCAGAGTCTGATATGGAGTGTTTGTCTGCCTGCTCATCCAGGAAGTCAAACATGTACTTGATGGCGAGAGGCAGGGCACTGCCTCTGTGTGCTGTGCTGAAGATGGTCTCAAACAGGTCGTCCACAAACTTCTGGAGCGTACCCTGAGCAGGAGAAGCAACACTGGCTTAGTTAAGTTTGCAAAAACCACGTGTGAATGCATTATGAGTTAAAGAATTTGAAATAAGTGTTTTGCACCTTTACATAACATTGTAATTCATATGTAAGTATCCCTGTTAGTTTCACTTCATTAAGGACTGAGCAGTTAAGTTACAGCACCACTAAACAACTTCCTCTGATGCACAACCGTGCTTTGTGGTGATGGTCTGTTTGGCTGTAGGCAATGGCTGCCAGTAGCAGGTGTTTGAGAACGACAGCGCTTTGCTTTTAGTACTCCAACTTCCTGAGAGTATTTGATGATGCTGAGCGCTCAGTGTTCTTTACAGTATTTAGGATGGGGCCCAATGAGAGTTCAGCCCAAGGCTGTTCTGCCGTGTTTTTTTCTTTTTAACCACATCATACAACTCTGGAGATTCTGAACCCTCAAAAACACCTCTGAAGTTGCAATGATTTGAAATTTCCCACTAGAGCCGAGCGTCTTCCGCTCGTTCTTCAAGCAGTCCAGCCACCTTTAAAAGAAATCTTATTTAAACCATCCAGAGGTTGATTCTGCAGTTTTGTATTCGTTCACACAGCCACAAATCAGCTTCCTAAACACACAAAGCTGTGGGAGCTGTAATAAATAAGGACTATGTGCAGCGCTCCAAGTTCCTCTCATTGTCTTCCTCTGGCTTGTATGTTAATCATTTCCCCAATCGAGGCAGCGCTGATGCCCCTAACCTTGCGCTTTCCCTACCTGGAGCTTGAACAATGGAAATGTAGAGCTAATGAGTGAAACATCAGGGGAGAGGAAGTACTGGGATGAGCTGAATCACCAAGATAGTTAGTACTTCCAAATGGGAGCAAACGCTCGACATTGTTGCTAGGCTGCATAGGCAGTTGTTGTGTTTGTGTTCATAATGTTAATGTGGAGGTCTGAGTGCATGTGTTCCTAGTGATGACTGTGCGTGTGGATTTGGGGACAAAAAGAGCAGGGGTCCATGTGCATTCTGGTTAGAAGGTGTGGCAGAATGATGTACTGTAACAGAAGAGTTGCCAACTCTCAGTGGACTCACACACTCAAGAACCCTCTTCTATTTCTCACTTTTTCATAAGTGCCATTTATTATTTCTTGGACCCTAAATGTGCTAATATGGCTTTTTAAACTCGCACTTACTCATTTTATGAACACTATCAAATGTCAGATATATAGAGATGCAACTTTTTGTAGGGCAAGTGTGCATTAAAACACACACAAGAATAAACTAACCAACCCTCCAGTCACAAAACATTCACAAACCTCTCTCAGGTGCTCCTGAAACAGCCTTGGTCAAGATGCCAAAACTGTATGAGCTTCAACAGTCTCAGACTATAAAACAGATCCATGGTAGTAAGTGCTGTTTCACAAAACAATTTAACAATCACACTCAGCCCAATAGCAACTTACTCTGGGAAACACACACTGACTGAACATTGTTTCTTCAGGACATCGACACAATCACTGAGCCTGACTCCAAATAACTTGAAGGTGCAGGCTGCATTTAAAAACCTGAGCACAGGTTCCAGAGCGTGGTGGATGGATGACATGGAGGAATCTGGTGAATAATGATCTCAGGGTAAAAGCCTGGGCCTCAAAGCCCCGAGGCCACCAACAGGGCCCAGTACCACCAACCAAACAACTCAATAGTCAAAGGTCAACCTCCTAATTAAGACACACACACTCATTCCTGTGCATATGTTTGTCTTTGTGCAAAAGGTTATGAAAAATACTAATGAGCTTTGAGACCACCACCAAACAAAGGTCAGTAAGGGCTGCTGGTGGCAGTGGGTGACATGACAGGGATGGTGGTGGAGTAGGGTTTTTGGCAAGAGGTGTGTGTGTTTGTGTGTGTGCGTATAAGCAGCTTCTCCATACCTTGGTGGCCAGCAGCCTGGTCAGATAGATCTCGGAGACCATCTTGCTCCCTCTGTCCCCTTCCCTCTGATCTGAGTGGTCGTGGTTCTTGACCAGGTGCCACAGTTTGGTGCCGCTCTCAAGGTCGGGGGTGATCATGGGAGTTCGGGAGCGCAAGCTGTCTGGACTGCTGGCTGTCCTCAGCATGCTCTCTGGAGGAGGATGAGACATGAAGGAGAGATGAGTGAAAAGGGGCAAAAAATAATAAGATCAAAGGAAAGACACAAATGCAGAGTTGAACATGTGTTTTCACATATAATTTTGGATTTTTTTTTTATTTAACCATTCAATAAGAGGATGGTGTTCTACTTTTCTTTGTCCTCCTCCTCAGGAAGTTCAGATGTCAAGGCCATGTGCAGGATTGCTGCTCTGAAGATCTGTCAGTAATACTGCTCTGTAATGTCATGTTTTTTTTTTTAGTATAAAAACAAAATCAGATTTGATAAAAAAAAAGACTAATTTCAGGGAAATCTGCCAATAATTTGATCTAATGTGTAACTTGAAGTCAGTGTCTTGCACAAGGTCACTTCAGCAGGGCACAAGATTGCTGTGGGTATGAACCAGGATTCTCTGGCTGAGAAAACAAAGGTATCAGTAGATGCAGATTAGCCCACAACTTGGTGCTGCACCATAGTTTATACATGTGTAATTCACTCTGAATTAATCACCATTTCAGGGGCAACCTATTGAAGACACACAGGTGGAAAAAACACGAATAAGAAATCCGAGGCAGCTACAGGAAGCACGATCCGTGTGTGAAGTTAAAAGCATTTCTGAAAGGTGACAGCTTCTTCTACTTGCATGTCACTCTTTCATTCCAGAATAAATTTGTCTGTCACTCTTTCTCCTGCTCCCTTCCTCCCTCCCTTTGTTGGACAGTGATCCCCTATTTCGTGACATGGGGGCATTACGCTTTCAGTTTGAATGCTTGTCACTTGCGTGACAAAGCAGGAAAGGATTGAGAGGTTCAAAATGTCAGGAGAGAATGTGGACCAGGGAAGTGCAGAGTGAGTGTGATGGGGGTGTTAGTGTGTATTTTTGTTTATGCCACGATGGCAGGGCTCAGGAGCAGAGCTGCTGCAGACCAGGGAAAGGAAAAGAAGCGGTAGAGAGAAACAGGAGTCCATTTGACACCAGGCATTAACATGTGCCGGATGGTATCGGGACAGTGTCTGGATCTGATAACTGGTAACTGGATGACAATTATTTGGCATAAAAAACAATTATCTCTAGTACACAGATTTCTTAAATTCTAATTGTTGTCCCTTCAAGAAATTGCAGCCAAAATGCAGACTGTTTCTTCCAGACTAATTATGACAAAATATAAAAGTAAATCATTTTTCTGGCAAGTTTGCTGATCCATTTGTGATAGCCCCATCACACCTTAAAGCTACTCCATGCTATGCTGTGACAAAACGTGACCTCAGGAAGGAGAGGCATTGAATCGGCCAGAATCATATGAGATTAATGCATCCACCCAGAATGCAACAGGCTCCTGCATGCTCATCTATCAGCAGAGCCAACCAGCTGTCTGTGACATAAAAGTACACTACGGTAATTGGTGTGGCCACGCTCATGAGCAGGGCATTAACAGGGCATGATTTCCAAAACATGTAGACAGACATGGTACAACAGAACAAGGAGCAGCTAAAGTGAGCTGTACTGTCATATGTAGTTTCTGAGCACCCTGATACCTATTTGTGTGATTTCTTGCTTGGATGTACACATTGAATATTATTCATATTTATGTGGCTACAATATATGAACTGGAAATAAACTTCATTTGCACTTTGCTAATTAGGCAAAATGAGTCTCTGACAATCTTCAGCATAAGTCTTCAGCTAGTCTTGTGTTAATTTACATGTAAATTTCATGTGTTTTTACTTTACAGTGTGGGCTTTACACAATAAACAGGAATGCCAGGAACAAAGGGGATCAGACAGATTTTTGGGAGAGAAGTGAGCAGTGATAAAGAGCTTGTCAGCAAAGAAGCCCGACAGCCAGCAAGCTACAAGGCCTGGACACAAAACCGGCCACTCCACTTGATGTCCAACTGTGCTGCTGACAGCTGTCATACATGGCATGTATGATCAGAATTCATGAGAAAGGCTTTTCTGCAAAAAACAGAAATTTGGCTAAAGAATGATCCTGATAATCAAAATTTCTCTTCTACACCACTAATTAAGGGTGTAAATGTTTCAATAAATGCGCATTCCACATAATCCCACAGTGTATCAGTTTACAATGTATATAAACTGAAACTGTTAAAAGAAGAGTAGTCTACCAGGTCGTGAACCGAATTCCAGTTCACCTAAACTGGTTGAAAGAGTTGGTGCCACAAGGAGAGTATACAAAAAGTTTGTTTACAGAGATGATGCAGACACAAACAAAATACACAAGTCAGAATTTCACCTCAATATGATTTAGTTATTTTGTTTGTTAGAAATGCACCTGCACATATCAAAACACACGCATAGACTTGTACACACAGACACACACACACACAAAACACACACACACACACCTTCTCTCGTACCGTATCTGCTGAGGGACTTGGTAAATGTGGACGAGTTGGAGATGTTGTAGGCTGAGTTCTGTTTAGGCACCAGGGCAATCACTGAGCCATCTGTCACCTAAAATGGGATTTTCAACATCAGTTAGCACTGCAGAGAACGTCCAGCAGCAAGATTATAGTTCAACGACACACATTTACTACTCTGTTCAAACGGAATTTCTTTTCCAAACTACTACTTTTCTCAGGTATTGTAAGCGTAAATTTCTTTTTTTTTTTATGACATGCATCTTATTTTGTAACCAAACACAATGTGAACAAATACTGTTTCACTGTTCTTAAAATGAACCCAAAACAGTGACAAGCACACCAGCAAAACTACTGAGAATTAGCAGGAAAATCAATGAGGAGCTATTGTTCTGGCACGACACAAAGCATCATGGGATTTATGCTGTGCTTGAGTAGCGGGGTACCTGGTAGTGAGCCAGGGTGTTGAGTCTCTTCCAGTCATTGTCGATCTTTGTGGTGACATCCTCATCTTGAAGGATGATGCGAGCCATCCTGCCCTGTCGCCATTCTGTCACACACAAAAACACGCAGACAGAGGAGATACGGGTAAGACTGTGCATCTTTGTTTAATATAAGGGAATGAAGACAGAAAGAGACATGGACTGCACAGAGAGACTCAGTGGCCACTCTTAAGGAACACCAATCGCTTTGCACCATTAACTCCCTCCATCAAGTTGCTGTGACTAACTTAAGATGCAGATGCGAATATTTAGTGACTTAATAAAATTTAGAATGGGTGTAATACATAATTTAAGTGACTTTTGGCTCCTTACTTGAATATATTGTTGTGCAGAATCACCTCTCCTGTCTGAAGGGCCCCCTCCTGCTTCAGAGAGCCCTTGAACCGATTCCCTCTTTTACCCCCTGTGGTGGTGCACCTGTGCTCTGTGTCTATACTTGTTGTGTGTGTGTGTGTGTGTGTGTGTGTGTTGTGTGTGTGTGTGTGTGTGTGGCGGTTCTTCCTCTCCTCACCCAGGTCCATATCTGAGGCCTTTGGTCTCTGGGAGTACGGCGTTCCCTTGTACACAGCATCCAGCAGCTTCTCCTTCACCTGCGTCACGGTGTCACAGTTCAGACTCTTCACTGTCACCTCGGGAGCGTTTTCATTCTCTGGGTTCACACAGTGCAGCGTCTACAGAGGCGGAGGACAGAGGGCAAAGGCCACAGGTTACATTTAGACCCGGAGGTCAGCACAGACTAGGAGCGTTAACTATTGACGTGGGGAAGCATGACCCTGTGATGATTTTTGACTTGCAAAGCAACAATTCACACAACATTTTAGAATCAATATTTAACTGTGGAACAGGGCATTTCATCAGAATCAGAAGTCCTGTTCGTGTTAGACTTGTCTTATGTTTAATTCACAAAGCTCAGAGGATATTTTGTGGCTTTGTAGATAGCCAGTGATGCCAGCAACTGCAAAATGGCCTTTGATTTAGAATAGTGGACACAAATCCACATGAATGCACAGCATCGACTGTAAGTGTGCATCGGTTCTACACTCTGCTCCAGGACTCAATGTATGGTCCAACTGTCTGTGTCCACTAGTATGTGTATGTGTATACTGACCAAAGTTTTGTAGTCAATCTGCTGTCTGATGAGTTTGTCCTCGCTGAGGGAGTAGCGGGCCTCTCCTGTGATCGCGTCTATTGGTCCCTTCTCCATTTGCTGCTTCATGGCACAGTACAGCATGAAGAGAGGCTCACCGGCACACTCCTGGAAGCAGGAAGCAAAGATGGAGGAGGAAGTAGGAGGAGGGAGATAGGTAGAAGTGAAAGGTGAGGAGAGGACAGGGGAAAAGACGGGGAAAGGAAGAGAAAAAACGCTTGTTAAAATGCAAACAGCTATGCAACTGTGCAAAAACTTTACCTACAAAAAAGTACACAACAGCAGAAAGTGCATAGCTTTGCTGAGCAGCTCTCCAATTATATTTCTAATCTTCTTGAAGGCAACCACAGGCAGCGCAGAAAAGGACAAGGCCATGGCCTGTGTTGGCTAACGGTGTGCTGAAAATTGACAGAGAACAACACACACACACACACACACACACACACACACACACACACACACACACACACACACACACACACACACACAC
>JBBMJY010000018.1:9558106-9568913 GCA_037833715.1 Toxotes lorentzi
ACACACACACACACACACACACACACACACACACACACACACACACACACACACACACACACACACACACACTATTTTTCTCTCACATACTCAAGCCTGTCCCCTGTGTCTCTTCTTTGGGAAAAACACCCTTTATAAATCTCTTTTTGTGTGTTTGTGTGTGTGTGTGTGTGTGTAAGTGAATGAGCAAGAAGGAGAGAAATCAGAGAAAGTGTGAGTGTGAGTGAGTGGCAATTGATGGAGGAGTTAATAGAAGGTTAACGACTGAGGGGTGAAAAACGCTTGGAGAAGCACTTTGGTGTGTGAGACGTGTCAACCAGGCAACGAGCACTGGGATGTTGGGCCCCTTGTCTCTCTTTTCCTCGTTCTCTCTCTCTCTTTCTCTTTTTCTCTCACTTGTTCTGCTGTCCTGCCAACTAAGCACTGCCAGCTTGTACAGCTTTTAGGAACTGGAATTAATGTTTAAAGCCAGCACTTTATTTGCATCATATCAGTGTCTTTAAAAATGTCCTTGGTCTCACAATGTTCTTCAAATCAATGCTGTTTGACCAACGATTCACATTTTCTAACATGCAGCTTTGTGGCTTCAGGCAGTGTATTGCAAGTCCTGCCCTCTGCCCCTCAGCTGGGCATGTTCATGCATCAACACATGTCAGTCATCTTAGTGAGCTGTCAGATGAACTCTGTGGGATAATCTAGCACTGCCTGCCTCCTATGGAGAAAACACAGCACACCGGCAGATGTCCTCTCTGTCTAGCAGCATGCAAACCAGCTCTGTGCTGCAGCTCAGCCCTTCTGCCTGCTTCAAATGGTGCCAGTGTTGGAAAAGCAATACTGCTGCTCCATGTTTATGTCTGATGTGTGTTTAGCTTTTCTGTCTTTTCACTTCAGTGTCCTGTTGCCATCACTTTAATATATCTTTTATCAGTTTAATCATACTATAATAATTAAAATTTGCCATATAGTAACATTTTGCCGCTGTATGGCAAATTTTAAAACTGAAATTTTACCCAAAGCAACAGACAGGACTTCAGGAGCAGAATTAGAGTAACCATGACACTGCAAAGGAGAACAAGTGAACCCTTAGAATAGGCTAATGGATAAAGGTTTTTTTTTTTTTCTAACCCCTGTTCCCTTTGGTGGGTGGGTAAAAGCTCCATCTGCTTCCTCCCTTTGAACAACTACTTGACCTTTACTCATCTCTATTCACACCTGGCTGAAATTTTTCCAGACCTTTCTTTTATGTAACCTTAAAAAAAACTCAGGAGAAAGACAGGCACTGAATAGCAGCGGTTAGATTAAAGCTTGGCTGGTAACCTTGCTGCTGGCTACAGAAAGTCTTAACTACAGTTTTAATTTTTCCAATCCTTTCATTTCCGCCTCTGACTTTCTCTTGCACCCTTTGTTCCTTTTTCATTTTAAAACCTTCCTCTCATCCCTCTATAACGATTTCTACCTCTTTTTTCCTGTTTCTAAACACTTTCTTCCACCTTTTCCTGCCCTTTCTCTGCTTTTTTTGTACAAAGTTCATAAACACAGCTGCTCTAAAAGATCCCAAGCAGCTTCCCTGGTAACCCATTCCCCTGTCTCTGAACCCAATTCTGGCTGTCCAGTCTTGCAAATGGAGCCAAAACACACAAATACATGCACACCCAAAATTGACACACTCATACACACAGATGCTAACTGGGACCCCCGGGGGTTTGGCGGCTTTGCTGTCCACCAGAATGCCTGTCCTGGCTGGGGTTTAAGGCCCCGCTGCTAACTGATTAGCTGCAGCGATGTTTGAATGTGGAGAATGTGTGAGTGGAAACAAGAATTTAGCACAGTTTAAGCCTCAATAATTCCCTCTGATTCCATATCAGAGAGAAAGGAATTCAAAAAGAGAAAGAAAAACACACAGACAGAGAGACAGACCGAGAAATGAGAGAATGCATTTGTGTAAGATCTCTGGCTTCCTCTTTTGCTAAGCCCCAAAGCTCTGAAGGGGGATACAAACACACAAGTATGCATACAGGCAACCACACACACACCACACACATATACGCATTCCTCGCTCAAAAAGAATCCAGCCAGGGACACAAAGAAGGACAGGTTAGTGCGACAGGCTACAGCGATCACAACAACATGGCCAGCTATGTCTGAACAGGGCTTCAGACTCTGCAGATTCCTCAGTTTGGAGAAAGGAGAATTTACCACATGAAAGGCAGAGGTAGGGGATAGGTAGCCAGCTGCCTTATCTAATGCTGCAGCTGTGAATGCGTGTGTCTGTTGGTGAGGCATTTTCCTATTCTCAAACACCAGTTATATTAGTATTGCTTCAAAAGTTGTGTGTGTGTGTGTGAGACAGACAATTTTACCTTGAGGAACTTGTAAAGCAGGAAGGTGAACCAGTTGGTGAGCATCTTCTCAGCGACTGACTCCGTCCTGGGAGAGACATGAAAGAAGGAGAGAGAGAAGAAGGCAACGGTTAAGGGTGAGAGGGAAATAATAGCAAAAAGAGAGGAGGACAGTGAAAGGATGGGAATGAGGAGTAAGAAGGAGAAAGAGCACAATATCAGCATCATATCAGCATTATGTTTTTCCACCACCTCCCTAGGCAGCAAATTAATCTCTGCACAAGACACTGGGAAGTTTTTGGACTCATCTCAGCCCACTACTCCCTGTTTCAACAAGCCCCCCCCCCCAAAAAAAAAACAAACCAACTCATCTTCATTAAAAATACAGCAATTAGTATAATTCGCTAACTTCTCTCGTTAATCACAAACCTGCCGTGTAATGAGGGGAACCTCTGCATGTGCACGCTCTCGAGCAGAAACACGTGAATAACTGGCGAACTAAATGAAAACAGAGCAATTAAAAGGCATTGTAATTAACGGATTTATTGTGCCTAATTTGTTAAACAGCTGAAAGGAGGACCAGCACTAAGGATAAGGAGGGCCGAAACCACCAAAAAAAAAGTATTTCTCCCTCTTTGTCATCGTCCTCAGATTTACCTCCTCACTTTCCACGTTCCTTCCTTTTCACATTAGGGAGCTTAATTATCCATTCATTGTTTTCTGTTAGATTAATAGGGGATGCGTGAACACTATAGCACTCTCTGGAACTTTCTAGACTGCTGGGTTACTGGGTTCTCTAACTGGGCCACATTCCCACACTTGTAGTAAATATTTGTCTCTTTTTGTCATTAGCACGGTACAAGTTGCAAAAGCGTGAAGAAAGGTACATTTTGTTGAGAAATGATAGCTTAAGATCCCATTTTCTTGTCAACTTTGCACAAAAAAAAAGAAAAAACTTTTTTGTTTTAGAAGTAACGGAAAACACAGGAAACTAGGTCAATGGGCTAGTGAATCCAGCGAAGGCCTGTAGCAGGAACAAGACACGAACTCCTACGCTGCAGCAAGCCTCCCTGTTTGACTGTTGAGTGTTGTTTGATGTTCATGGCTGTCAGCAAAATATACCAAATGAAAGATGAGGCAGAGCGAAGGATTGGAGGGCGAAGGACGAAGGAAGCGAATACACCTGGACAGAACACGTTTTTGGGCACGTCAGGACTCGATAGTGGGCGACTTGTAACATCATCTCAATCAGGGCGGATACGTTCTGGCACCCATTGTTTCAAAGTTCCTAAACATGCTACAGGAGGAGGGGCTGATGCAGCTTTCCTGGCCACACACAGCGACTCTGATCAACCCGATAAAAGAGCATCGTTTCACAACTGGAGATGGAAATTCACATGCGAGCCAACTATTAAGTCATTCTCCTGCTCTTTTCTGTGTATATATCTAAAAATAAAAATTTCTAAAGCCTATCTTTTGCAGCAAAAAGACCAAAACAGGGTGAACCATGTGTAATAATTGCTGAGCTTATTAATGCCAGCTCCTGAGGCTAGTGTAGTTAACAGGGACAGCGTGTTGTGACCGTATGCCCCAAGAGGGGATTGGAAAAGGCTTCACACAGGCACACTGGCTGTGAGTCATTTATTTGATTAGATTTTTAATTAAATATCTCTCCGAGGAGAAGGAGGAAAGAAAAAAAAAACATAACTTTTATCATTTAATGTCTAATTCCAATTTATTTGGAGACAGGCCATTTCTCTAATTGTATCTTTCCTTAAATACGCGTATCTTTTCCTGCCCGACTGTCTGCAGTAGTTCATTTTAACTTCTCTTTTCTCCCGCTTCCTATCTACTCTCCTTCCATATCACACCTTTCTACTTTCTTAGAGGCGTATTCTTCTTTCTTCCTCTCCTCCATCACCCTCATATGTTTCACCCTCCATCATTTTGCCTCCAACCCAAGTGTCCCCCTAGAAACTTTGCCCTCTCTTTCTGTCAATCACCATCTCCCTCCCTCCCTGTGCTCCATCCACCTTTCTTGCTACCTTTTCACCTCAAATTCATTTCCTCCACTGCTGCACATCATCCCTTTCCCCCTTTTATCAATCCTTTCTCTCTCTTGCCCTCACACCCTCCCCTGTATCTTCCTCTTCTCTCCCTTTACATTGCTTGTCCCCCCATCCCAGCCCACTCCCGGGAGTGTGTGTGTGCTCAGGGGTGTAATCCTCTCTGACAGGAACAGAGTTGAAAGATAGAGATGAGGGAACGTCACATATATGCCTCTAAAAGCTACAATCACTGTTCCCTGCCTTCAGCTGTCCAGAGAAAAAACAAATTGCTTGACATTCTCACAGAGCACCATCTTCTGTTTTGCATCATTTCCTGTTCTCTTCCTATTTTAGCAGCATCATTAGTATTATTATTTTCTTGGTTTTGCATGTGCTTTCCCACTGCTATGACAACCGGTGGGCAAGGAACACAGGGAACAATGACGAGTGTCAAAGCTTATTTGTTGTTTTTTATGAAGGCTAAATGGTCAGGATGGGTATTTATCTTCTCAAGGACGCCAGGCTGGAGTACGTTAAACAAAGGCCAGAGCACACGTGCACATGCAAAGGGACATAACCTCAAACTATCTCTGCATATCTGTGACGTGTTTTCGAGCAGAGCCTGACACAGTTTCGACCCCCTCTTGTCGTACCTCCTGAGTAAGAGCTTGGGGTGGTTCTTGCTCTCCAGGTTTTTGTCGATGAGGTCAGACAGGAGCTGTTTGAGGACGCCCGTGGCGTACTCCATCTCCCCCTGCAGCGCCGTCATGATGAGGGAGGCCACGTTGCCCCGGTCTCGCATGGAGAATGACCGCTGCGCCTCCAGGGTGCGGATGAAGGTAAGCAGGAAGTGCTTTTTGGTCAGAAGCTGGCCAAACAGCGTCAGGGCCTTCTCCACATTGGCGGGGACCTGGAGGAGAGGGGATGGAGGTGATGATGGTAGGGAGTGTGAAGAGAGGAAGAGAGGGTTGGGTAGTCATTTGTTGGACACAAGGAAGAGAAAAATGAAAGGAAGGCATGGATGGAGGAAGCAGGAATTTGGGAGAGAAGAAGAAGAGAAAGAGGCAGAAAAGCAGGAATGGAGTGCAAGGAAGAAGGAAACAGGTTAAAAGAAGGGGGAGTAGGTAGGGACAGATAAAGAGGTTGAGAGCAGGATGAAGAGGAGGATGTGGAGAAAAGAATTGGTTGTGAATTATAGTTGAGAAATGGATTAATGAGCATGTGTGAAAATGAGGAATATCAGATGAAGGCAACACTGGGAAAAGAGCCACACATTCACATGCACAAATATATCTGCAATACACTTTATCCACATAAAGGGAACTTCATGTAGATGCTGCTCCAGGTTCCAAAGACATCCACAAAACAAGGCTTTCAAGGTTTGCACTCTTGCCTCTCTACCTATTCTTGTCCCCATCCTCTCTCCTTTTTCCCGAGCTCACTGTATCTCTCTCTCTTTACCTCCCCCCATCCCTCAGTGCCCTCCTTTCAACCGATTCTTTTCCTCTCCCAAAGCAACGGGCAGAATGTGAGCTTCATGCTGTAATAAGAAATTGATCTGCCTGCTAGCGTACTACTGTGGCCTGTGATTGCCTGGGCCATACAAATGAAAATCCAATGTCGCGCTACACTATCCCTTTGGAATACAGTTGATAGCACGAGCAGATACCGCATGTCTCAAAGCTCCCTGCAGCCGCCACCATACATGCGTGTCAGAGGAGCGTAAGTGTGCATTTCCATGTAATGTATGTGTGAGAGTCTAATATATACAGACAGATGATGGAAGCACGCGCACATGCTGCGTTACGGTGTCCACGCAACCCTGGCTCACGTGAGTGAGAGTGTGTTCCCTCTCCTTGAGGAATGAGAGGTGGCGGAGGGGAGAGTATTTTATTGAACATGTGAACATTGCTTTTTCAGGAGCCTCAAACAGGCTCGGTCCTGTAGAGGCAATCTATCACTTGCACCAAGTCTTAGTGGAGCTCAGACATTGCTCACTCCCCAAAAAAGAACCGTCCCCTTCACTGTATTACATCAAACTGGAGCTCACCACAAAAAAATTCCTTTCACCTGAAGTTTTTTTTTCTTTCCGGTATAGAACTCTCTTCTGCCTCGTTGTACACATTCACATAGTCCAGCTCTGACATGATTGTTGTGCTAACGGAGCTGAGCCTGTAAAACTTCAGAGGGTCTGCATAGAGTTTCCTTTCTTCTAAAAGGAGGTGTGTTTCATCCATGCACACTATTTCAAAATATACATCTACAAAGACAAACAAGGGGCAACTTTCATTCACCCAGACTGTTTGTGTGTATGAGTGTGCGGAGTGCTCTCTACTGACCCGTACCTCCATCTCCTTCAGCACAGGATGGTCCTCAATCCCAGGAAAGAGGACCCTCATGGCGTAGGTGCGATAGTCCAGAAAAGGGATTCCTGCTCCGTCCAGCTCTTGGGTGAGTTCATGGATGTCTGTCTGCAGTTCTGCAAAGGCTGCACACAGGAAAGGACAAGGAGATGTGAAGGTGTAAAGGTTAGGAATTGTAACTTTGATGGTGGTTATAACCAGTTTAAAACCTCCAATTTTGGAGTTTCACTCTCAAACAGTGATTATTTTTCCTCCTCAAAAAATGGGGAAGTGTTTAAGAATTAAGACCAAAGGGAAAACAAAAGAAGAGAGAGGAAAAAAACTTTTTCACAGTGCAAAATAAATCGCGTTAAAACACCTGCAACTCTAGAGTGAGTCTTCATCGACTATTCACGCCTCAGTCAACCTGATCTCCAAAAACAGCATGTTTTAGAGAGGGGAAAAAAGCAACATAGGTGAAACTGAGGAAAAGATGGAGGCGTGTGGAGGAGTAGCAGTGAAAAGCAGCATTATGTGATCGCTCTGTGCTGAGAGCGGAAAGAAAGATGGAGGGAGGAAGAAGGAGACGGAGGATGGAGAGGAAAGTGTTCTGGTGCTCAGTGGCTGGAGGGGAGTTCAGGATGGAATTGCACACAGGAACATGAGCCTGTGAGTACACACACATTACGCTGCCACCTCACATGCTTGTACTCTTGCAGCCACACACACACACTTCTCCTGTCTTGCCCCTCAGCTGAACACATAACCTAGTGCCCAGATGATTTATGTGAGCGCATGTGTCAATGTTTTTACACATTTTCCATTCTGTGTGTTCTGACCCCATTCTGTATACTCCACTGGCTTCACAAGTCACATTTAGAGGGAACAAATGGGATCAAATCCATTCTCCCACTCATATCCCACACAATAGTGCATGTAGTCGGTGCTTTTGGTGAGCTCGCGATTCTATTTTATAAACATAAAACTCCCTTAAGAAGGAAATATACAGCTGTATGGTTCCACTGGCTTGAATCTGTGTGTGAGAGTGTGTGTGTGCGTGCCCTATAGCGTCATCCAAAATACACTAACACATGGATACACAACCCAAACAAATAACGAACTAAAGCCCAGACTAACAGATGGCTTGTGTCACCCTATCCCTCTCTTCCTATCTCTCTTTTTCTCCCTCTCTCCTCCCTTCAAAGTGACATCTTAGAGGTCACCTCTCTCTCCCCTATGGTTGCCTCTCCTCAACTACATCCCTCCATCTTGCTGTTTTTTTTTCTCTTGTTAGCTCCCTCCTGCCGTCCATCTCTCTCTGCATCTCTAATCGATCTTTTTTTTCTCTACCTTACCTTCCTTTCACTCAATTTCTTTTCATCCATCTTTCTTTAAAGTCAATATTTTTGCTTGTCTGGTACATATCTGTTTGTCTTTTGACCAGGACTTCCCTGAAAAAAAGCAGTTCATTCCACCTTCCCACTATACATTTATCCTCTTTTTCCCATATATTCTAATCACTTCCCATCCCTCCACTCTATGCTGTCGTGTTATTTGTCCACCCATCCCTTTCAGCACCTAAATATTTACAATTATCTGTCTCCCTTTATCCCTCACTACTTTCATATCCAACATGTTCTCCCTTTCCCTAATACCATCCTTCCCTGCTTCCCTTATCGCTGTTTTTCCTCTCTCATAATCTTCCTATCCATCTTCTCCCTTCTTCCACCTCACCCTCCTCCTCCCATTCTCCTCTCACAAGTTGTCCAGCTTATTTATCTCCCTCGCTCCGCACCCTTCCTTCCATCCATCCTCTTGTTGTCTTCCAGACAGTGGTGACAGCGGAGGACAGACAGGGTCAGGGCACCTGGACTCACCGCCACACACCCCAGCCAATCATTGTTTGACCTGATGTGTGAGTTTGTGTGTGTGCGCATGTGAGTGCAGGGAGTCGCGAAAGAGCAGGACATGAAGAGCTGAGCGTCAGGGGGAGTGGCATGAAGTGCACACACAAAGTCATTCTCTGAGCAGATGACTGGCACAGTCCTTCATGACTCAAGCAAACAAATATGCTGAGAAGTGTAAAAGGCGCAGGTCGCTCCACAGTCTTTACACTTTAAGAGCAGTTTCATCTCAGTGACGATGTCAGGGGTTAGACTCAGCTTTTACATTTTTAACTGTTAGCTCACATAATCTCAGGGAGTGGACTGTGGAAAACTTTGTATTTACCATGGTCGAGTAATCTGACTGAATTACCACTTAATTTCAGTTCATTTATTCAGCCTGATGTATTCATCATGCCAACGTCACTTGGACTCAGATACTACAGTAGCAGTTGATAGAAACAGTTAACAGAGTACTCCAGCGATGTAGCATTGTTGGACTTTTGATGGGCAGCTCATGCAGTAGAACCAAAGATATCGTCTTTTTTTATTTCACATATTCTTCTTCCTTGTCAAAACATGGCTCCTACATTACCCACAATGCAACTCAACTGCAGGCTACAGGGGTCTGGTAATCTCACTAGGTCAGACCTTACAATATCCGCACTAGTAACTAGAGTAAATTTATGTTATTGATATAACTGAGGTTCACTAAAACAAGTGATCTCTAATATAAATGTATTCTGATGATCATGGCTATCAGTATTCTCCTTCTCTTCCTGCCCATCTGCTTCTCTCTCTTGCCAGACAAACCAGTAACAGCATCACTCGGCTCTCGCTGGATCCATGCTGTCTCCTGTCAAATGAATATATGCTAATGTACTGGTGTGTAAGTCTCTCTCTCTCTCTCTCTCTATCTCTCCCCCTGCTTTAGTCATCGCCAAACCCCCTCCTTCCTCACTATCCCTGACTTTCCCACCTCTGTGCCCTGTATCTATCTAACCTCCGTCTCTCAATGTGGATGGTAGTGAGGCCAGCCAGGCGGCTCTCTCGTGGGGTGGAGAGTCAACATCTGGTGGCTGGCTCAGATCAAAGCACCCCTCTGGAAACACACCAACGCCCACGCACACACACAAACATACACGCCGCTGCCACCTAACAGCAGGGGGACAGTTGGCAGCGAGAGAGAGGGAGAAACAGAGAGCGAGAAAGAAAACAGAGAGAGAAATGGATAGGACTGCTGAATGGGAGTTGTGTAGCAGGTAAAGCTGCAGCGAGGGAGAGATTTACAGAAAGTTATTTGGGGAGAAAGTTTAAAATATGAGCATGAAAAGCAACTAGGAGAACATCAGCATTATATAAGTAACTTTTGAGAGATGAGCTGCTAGCGACACACCCCCTCTTGTGGCCAGATTTTGTCGAAACTCACCCTCTTTGCACTCAAGAGCCACCCTGGATTCCAGGTTGTCCATCTGCAGCTGAAGCCGCTTGAGGGTGCGGTCAGCATCCCGTGACTTCCTCTTATAAGCAATCAGCACCACAATGATAACCAGCAGGAGCAGGCCACCACCTCCTCCGATCCCGATGATGGCAGGCAGGGTGAGCAGGCTGTCTGAGTAGATCTGCAAGGTGCCTGGTGAGTATTCAAAACCTCCAACACGCACCTAGTAGACAGACATAAATGAAAAGGGTGCATCATTGTATGTTGAACCAGTGGGTGAGAGACACCACACGCATACACAGAAGAAGATAATATCAGGCAGAAACTAAATTAGCTGCTGCTGCCAACATTACAGCTTGCAGAGTGTGAGAATCATGCACAGACTATACAGAAACATTTTTACATCTGTTACAGGGTTACTGTACAGTGCCACAATTTTTTGGACTACACCTGGCCACAACTGCAATAAATCCAATATAATAATAAAGAATTGGTGCCAATACTAAATCCCACGTTGCATTTATACTGGTAAACCAAGCTGTGCAGAGTCAGGCCAAGTGAGGGCCGACACTCCCCAAAACCCTATATATCTGGGTTAGGGGAGGCAACATCTAAGCCCTGGGGCCGTCTTTGGAGCCACAAGAACACATACAAGTCTACACGACCACACACACACACGACCACACACACACACACACACACACACACACACACACACACACACACACACACACACACACACACACACACACAC
>JBBMJY010000018.1:9578117-9597490 GCA_037833715.1 Toxotes lorentzi
CTGTCTGTCTGTCTGTCTGTCTGTCTGTCTGTCTGTCTGTCTGTCTGTCTGTCTGTCTGTCTGTCTGTCTGTCTGTGCTTCCCTCCTGCGCTTTTTCTGGCTGATAGATTTGAAGTGGCAGATCAGGCTGGTCGTGTCTCTGTGTGATGTAACTCCCTCCCTAGCAGACAGGCAACCAGCTGTGACCTGCTGGGAAACTTTGTGCCGCTGCCAGAAACTTTGTGCTCGACTCCAGTGGCTCATTCCACTGTGCCCTCCCCCCTGTCAGGGGGAGACACCGCTGACCGAGCAGCGGGTGTATGGCTACCAGTGAGACTGTGTGTGTGTGTGTGTGTGTGTGCATACCTACATATGTACATAATCTGCGTATTGAACAGGTGCACTTGCATTGTGAGGTCTGGGAATTTTCATTTAAATGCAGCACACAGTCACAAGATTAACACTAGTATGTGTTTCGCGTCACTCATCGTCTGCTAACATCCTACAGTGCACTGCAAGTGTGTATAAATGGGCGTGTGTGCATTGTGCAGGCATGATGGCAGACGGCACAGTGTGAAATTTTGAACATGAGAAGAGCAAGCTGATCTGTACACAAATCCTCCCCCGTTATCTGCTGTGAAAGTGAAATTCACAGAAAGATGGAAGATGAAAAAGTGAAAACCTATTTTGGCAGCTCTATCCCGGTGGCTTGCGGTGGGGTGGGGCTGGGTGTCTGAGCAAAAATGGCAAAAAAAAAAAAAAAAAAACGGGACTCGGGCATCTTTGTTGGACATATCCCTGCTGTCTCCCAGGAGGCTCTTTGAACAGCGTCCTCAGACTGAGGGGACTGAAGAGCGAGTGAAGATTATAAAAAAAAAAAAAATTTACAAAAACAACAACAACAGAAAAAAACAGGTTTGCCACATTCCACTAGTGCTGCGTTTCCATGGAAACCATTTTCACAACACTGTCACCATGAAGAGCGCCTGTGGTGCCGCGTGCGTATTTTTGACAAGGCCACACAAAAGAAACCCAAGAGGGGATATGGAAAGAAAGAAAAGAGAGGGAAAGAAAAGGGGTTGCAGAGGGAGATAAGAGGATGAGTGACTGGGGGTAAATAGGTTGATTAAAGCTGAGGCCCCATTGAATACAAAGACACATTAAAGAGATGGACTCAACCAGTTCATTACCGTGGCCATAAAGGTTATTGCTGCTCAGTGAATGAAAGGCCAAGACTATTATGTTCACCTTTCTTGGGATGTGCTACAGAGCTTTAAATTGGCCTTTACTTTTCTTTTGATATGATATAAAAAGAACTTGAGAGGTCCAAGCTCATTAGTTTAACCTGTCACTTGTTGCCTGAAAGAAGGAAGCCACAGTAATAAAAACACCAGCATTTTGGAGAATTTGCTCTAAAAGGAGAAAGAAGAAAACCAGACGAACTCTGGACTAAAGCTTTGGCTGTAATAGAAAAATGAAAAAGTAAAAGTGGTTTTATAACATCATAAATCATTTCAGTATATAGGTGCTTGCTTTAGTTCACCAACAATCTTTTCTGCTCGGTTTCTTTTCTCTGCCATCTGCCAGACACCATACATGGGTGGATTTAGTCCAGAGCTCAGTTCACTGTCAGTTTGCCAGGAAGGGACTCAAAGAAACAATAGAGTTCCTGGCTTGAGGAATTAGAGTCATATCAAATTGGATCTATGTCTCCTCTTCTTGAAATCCAGGCACAATCTCTTGCAGAGTGACTGACAACAGAAGATAACAGTGGCAGATCACTCTTAAAAAAAAAAAGGAAAAAAAAGAAAAAAGAAAAATTGCTTCAAACATGAGTTCAAAGCAAAGCAGGCAAAATGTGAGTTACCAATTACCAGCAACACCATAGCATTCCTTTCAAATTATAGTCATATCTCTGACAAAAATGTGGGCCTTGCACTTATGTCATTCACAGCACAACTGAACAATGATATCAGCATCCCAGAGACAGGCTACACTGTCATTCTCACAATTGCTGTGAATTACAGTACTGCAGGTCTTCATCTTACTGGCTGCATTTTTCAGACCTGCAGCAAATCAAAGGCAGTAACCAGGGGAAAAAGGCGATACCAAAAAGGAATTACTATAATTATTAAAAAGAAACTATGGCAGAGTGATGAAGGAAGTGATGGGGGTACAATGCATTATGACTCATAATTCTCTACAGAGCAGCGTAAGTCAAAAAGAAAATTTCACATTGAGAGAAATCAGCTATAAATAGCTACAATTTTACCCCTGCATTTCAGAATTTAATTCAGCTACATTTGATTATATCTTGCATCAACAACAATGCTACATGCACATTGTTCTCCACAGTCTCTGCCTCCTGAACAGCACAATGGAAGTTTAAACTGTCCATTTTCCTGGTGAAATCAACCTCTATAAATACCTCTATAAACAGCAGGACCTTTGTGATTAAATGGCAATACAGGATTTAGTCCTTAGAAATCAATACTGGATGCCATACTTAATAATTATTAGGTATAATAATTTGCCATAACTGTATTGTCATAGATAACTGACGTATTTAACAAGTAGCACTATAATTATTACATACCATCAGTGAAAGAACAAAATATAGATGTTTGGAGCACTTTAGATTCACTAACCTCTCAAACCGACAGGGGTGAAGTCCTATCTTCACAGACACAGCGCTGCCTGCATTGAGATGACTGCCCTCAATGGTGATTCTGGTTCCCCCAGACAGTGGGCCGGTGGAAGGATGGACACGGTTAAAGTACGGAGACTAAGGAGTGACAGATTGACAGGACAGAGAGGGTCAAGCATGATTTTTTGGCTTTACCATGGATATCATATGCACTTTTAAAAACTTCCATACAGATTTCTCTTAGCTGTATCTTGAACTAAAAACACTTACCACAAAGGTGAAGGCCTTGGTTGAGACTGCTTTGTAGTCGGGGTGAATGCAGTCCCTCACGCAAACCTCCACTTGAGCCTCCTGGACCCGGTAACCTGTTGCATCGTTGAGCCGACACACAATCCTAAAACACAGAGAAACACAGAGGTGGAGAGATAAGTTTGATTAAATACATAGGGTTTACGGTTTTGCTGTTGTTGTCTCCCTAAGAATGAAACTGCTTTTTCAGAAGAAAAAAGCTCAGCTAAACAAGGACTAAGTGAGGAAAAGAGAGAGGGGGAATCGGTATAGGGCAGATGATAGCGCAACATTTCTCTACTGCTCAGAAAAACATTTAAACAGCCCAGAACAAACTATTTCTGTTGCCTTATTCATAAAAATAACAAAAAGCAGACCAAATGCTCTATTAGTTGGAAATCAGCAGCGCTAAGAAAGGGAGGAGTTTTGCGTGTGTATGTGTCTGCATCAGTGTGTACTGCAGAACCATAAGCCTCGCACTTGGCCCTGGGCGCTGGCTGGCTAAATGAAAATCCACTGGAGAAATGATTGAGTGAGGGGAGGAGTGATGGTGTAGCCCACAGGGGGAACACACACACTCATACACACATATATATATACACACACGCACTTACTTCATGTTTCACCCACTGGAGACACACTTGACTGTTAATTAGCCAGAGCAAATGAATGAGACGGAGAGAAAGGGTGAGAGTGCAGAGGAAAGAGGGAGGTAGAAATAGGAGGAGAAAGAAAGGGGAGAGAGGCTGATTAATTGAACGAGCTCATATCCTACACATTCACACCCCCCTCCTTCCTTAGATGAGTTATTAACTCTCCTGTTTCCATCCTCCCCGCAGGTGGCCATGGCAACTGCAGTGCTGCGGTGACAATGAATTTCACATTCCGATGCTGTGAGTTTCCATTGTTTTTATTTTCCCTTTCATTTATTCCCAGGTCTCCCACTAGGCCGTGATTAAAATGCTGGACAGCTCTCAGTTAGAGTCTGCGGCTTCGCTTGCATCATTACCGCACAGATGACAGGTGGCTACATTGAGCTGTTATTACGTGGTTAGAAAGACAGAAAGTTCATGATACAACTGTAAAGATGACAACATCATAAATTATACCTCACTCAATCAAGTAACTGAGGTGAAATCTGATCATAAAAAAATTAAACATATGTCAAATTGTCACACAGAAACTACTAATAAGGCAATAAAAGGAGGGATACCAGGTTCTGTTTTTCTCACTAGTAGCAATGATTTACTTTTCTAAATGTGGAATCAAATCCATCTAGCAAATATTTAATGACTGAGGTGAATGACAAGCATACTAAGAGAAAGCCACATTTTCCTGCAATTTAATTCCACTCCAATCACAGAAACAGGGAGTGTGGGGAGGCTGTGAGAAGTGACAAGTGCTGGAAGAAAGAATGAGAAAGCCGAAGCAAGAACAAAGTGTCTACATTTGTGCACCTCCTTCGCTCCCCTCTCTCCAACAGCTGACTTTTGACCTGTGCTGTCAGTCCCATAACCCCGTCCTGTCTCTTGTGCTATAAGCTCTGATAGGGTCACAGGGATGACGAGAGCAACCAGGCCACTAATGGCACCGTATGGCTAACATCACTTTTAATTAGCATGACAGCCTCACTGCCAGCCGCACCCTCCTCCTCCTCCTCCTCCTCCTCCTCCTCCTCCTCTTCCTGCAGGTGCTATGGCAACAGGCCAAAGCAGCGTTACAGGGCTGACAGAGTTAAACGTCAACACCTTGGTGGTTTTGGATGTGATTGCTAGGACAAAATGAACATGTGGTAAAGAAAAAGTTATAACACGGAAGCAACACTACTACGAATACTCTGAGGCTCCAGAAGCCCTTATAAAAATAGTATGTTCTGTGTGAATACAACAATATATGAGGAAATAAATTATATATCAAGGCTGACATGTCACTGCCATTTTTCTAAACCCATATTGGGAACACCTGTCATCGCTAGTGAGAGAAGCACAGCATTCTGTTGTCCTGACTGCCAAACCATCAAAGTCACATTTCTTCTGTTTCCTTCTTAGCGAGAGGGCAGAGAGAAAACGAAATCTGCTGAGACTGTGCTGCGCAACTCAGCAAATGGAGCATTTGTGTACAAATGACAGCTACATAGTTGGAAATAGAATATTGAGGACACCTCCAGCTGTGACGAGCGTCCCCAGTTTTGCCTCATGCTAAATTGTATCTTCTCTGCTTCTGGATGAATTCAACATGAAACAGAGAGTGTGACTAATCTAATAGTTTAAATGAAGGCCCCAATATTTCTGGTTAGCTATAATAAGGGAGCACCAGCATCACACTGGCTGTGGTTGTCTTTTTTTCTCCCACTCTGAATGAAATCTAATTGACGATTCCCATATTATGACTTACACGAGCACAAAAGAAAATTACTGCAATGAGGCAACCTATTTACAGTTAAGACAAAGAGTTCAGTCATGCCGAATAAACAGATCTTGGAACTTGGAAGAGAGACCTTGGAGCTATGACTGTTTACTGATGTTGAACGACTAGTACTTTTCCCAGAATATACCATTGCAGTTTTTGAATGGGAGGGAAGTTCTACCCGCGGCACCCACCATGATTCAGAATTTCACAGAAAGCAGTAAATATAACTTAGTCAGAGGGAGCGTTCGCATGAAAAGCTTTCATCTGTGGAACAAATTTAGAAGATATACAGCATACCACCCACTTCAAATGTCATTCAATTTCTCCCAGAATGGGCAAAATTAATTCTGATGAAGGTGGTTACACAAGGTAATTCAGATATGACTGAGCTAAACTCAGCTGCTGTCAGATTTACATGGACTGCACTTACACAAAGGCTAGCAGCACCAAACACAGCGTGAGCCCTCTTGTGAGGAATTGGTTCTGCTTGAAAGGGGAAAGCAGCATTTAACCTTTGGAGGTTTTAGTGAAACAGAGGTCTGAGAGAGAGTCACGGTGTTGTGCTTAGCACTCAGTGTCACATCAATATTGGACAAAGACATGCAGGGAAGTAGAGTCTCAGAAACAAGAAGTCTGAGAGTGAGGGGTAGGAGTGAAGCGATGAGGACAGAGATAGTGTCAACGCACTGTTCAGCGCTGATGTACTCGTCCTCCTGAGGGTTGCAGGTCACTTTGCCGATCCGGACTCCATTCTGGATGTCTTTGAACTGCAGACCCAGGTTCTCGCCCGTGATGGTCAGCATGGTTCCTCCCTGCCTGGGCCCCGTCTCCGGATGCAACTGGATGGAAGAACAAATGAAAGAGGACATAAATTTACCAGAACAAGGCATGTGACAAACACTTTTTGTTCCAAAGCAGTACATCATTGAACATATACTGTATGTCTGCGTGAATGACAGTTTACTCATTTATGGTCACCTCCGATTCTGCATGAATCAGACACTTGCCACCTCATTAAAGGAGATGAAAAATGACCTCAGGTCCATTAACTCCACCTCAACTCAGTCAAACATTCGCAGCCTGCCAACTCACACACTTAACCTGGACCCACCCATCAAGCCCTCACTTACATCTTTCATTTAACCTTGTGACGATTAATCTACTCAACACAATTACTGCACACAATGACCTCTGCTCCCAGTCTTTCCTCTAGAGGTCTACGAAAGGTGCGCAGGGGTGCTAATGGCTACCCGAGGCTAGCCCAGCCGCTAATCACGGTCCCATTCATCCAGCCCCAGACACAGACAAAGGCTCCTTTGGTAATCAGTCATTACTAGCATAATTAGGGCTAAAGCTAATTGGATTAGAACCTGGTGAAGGGGGGGTGGGGTCATTTGACGCAGAAGGGTGGGAGTGGGGTGAAAGGGGTGAGACATTGGTGGTTGGGTGTCCTGAAGTGGGGCTTTGGGTGAGGTCACACTTTGACCTCACTTACCATTAAGAAAAGATAAAATGCATCATCATTTGCTCCCATTCTTGCTCTCAGTCAGACCTTTGCTGTATAACTATGAAGCCCATGGCATTCAAATGTACATCTGCACAACATTTTCTGTTCTGCATAGACAACGAGAGTTTGTAATTAGCACACAACGGTCTGCACAGACAATGTGGAAAGAGGCCGGTCAACTTGGTGAACCAAGATTGTCTTTCAATTGTTCTGAAGCTAGCAGCAGCTGCCTGGTTACACCCAAAGTCCACTTCATGCACAGCAAACTATTACTATGTTTTCATCCTCACAAAATAGCTGATGTTGGAAGTTTGCTGACGTAGTCGCTACTTGTTTTTTTGGGGGTTTTTTTTGTTTCCAGCTGGACAAGAAGTTAACAAAGTTGATTAACAGAGTTTTTGAACTATCTGCTCCCATCCAACAACTGATTGCAAACCACGTGGCACCGTATAGGAGAGCTTCCTCATTCTGTGCTTTCTGGTTCTATTTGTTCCTTCAAAGGTCAGTACTATCAAGACTATTTGATTAATTTGTCAAACCTGGCCAAAATTGAACTTTACACCAAAGTACCATGTTAACTTACTTTGCTTATGTGAGCAAATTCACCGATAGCAGCAATTCCAGTGAAATGAACAGATTTTGGTTATAAATATCAGTATGACCTGGCCTTTAAAGTAATAAATTAACCTGCTTCAACTTTAGAGTTGAGAACACCCTATGGATATGGAGCACCTTACAAGAGGGATAAAGAGTGCACTGATGCCAAAACTTGTTTAAAAAAAAAATATATAGGGAAAAATACTGAGAAGTATGTTTAGTCTCTTTCTTGCTGTGAGTTAGACAAGAAGTTTGATACCGCTCTCTGCCACCTACTATCACCCCAAAGCTCTCTACTTTATATCACTAGATTATATCTTGTTTCTTTACTATGTACAAAAACATAAGTGTATGTAGCGGTAGATAATATTTAATGTTCAGACATGAGATTGGTATCAATATTTTTATCGATCTCACACCAAGAAAGCAAATAAATCAAAGCAAAGTAAAAATCCCCAAATGTCAAACTATTCTTTTAAGTGTATCTACAGTCTCACAGATAAATTACATACCCGCTCACAGCTCTGTTTCTCCACCTGGAACCTCACAATCATCTCCCAGTCTAACATCATTATAGAAAAGGTGGCAGGCCAGTAAAAGCCACAGGTGTTCAGGACACCAGTCACAGGAACACACAATGCGAACAAAGCCCAGTGTCATGCAGGCCAGAACTGAAATGCCACAGCGATATAATTAAGGAATGTTTTCCATCTTACACCAGCTAGGCTTCTGACGAACATCCCTCCTCCTTCCTTCGCCCTTTACTTCTTCCTCTCCATACTTGTGTCTTTTTAATTCACTCTGTGTCTCTTTGTCAATGCGCCCAAATGCATATATTTGAGCTGGAGACAAAAGAGTGAGTGGCACACACTAGTGCACCAGTCAGAATCTTCAGATATGGTAATCAAATCTCTCTTCTCTATAAGCACTGGCTTATCAAAACACACACACAGACACACATACATACATACACAAGTTGTTAAATCCACAACTAAACAACACAAACAAAAGGCCCTTTTTGATAAAAGCCACCAGCCTAAACACTCGATCTATTCTCCTTTCGCCGTCGCAGCACTCTACACCCTTCTTTCTCTTCGTCTCCGACTTGTCCCGTTGTGTCGGCGGCTTTGTGTGAGGCCCATTGTGGCCGCCTGAGCAGCAGTGCACAGATAGCATCTGCTAGTTATAGGAGGAGGAGGAGGAAGAGGGAAGCAGGGGACACAGGGAGAAATGATATGAACATGGCGTAAGGTTTCTGAAGTTTATCTGTGATAAGAAAGCCTCTCAAAAACAAAAAGTCTCTCAAATGATGGAGGCAATGAAGTGAATGAAGATGGGGATAAGAGAGGTCTTTACTATTGAAATCTTAAATATGACGTGGTAAAAAAAAAAAGCTCAGTCAAGATTGAAGATGTGAAGCCTCACAGACATTTGAGACAAAGCAGAAGATTCCAGCCTCTAAAGAGAGAAATGTCTTTCTCGATGTAGGCCGACACAGGAAGTGAGGAAGAGGGGAAAAGGATAGAAGGAAGGGAGGGGAAGAAGGAGAGGAAAGTAAGAAGAACTGAGAGGCTGGATGAAAGACGAAAAAACAGGTGAACTGGTTGAAGGAAGGAGGACAGAGAGTGGCAGCGGATACATGAAGGAAGAAAAGAAAGAAGGACGGGTAAGAGAAATAGATAAGTCTGGCAAAAGCCAACATTACAGCTTTACAATACATGAGGGAGAAATCATTGGCCTTTCGAAAGCACAAAAGCTGTGAAACTGGACAAAGACGCGCAAGTGCGCGCGCGCACACACGTTTTCATGCAAAAACGCAAAACAAACACAAAAAAACCCCATAGTTTTTAGGTTTTTTTTACACAAGATCACCAAAAAAATGTAAAAACTGTGCATAAATGTGCCACATGCTACGACGCTAAAAATGCACATACACACACACAGACGCACACACATATTGGCATGGCCTGTGTTGTTTTAATTGGTTTCTAAGGGCTAGCTGTAATGCTCTTCCTGTCCCCTAGGAGAAGGCAGGCAGGAGATGATGGATGATGGAGGGCCAGGCAGCATCCAAGGCCAGTACTAGGACACTGCTGCACTTCACTGGGGGACAGACAGTGTGTATGGGTGTGTTTGTGTGTGTGTGCCACTGTCTGTGTTGCTCTGAATGTGATTTTGAGGTTACCATACAAAGTATCCATTGCTAAGTTATCTCTTGTTTCTGATCTTAAACATCTTACATCTGAATGCATGCTTCTCAGGGAGAGTGCGTGTCTGTGTGTGGGAGCCAGAGCGTTTTTGGCTTATGTCGGTGTGTTTGTGCCTGCTCACGTGCACACACAAAGTGTGTTTGCTTGTTGTGAAAGGAGTACTAATTAATCTTAGTGCACAGTGTGAGCACAGAGAAAAATTACAGCACAATGAAAACAGCACTTTAACAGTCTAACAGCTAAATTCTTACAATGTCTAAAACCAATCATTTAGGGTCTAAAACAGCAGTTGCTGTGCTGTACTTAGGTGCCAGAGCTATTAGTGGAACGGTACCTAACTGCACACTATTGAACAACATCAAATGGGCAATAGCACACTCAGAAATGACACCAAATGGGTTCAACATGCTGCTCTGAAAGCTTGGGGTAGCTATGTGTGTGTGTATGTGTGTGTATATATGTGTGTGTGTGTGTGTGTGTGTGTGTGTATGTGTATATGCTGCATGCAAGTGTGTGTGTGTGTGTGTGTCTCTCTCTCTCTCTTTCCAGTGGTGTTTTCTTCCCCGTCAAACACACATTCTCCGCTCCAAATTAAATTACTGACTAATCCACTAGCTAATGGCCACACAGCAGCGAGCATGCTGCAAAAACTAACAAAGTGACCTGAATAAAGCAAAAAAAAAAAAAAAAAAAAATACAACCCAAAAAACATAAAAATAGGAGGGGATGATCACACAGGAAAAGAGGGATTTGGCCGAATGGATGGTAAGAAGCGGAGTAATATTCAATTTGTGTGGTGGATGTGATGCTCTTTTGGAGAACTAAAGGATGAAATGGCAGGAGAAATGGGAGAGATTTTCTTTGTCGCCTGTGGATGTTCTTTTGGCATTAAATGTCACACTGTAAATGTCAAAGGTGGAGAGGAGAGGTGATAACGCTTCCTCCAGTGTCTCACTCTTCGTCTGTTCTGCTCTTGTCTCTTCTTCTGTATGTTTCTGCTCCTGCTGTTTTTGAAGCTCTTCTACGCCTGCTTCATGACTACCACCAACATCTTGCCCTGAGGCCAGGATTTACCCCTCAATATGCATGCAAGAGCACCTGCTTGCACGCGCACACACATCCCCACCCCACCCTTTAGTACACCCCCCACCCCCACCCCATCTCTCTCAACCCAATTGCCTCTGTACGCTTGTTTCAAAGAGATAACCGAAGCGAGCAAGAGGAGAGAGAGAGAGAGAGCATTAGCTAAAGGATTTATCTATGTGCCAGTGCCCCAATTATCCAATATCTCCATTACGTATTCAGACAGACGAACCTGTGTCACACAGGAAATGTACCGAGGGCTCCATCCATACAAGTCTGCATGGATGAAATGGGCATTTATTATAGGCCATACATATATTTCACACTCATTTAAATGGAGAGAAATGGCACTGGTTTCACCGGGGATTATGTTTGAGATACAAGAAAAAAATGCTGCGTTAAAAGCTTGAGAGGGAATGATGGAGAGAAGGACAAAGGAGAATAAGTGAAACGGTAGAACGTCTAGACACATCTCAGACGGTGGTGTGTGGATTTCAAACCGTGCTCTGTGTGTGTGTGAGTGTGCACGTGTGTCAGCCCCAGTGGTGGGCTGTAGGGACGGCGACCCACGTCACAGTCAGACAAGGACCACCGCCATGGTTACCGGTGGCAGCAGATGGGTACGCCATGGTGTTTAGACGCCTTAGCTCACCTGGCCTGTCAGATGCCGACAAGCAAACACGCGCGCACACACATTCTGCACCCATGGTGGGACACAATTAGCAAACTTACACATCCTCTGTTTCTTTGTCTCTCTCTCCCACAGGCACACATACAGACACACACTCCAGACAACCACCCTCCCTGCCTCCTCAGGTGTGTGTGTGCGTGTGTGTATGTGTAGCCATCATCTCTCATCATGTCAGTGTGTTCAGTCTTGGTGTGTGTGAACTGCCTCCTCCTGGCCGGCCCATCTGTGTTGTGCTTGCAGTCGTGGTGATGGCTTCTAAGTTGTCTATCCGCCCTGCCTCCTACAATGTCCCCTTCACTCGCTGAGGCCAAACAATGATGCAGCATAGGTAAGGATTTCAAATCTCACTTTTGCTGAACTATCTTTAACTAAATAATTGGCTTCAGAAATCCTCTGATTTGTGTCAAAAGGCAGGTGTTCAGTTTCAAGTTGCAGAACAAGATGTAATCCCAACCCTGCTACAAAGGGAACACTGTTATCCTCTCCCTTCTGACCCCTGCCCTGACACAAACCTGATTTGTTTGTTGTTTAGGAGGTTGAGTTGCTGGGCAACGAATAACAAATAGCAGCTGAAGTGTCTGGTTTAACTTTGGCAGTGGTAAGAGAAGAGTTTTTCTTTAACTAGGATTTAGCAGCACCATGCAATGTTGATTTTAGAGTGGGCTGTTCCCTGGCCTCTTGGACCGTGGGTATGTGAAAACTTGTGTGGTTGGACTTACTTTTATTTACATAGTGACCTGAATTGTACATATGACATTCACTCTGTTGCTCTTGGCACTTTCAGTTCAGCTCAAAGAGGTGGGTGTGTGTCCTCGGAGGTACATACGTGCAGTCAGGTATGTGCTATCTTGCTGAGCATCAGG
The DNA here is from genome assembly GCA_037833715.1 of Toxotes lorentzi. Taxonomy (NCBI): domain Eukaryota; kingdom Metazoa; phylum Chordata; class Actinopteri; family Toxotidae; genus Toxotes; species Toxotes lorentzi. The sequence goes on from JBBMJY010000018.1 coordinate 9,590,392, forward strand.
AGCACACTGAGGTGCTATATGATGTTATGTGTGAGAATGTGTCAATATTATCACGGCTTACCTTGGTGATCTTGGGGTGCGCACAGCGGCTGTTTCCTGTGGTGGCGTGCATCCAGGTGCTCTCTGGAGGAGTACACTCCTGCCTCAGGGAGCACTTCTTCTCCTGTACGCACCAACCGCACTCAAACCTGGGGTTTGCTTTCAGACACATCCCACAACTGTCCCTTAGTGCATAGCACTTATACAGGTGGGCTGGAGACAGGAAAAAGAAAGAGACAGAGAAGGAAACATTATGAAATTATTAGTGGAGAAAAGGGCTTACAGAGAGAATAAAATAACCTCACTATCAATATTTATTGTGTTACATTTTTACAGGACAAAGCAGACAAACAACTGACAGTTTTTTTTTTTTTAAATTAACCAGATTCCTCCATTTTAAGTTTCCCAACTTCCACGTAAATATTCCAGAAACTTCTTCAATGTCACGGAGGCAAGTTGAGCTAAGGCACTATTTCCCAAAGGCCTCAGGAATTGTACAGTGAAATCTTTTCTCTCTCTCTGCTATTCCATCCCCAAATCCCATTGGTCATGGAGCAGCTTTAAAGAAACCCTGTACCAATTACTGACTGCTAAGCGACTCCTCTCTAATTACATTAACATATCAGTATTTAAGACAAGTGAGCATCGTTCTCCACCAGATGATTATCATGATTGAGAAATAGGGAGGGGGCTGGCAGTAAAGGGAGACAGACAGAGAGAGGGAGACGGATCTGGGCTGCAGGCTGCCTCCGGATGCACTTCAGGAGATTTACACTTGAGATAACACACAATGCATAGACACTGATGCATGCTGCTGATATTGTACACTATCAATGCTGCTGCATATAATGGCTCCCATTTAGCAACACTGTGTCCTTGGGAGAACCATTGACTGTCAAAGCGTTTTATGTTGCCTCCATAAATGTAAACACCCCATTACTGTGGACTGCAGTGGGGTCCCTATGTTCATACACAGATGTATGGTATATGTTACAAACACATCTATATACTGCAACATATCAGTCATGGCCAGCTGCTTGAGAAATACGTGAAATTTGAGACTATAATAGCTTACGTGGTACATTTAGACTGCAGAGAGTGACATCAGTAAACGGAGCAATGTGACTCTGTGGTGTTAACTTACAAAACTGACAAAATGGCAATGATCACTTCTTCACAGACCTTACAGATGTAGCAACTTCTAATCTGTAATACTACACAAAAGAATCTCAGATCCTTGCTGTGTCTTAACCATCAAAGAGTAACAAATAGGACCAGACAATGCAGCTCCTTCTGTTGTATAAAAACACCTAGTGCATGTCATCCACAGGCCGTATTGAACGCAGTGGTAGCTGGCGATGATGTTGCTGTTCCTCCCAGCAGGAGAATAATGTTACAGCCCCCTGCTGTGCTGTACAGGTCGCAATAATTATGGACACAGCACTATAAAGACTGTCCTACCAGTAATTATATCCAACAGACGTGATCTCATTGTGTTCCCCCACAGTAGTGCACTGATTATGTGTATGCATTTAATCATCACCCACATGAGTCTTTGTTTTCAGGGTAAGGTGTGGTTATACATTACAGTATATATTACACACTCAGATACTGTTTCAGCAGCAGATAGGCACGTTATATACCTGTCAACAAAAAAGCTGAAATATTATTATAACAACTCAAGACACTATCATGTATGAATAGTAGTCTTTTATACAAAAAAAGAATCCTAAAATACACCTGCATGCTCAATAACAGCAAGGGATTATCAGTACAAGAAAACTAATTATTAATCACAAACCTTGTGATGGATGAATGAACTAACTTACAGTGTTAGTGTACAGTCGACTGTTAGAATGTGCTTTTTTGTTTGAGTGTTGTAAAGCTCTGGTTTTGCCATTTTAACACTGCATGGGACATCACAAATGTTGCTTAACAGATTCTAATCCCATTCATCATTGCATAGAAAATTGGCTAAACTAAAGTGATCGTCATTATTTTGAATCTGGTTTATCAGTCATCATTTTCCTGCTTACTTAAGCCTGTTCCTAGTGTGACCTGTTCCCTCTACTGTGCGAACCATTATCAGAGACAAAAGAGTCTCGTGGGGTAAAACCTGAGTCTCGACAGACATAATTACTAGTCAATATATGTATCAGTGAATACAAATGACCTAATGTACAGCACAGTATGTGTGATCTCTCTTACACTGGGGTGAGTGCAAATTTGATTGTTTGATTGATTGTTCGGCTTTAGGCTGCAATTTTCATGTAATGCATGTCTCTCTCACTCACAGACATGCACATACATATACAGTACGTAACAGTCTTTGAACCTTTCACAGGCAAAGCACATCAAGTACAAAGGGTGGACTGGCCAAGGGATTCTGGGTACAGTATAAATCATTTACAATGCAGTTGGAGCTGAATGTTCCTGCAGATCCTAGACTGTCATTTTTGAGATGCTGTTTCAGCCATGACTCAGCTGAATATCAAAAACTGACAAACCAACACAGCTTTTGAAATGGGATTGATTAGAGTCTATGATGTATTTTAAGAACAGTGAAAATTGTAAGGGTACTTACAAAAAAATCATTGGTGGGACAGAATTTGCTCACTAACACTGGGTAACTTGGCTTTGTGCTCATTGAACCAAAAGGGCAATAATAATGTATAAAAGCTGTTAGAATAGAATTTAGTAGCTCTTATGTGTAACATTTGCCATACTGGTTAACAGCAGCACAAACTCACCTTTGATGTTGTAGGGGTTGTCAATGACGAAGTTTCCGTTCCAAACCACAGACAGATCCACTGGCAGGTCACTGATATCATTGCCCTCATAGGTATACTGAAATATAAAACAACAGCAACAAGAAGATTAGCATACACTGTCATGTATCGCTACCTAAAACAATATTTTTCTCAAAACAATAATATCATCAAAGGATTTGCTCAGTCTTATAATGAAATATTAAATTAGTAAAAGAGCAAAAAAAAAAAAACAAAACAATAAGCCAATACCAAGAGAAAACTCAGTTCAGCTTGTGGCTGGTAGTAATGTCATAGCCCGCGGTGCTCACACAGTTGAAGGGCCATAAAAATGAATGATGAGACACAGGCTATATTGTGATTTTAACACGCGGCACATCCGCCGCTGCCTGGATTTTGCAGCACAGAGTTGATTAAGAGATTGGGATCCCCATCAGTGTATGACTCATTCCATTCCAGTGATGAATGAAAAGCGTAATATATCTCCAACAATAATATTCTCATCTAATTTCATTTTTGCATCCTGAACTAATAAGAGTTGAAATGTAATTGACTCCTCGTCGGCATAATCAGTTTTATGGAATCGCTTTAAATGAGACAACAAGCTTCAAAAGCGGCAGTGTGATGGCGGTGTGCTAACTGAAGGAGCAACGGAGAAAAGAGCTCCTGTGAGACCCCTCCCAACCTCTGAACAAATAAATTATCAACGACGATTATCACTGGCAAATAAAATGCAGCTTTAGAAGTTACACCGCCTCCCCATCCCCCACCCCCACCCCCTCCCATACACAAAGCAGCCAAACACCAAGGTAAACACACAGTCATCAAGAACCCCATACCACCCAAGCTGAGACACTTTGCACACATTGTCTTTGATACAACATAAAACAGATGCTAGATAGCGAGAGATTGCTTGTTGTCTGCTTGGAGGCCACTGCTGCAGTGATGGCTGGTAAGACTAGAGATAGGCCATGTTAACCTAATGCCTCTGTCAGTCAAAGGGTGCCCACTCACTCTCACTACCACTGCTCTGGTCAGTGTCTTCAATGGCCTCGGGGTGAGAGATAGCAGGACTATTCTCCTCTAGTGGAGTGGCGATAAAATCCAATGTGAAAACCCTGGAGCCTGAGGCTATGAGGCCCTCACAGATTCAATCTAGCTACAACTTCGCCACTATGTGATATGACCCACTCCAATGTGATACTGTGAGATTTATCTTGACATCTGTAATAATAGTGAATTTGAATGTATTTGAGGGGGAAAGGACTAAGAAATGTGCGTAGAGAAGATAAGAAAATGAGAGGACACAGCAATGTCACAATGTGTGAATGGCTGATTAATTCATTCTTCACTTTTGTGATTGGATGATTTACATCCGGCGGGCCCTGAAGGCAGAGATGCCGATATCCAAATAAAGGAGGATGTGTCTATATATCTCAGAAGCAGTACTATTCTGCTCTTTGAGTTTATTTTAAGGGAAATTTCTTTCAAAATGTGCTTTCAGGCACATTTTTGCACTGTGATTTATTTAGGAGATATGAACTACTGAAGAGCAAACTTCTACCCTGGGACTCCACCTGGGAGCTGGACCGCAGAACACTCATGAAACAACTGTTACAGAAAGCCACTGGTTACTACACACACACACACACACGCACACACACACACACACACACATACTTATATAATGCTCTGCACTACACTGTAACTAGATCTTCATAGATGCAGAGCAAATATTCAATTGAGTGGTCGAGTGATATCAGAAACTATTTTGGTTGTTTTGTTTTATTCAAACAAAAATACACTTGTAAAAAAAAAAACAAAATACTTGTCAGATTAATCAGTTTAAAGTTTTAAGAGGAAAATGCCCAGTGAACCTGAACCCGTAGGACAAAATAAACATGGAATGTATGCTAAAGTAACTAAAGCAGAGTCATCTAGTACAGAGAGTGGAAGGTAAGGTTGAGGGTGGCAAGGATGGATGATATGAAAAGGGAAAGAGTGCAGAGAAAGTGAAGAAAGAGAAAGGGATGAAAGTAACAATTGATGGTTAAAAGACTGAAAAATGTTTGGTATGGCTGATGGATTGGAAACACAGAGGTGGAGTGAGCTGGGAGAAGTGGAGTGTGGGGTGCAAAAAAAAAAAGAAGAAGAAAAGATGGTGAAAAGAAAGATAAGAAAGTGGATAGGGAAAAGAGTGAAGAGAGGATGATGGCACCAGCAGGGGTGAAGGAGAAAAAGCGAGGGCAAGATGGATAGAGAGAGGTGATTGTGTGTTATTCTGTGGACACCATTCATTTACACATGGAATAAGAGGCTGGGGCTTGGCTATAAGCGCCTGAGCTGGTGGGGGCTAAAGTGAAATTGGCATTTTCAATTTGTTCCCTGACATGTCTGCCTTGGTGTTTTCACACATTCCTCTGCCTCTCCTTCTCTTGCAATCCTCCTTTCCACCCACTCCTTTTCCTCGCTCTCCCCCTCTCATTATTCCTTCCCTCTACCTCTTTACAAACCTCCTCCACTATCAATCTCAGTCCAACGTTCTCTCCCTTACCTCCATCCCCAAAGAACGCCCACAGTCAAACAAGGAAATATGGAGCAGATTCCTTTATCGCATACACCAAACATGTCCAGGGAAACACATGTGCACACTGTACTATAAATATGCAATCTGTGCTCTGGACAGTTTCCAGAGATGGATGCCAGCAAATGCATCAAAGACTGATCAGACAGTCTATACAGGAAACAAAAAATGATAAATAAAAACACATGCAAACAAAGGAAGATAAGTCACTCACACAACAACATGTTTGGATGTCAGCTAATATTTTTCTCCACTGAAGTCCGAGCATATGAACTTCTTCATCCTCCCCACCCCCACCCCCCGGAGACCACCCAGTCTGCCTGGGAACAAGAGCACTTCTTCACTGGGTAGACATGGAGAGAACACATGAGAGTGTTCCAGTGTGCTTGAGTGAGCAAGACAATGAGAAAAAAGAAAAGGAAGAGAGAAGCACAGGGACACTGCACAGAGAACAGTAAGAGAGAAAGAAAGTCAGCAAGAGGGAGATAAAGAGGGAAAGTGAGGGGAGAAAAACACATGAGATAAAGCAGAGACTGAAAGGCCAGAGAAAGCAAGTGGGACAAAGATGGTGAAGGAGGGAAGCAAAGAGGGAGACAGAGTGAGAGAAAGAGGTGTGTTATCAGGATGAGGGCAGCTCCACATCTGCCAGTTGTTCAAGCCGTTGCAGAGGCATTTCAAGCTAAGAAACTTTTCTTTTGACAATCTGTCTTGTTCACACTTAGCAACAGGTGGGTTTCTCACATTCACACAGTCTCAGAAGTGGGAAAAAAACCAAAACAAAACATAACATGACATAATGGTTAAAAACTGGAAATGGTTGAAACCAAAACAGCAGCAGCAGTAAAACTCCATTAAGCTATATTTCACATAAACACTGAATAAAGTGACTTCTCGTTAACAGAAAAATGGTTGCTAATTGTTTTAGTTGGCCAGAGTCAAAACTTACATCAACTCATGTAAAATTCTGGACGGCCTGTCTAACCACAAGCTGCCTTACTGTATGCTGCCTGCCTATTGAGAAATAGTATAGAGTGTAGGTAAACTAAGGCTACAACTAATGATTACTATCATTACTGATTAACCTTGACTCATTGATTACTCATTTTAGTCTATAAAACATGAGAAAATTAGGAAAAAATCCACATCATAATTTAACCCTTGGTGACGTCCTTACATTGCCAATTTTGTCCAACTTTTTGTCCAACGCTTAAGATTTGTCTCTATGGTAGTAACTAAATATGAAAACCATTAATTGTTCACATGTTCACAATGATTAATTGTCAACATAGTCTTCTGTAATTTGACTAATTATTTTAGCTAGAAAGTAAATGAATGGTCGGCATGTTCGTAGGCCTTCATTTTTCTACAAATATACACTTATGTATTTCAGCATCACTAACTATGTCATTTCTTGCTGCCTTGTTATTCGCCTTCAGGACTGAAGACGGGCTGCCATAAAGGACACAGGGCTATGAAAACACAGCTGACGGGCCAATGAAAACACAGCCCGATCCCCCTCTGAATCACATGAGAGGGTCCAATTCCGCTGATAGTGAACCAGATGATAGATGTGTGTGGACCTCTTACCTTAACCCTAGTTTACACTCTGACAAGTCTTCTCCCTGAAAACCTGGATCTCACACACACACACACACACACACACACACACACACACACACACACACACACACACACACACACACACACA
>JBBMJY010000018.1:9597590-9630546 GCA_037833715.1 Toxotes lorentzi
ACACACACACACACACACACACACACACACACACACACACACACACACACACACACACACACACACACACGCTGGAGGTGTGGTGGGTGGTGGTGCTGACAGCTAAAGCAATAACACTGCCTGTCCTGTCCTCTTTTCCTCCCCCCCCCCCCCTTTTCTAATCCATGTTACAGGTATGTATCCATGTTTGAACATCCATCCTCAAAGGGGGGTCTGTGTTGAGAGAGGTACATCCTTTGAGTATGTTCCTCTCTCAACCAAAGCATGAATATTTAGTTAGGCAGAAGTGTGTATGTGGATGTATGTGTGTTTAATGGGCAGCAGAGGGTGGGAGAGGCATTGGAAAGGTCCAATCCAAAGCTTTTCTCATTGCACCAAAGGCTTATTAAACTTTCATACTGAACCAGCAGTGTTGCACTATGCACAGTTTAGGGAATAAACCATGCACCTCGTACATGGTTTATTCACTGCACAGCAGACTCCAGTATGAAAACACAAACATTAAGCAGGTTACTCTCAAAAGGTGAGGATTTGCATGTGTGAAGGGAGTGAAATGCAAATAGAGGTCGAAACTCACCGTGTTCTGTATTCTACGATTTCGTCCAAAAATCGGATGCAGTTTAGAATGACAAGGTGATGCTAACAATACTGTTGACCTGAGGAAATGTAAACGATGCAAAAACTGACTGATGGTGAGTGAGAGGACAAAAATAGGGGTTTCTGGTGATCAGTAATTATTATTAACTTATTTTGCTTTTGATGCAAATATGAACATACAATGCATAAATACTGAAGGGACATGAGAAAGAGAGAGAGAGAGAGAGAGAGAGGGAGAGAGAGAGAGAAATGAAGAGTGTAAAATCTAAAGAGGAGGCAGTTTTGAGAGTACAGTGATAAATACAAGATAGTCAAGAAGAAAGGTAAAGTAGAAAGACAGAGGAGTAGGAACTGAATGGGAGGCAGAAAGATGTGCCAGAGGGACCAAATAAACTATAAAAAAAAGTATGAAAAGAGTAAAAATCCTGAATGATGAAAAGAATAAATGAAAGTAGGAGTAGTAGTTGACGCTTTGAGCAGAAAAGTGCTGATGCAAACACAACAGCATCACTAGCTGGACTTCTGTCTGGGGGGGGGGGGCTGAAGCCAGGGAGAGGAGGATGGATGGATGCAGGGAGGATGAAGGAAGGCAGGTATGAGATAACAACGGGTACCTTCTGTGAGGGTCACAGCCTGATAATTAGTCATTTTGAAGGTGTGCGCAAGCTGGACAGCTAAAAATACCAAACTAGCCCAGGGCAAACCCTAACCTGGGACAGAACAGATTCCTCGCTTCTTCTTTTCTCTTTCCCTAGTTCTCTCAAGGTGACGATGATCAGTTATCAAAAATTATGACCTGACAAAACACATCGTTCAATCTAGATTAATCTAGATTCAAAACAGTTACGTACAACAGTAGTGACGCAGTTTTACCAGAAGTCACATTGAGAGTGAAGACACAGGCTGAAGGCTGGTTCAGGTGAAATTTGTCTGTGCAGCAAATAGTGTGTTTCAGTGTACAGATGTACACACAACAGTACCCTTTTATACACACACATAGCCACACATCTTCCAGGCAGATATGGCCTCCTAATCAAGGATCAAGTGGTAATCCTTCCTATAGCTTAGCGTGTGTGTGTATGTGTGTATGTACTGTATGTGTGGGGTCAGGCAGCATGGAATCAGCCCCTGCTCATAATGGGGGCCTGTTAGCCAGTGCTAATGCTAACAGGATTGGAGCATGGCCGGACCCAGTTACCCAGCTTATCTCTTGGGCGCGCACACAAGCACACGCATGAGCATACAAGCTCGCGCAGATACTTTCGTCATTGACGGAAAGAAAAAGAGAGCGAGGGGAGGGGGAGAAAAGTGCTTGCTTGAGGAAAAAATAATGCTGCCATAGCCAATGTTCCTTATTTTCAAGCCCACGCATTAAGCTAGTGTAAGCTTACTAGACTTCTCCCTGGACAAAAGGCCGATTTTTGGTCGTTTGCAGAAACATTAATATTTTCAATATCCTCACTCTTTTCCCCTCTCTGTCAACTCATGTCATTCTTCTGCGGTGGCCATTCTCCCTTCGCTAACTCTCCTGCTCTGTCACACAACCAGTTTGTTTTGCAAAACGCCAACACCTATATCTAGCCTATTCACTCAAATATATATTAAACACATACAGAACCTCCTCATCTGTGAAGTAGCACTCCTGCCAAAAGGAGAAAATAAAAGGTTGCCACCTGGGGACTATTTACTTTTTTAGGTCTGGGTGTCTTTGTCTTGATACATGGCTATTAATGCTCATGGTGAAGGTGTGACAGATCACACGCTGTGTGCCAGATGATTTCCAGGAAGATCTTCCCATCACTAATAATAGATACACCCCTTGATTAATTTCACAGAGCTCCTGTTAAGTTCAAGTCATCAATAAAAGGGCTGCCAGCCAAATGCACTATTCACACTGACTCCTTGCACCTTGATTTTAATCTCGGATACTCTAATTTAGTATTTATGAAACCACTATTACTGCTGATGTGTTTATGTTTCCTCCTATACAAATCAATTTCTGTTTGGAGCAGTAAATAAAGTAATAAAAGTTTCTCACTCATTCAATTACAGCTCCATTTGTTAAGGCTCTTATGAAATATTATGTGTAAAGTCCAATAGAAAGTGAAATTGGTTCAATCACTGTCACAACCACCAGACATTCACTCCAAATGAAAATGAAGATGAAAAGTCTGCAGGTTAACCCAGACGACTGTGTGTATTTAAATTAACTGCAAATACAGTAAGACAGAGACACATGGAGGTAGGCTGAGCTCTTCCCTCTGGTTTTACCACTTCCTCTCCTCACCTCTCTTCTCATCATGTTAATCAGGGTGTGAACTACAGGGGAGCTTGGCTCCTCTTAATAAGACATGAGCTCCCCTAAAATCATGATTTTAGAAATTCTGTGGAGTCTATAAATTGACAATATTGACAACATGCTATTATTTGCCATATTTTTCTGTATCTTCATCATTATGGATCACATGGAAAATTCGGATATTACTTGTGTATGATCCATGCATGAGGGTGATTCATCATTACTTTGCTGTAATAAAGATACCGGCTTGCATGCTGTTCTTTCCATCACATTGAAGGGTGGCACCGCAATGTCATAAATTTCACTCACTTTAAATCCAAAACAAACTCAACACACAAACTTTCTCACTCAGTCTGCAAGCAGAATCCCCATTATTCATTCTTGTGTTAGCATATAGATACGTCATAAAGAAAACAAGGCAATTTGCAAAATTTGGATTTATCAAAAAATCTCAAGCAACCACAGCCAGAGGCGTCTTCTACAGCAAACGTTACCCCTGACATTACACCTACCTATACTGCTGCCAGCAAAGCACACAAAAGGGCTGTCGAAGCTGCAGCAAGCAAGCAAAAGGGGATTCTGATAAACAAAGTACTTGAGATCAATTAGAAGTCAATGGAAGAAACAGCACCTTCATTCAGATCTGCCTACATAATGGCCAAGGAAGGGATGTTTTATAAAAAGCTCCCTCCTTTGAGCTCTATGGTGCTCAAAGGAGGGAGCGCTTTATATAAGTTGGATCAGTAATGTGCTGCAATAATGGGCCATGTTGCACAGCAAATGTTGAGGAGGTTTGTTTCAAATGTTCTTTCAAAAATCAGCATCTCCACTGAGCACCCAAATGTGGCTCATCCCAGATGTGATGTGAGAGGGAAAGGAGATGTGGACAATGTATTTTTCGACACTGTCGAACTGACACAGGGCACAGATGCAGATTCCATTTACAGCAGCTTGAGACAGAGCTTTATCCAAGTGGGATTAGATGATGAGTTTTTGGGGAGACATCTCATCAGCATCATCACAGATGGGGCTTCAGTTCTCACCGGCAAAACCTCAGGGGTTATTGCAAGGCTTAAACACGATTTCCCAAACATCTATTCCACACATTTCCTGGCCCACCTGGCCTTGAAATGGATGTCCACAACTCCCTCAGAGAGGTTGCTGGATGTAACCACTTTGAGGCTTTCATTTCCGAGCTGTATTCTCTGTACCACCAGTCCACAAAGCATGAGAGATTCCTTGAGATGGAAGCAGCTGCAGATCTAAAAATGATTAAAATGATTAATACTGTAAAAGCAGTCTGGAGCAACAACCCTGCTTTATAGTGCCACTTCAAAACAGCAAGCGAGGATGTATCTTGCAGTGACAATGAGAGGCAGACATTTCTGGGATTATGCAAACACTACGCAAACTCTGGGTTTTTAGTGGGTCTGGCTTGACATGCTCCATGAACAAAAGGCACTCTCAGTGAAATTTCAACAAAGAGACATGTCTCTAGTGGATGCCAGTCGCCACATTCAGCAGACTATTGATATACTGACAGCTATGAGAGTAAGTGGAGGTAAATCCACACTGAAGGCCGAACCGCACACGTCGCAGGGCCTGTTTAAAGATGTTGGAACTGTTAAGGGGCAGGGGCAAGATTAACCAGAGTCAGTTTGATCAATCTGTGATTAAGAGTCTCACAAAGCAAATACCAGAAAGAGACACTGTCCAGGTACTGAAACCCCTGGATACTGTGGCCACAGGACCACAATGCATTGATTTTGTGTGGAGAAAATGAGGCAGCTGAAGAGACCTGGAACTGGAAGTTACAAGATGAAACTCCAGGCAAAACGCTGGATAAACTCTGTACAGAAAGCAGGACACACCTGCCCACCTCATGAGAGGGACAGGGTTTTTTTCTGCCGTGAATGATACAGACAGTAGGACCTGCAACAGGTTGTGCGAGAACAGCCTCGACCCATTCAGCCCTTTTTATTATCTTGGATTAAGGCAGGAAGCAGCTACTTTTCATGTGTTTCCTTCTTATTCATATTATTATAAATGCTGTATCTGTTGTTGACAAAATGAAAAAAAAGTGAGCTCAAAAAGCCCAAAAGCCTACTATAACAATCGCTTCTGCTGCTTCACTTGAAAGGAGAGGACAAAGGTGGAGTAGGTGTAGAGTAAAGGTTACAGATTGCAGTGATACAAGGAGAGAGACAGAAATGAGAAAAGGATGATGTAAGCTAGGTGGAGGATGGGGTGGAGAAGCTGGCATATGCTGATAGCTGAGCAGCAATTAATTCTTATTTATCCAGGACAGGAGCGTGGGAGCTCTGCTCGTCACCTGTCAGAGAGGAGGAGAGGCAGTGAGTCAATGACGGGACGGAGATGAAGAGGAAGGTGGAGGCAGGAGAGGGGGAGAAGGGAGAGATGGAGACAGGTAGATGACAGGGGAAAAGAGAGGGTGCATGTTGGGGAATGAAGAAATGTATGAGAGGAAAAGTGAGGGTAAACAGAACACCATCCACCAAACATGTTAAATAAGTACATATGTAACATAATGAGTAATTCCCTCAGTTTTTAGGAACCCACAGAAACTGACACATGAACTACATGAGACACAACTTTAAACAACCACGACGTAGTGTTCCAAAATCAAAATCCGATCAGTCACACGATAAGGGAACAAAGTAATCGGACAAAGGATGGTCTTCATTCTGCAGCGATTCACAGAAAAACTACAGTGAATTTCCCATGTTCTCTCAATCCACCTGCACACTCAACACACACGCACGCACGCACGCACACACACACACACACACACACACACACACTGCAGGCCAATTAAAACAGTGTCAGTGTGTGCTGTGGCTGACTGCGGTGGCAGGTCTAGTGTTTATAGCTCATTAAGCTGTGCCAGGCCATGCCAGACCAGGCTGTATCATGCTCCGCTGCGCCTACCCTCCAACGACCAGCGCCAAGGCCCTCATTAGTCCCGTCTCTGCCACCTTTTGCACTGTGTGTCTAAATTTATGTACGTGTTGCCATGTATTTAAAATGGCTGAATGATTTTTTTATGTAATATAGAATTTTTAGTTTTTACATTCAGTTACATCTTTTAACAAATCCCATAAACTCCAGAAAGTTAGAGAAAAGGAGTTGAGTTTACATCAGCACTGTGCTTCATGTCTCTCTCTCTCTCACACACACAGACACACACACTCTGTGGAAAGGTTTGTGACACCACTGGACCAGTCAGGTTTGTGTTAACCACTCTCCCTGGAGACATGTTTGGCGTCTTCTCTAGACCTCTATTTGCACTGTCTATCTATCCATCTTTCTTATCTGCCATCCTCCCCTCATTTCCCTTTGGAAGGGAGCAAATTATTTGTCCTCTCTCCCCTCCAAACTCTCCGTAAGGTCTTATTGCACTCTTCCTTCTTCCCTCCTCCTCCTCATCTGTCTTTCACACTGCTCCCTTTCTTTCTCCTGGTATCTCTGCCTGTCTTCCCTTTCTCCTTCTCTCTTTTCCCCAAAACAATCTCCAAATTCATACAGCTGCTTTCTTCTCTCTGCTGTCTTCCTGCATGTATGTGTGTGTGTGTGTGTGAGCTCATGCACAAAGAAGAGCATACGTCTCTGCTGCCCAACTGCAATTCATCATCATTTTATCTGCCTTAATTGGATGCCATCAGGACCCCTGATACTTCCCATCTCTTCTTTAACAAACAGCTGCTCTCTACACACAGCAGAATAACACACAGCCTATCCCAAACTAGATTTTCTCCTCCTGCCCCCGTGTCTACCTCTCCCCCCCCCCACTCCCTGGTGAAGGAGTGAGAGAAAGAGGGTGATGGAGTGGCCGCGTGGTTTATCAGACAGAAGGTAATGGTGTAGGGCCCGCGCTGATATTATCTGTCCTCTCATTCCCGCCCTCCAGGGAGAAACAAGAAAGAAGGATAAAGATGGGAAGAGGAGGGCAACAATGGAGACGTAAAAATGGACAAAAAGCTAAGAACAGAGGGAATTAAAGGTAAAGAAAAGGGAAAGTCCTGAACAGCTCAATTCTGTTCTCTCAACCTCAGCCTTCAGACGACACCCAGCTGTGCTCCATCAGCCTCTCTGACCCCAGAGTGTGGTCATTTGTGTGCGCAAGCATCGCGTGTACATGTGTTTATTCGCTCCCATGACCCCTCTGGCGCTCTGAGCACAACTTCCCAGCCCACAGCTCAGCATCCCATTGGCCCTTGTACCCTCACCTCAGCCTCTGATTGGCCCACACACGGCAGGAAGTTGCCTGGGCTGGGTCAGAAAACCAGAAGGAACCGATGTAGACACCAGCTTGTTGTTTTGGTTGCTGCTGACCAGAGTTAACTGCTACCATAAGGCCTGGCGGATGGCTCCCTATGTGTCAGTGGTAATGTGGGCTTGTTTGGCACTAAGAAATACAGAGAGGACGCTTTTTTTTTTCTTAACAAAATGTCAGTTTTTTTCTCCAATTAACTTGCTACGGGACCTTGGACAATCTGCCACTTCATCAACTTTCACAGGTTCCAAAAATGTTGAATTGTGTTTGGCTGAGTACCCAACTTCAAAAGTGAGAAAGGGAAAGTGTGTGATGAACCATTCCTTTCACAACATGAACCTTTTGCAACACAGCAACATTTAGAGCTTTGAGCTAGTTTTAAAAACATTCGCCCTAAATGTATGATTCTTCAAAGTATCAAACATGAGGTGGCCTACTTGTCTCATGTCTTTGCTTGCAAAAGCAAAACCTTTCACCAATACTGCATTTTCTCTCATGTCGTGATGATACACTAGCTGTTTCCCCTTTGGGATCAGGTGGTATGTACAGAAACCTTATACAGAAATGCCACAGCACCAATATTTTTCTCCTTTGAGCAGATATGGATAGTCAATACCAAACAAGGTTAGTATGGAGCTGCAGTTACACTATCATATATCATGTGTGTCACATGTACAGTAGGTTATTGACAGCCTCCTGTTAGGGGATACTATAGAAGAGTATTGAGTTATTACGGTCACTGTAAAAGGAGTTAAGTATGGGAGACTGGAGTTTAAACATGATCTCACTGTGGATATCCTGAATATCCTGTGGATACTTATCTTCCTTTGGATAGTGTGATGACACTGTATGAAAGAAAGGAGAATGAGGTTTGGCCTCAGGAGAGACTTTTGAGTTGTTCTCTTCAATATCACTCTCCCTCTCACTTTTCTGCATTCATCTCACCTGAAATTGTCTACTGCGCACCAATTTCCTTGGCCTGTCTTGACTGCTCTCATCTCCATTTTTTGCCGTTTTCCACTGCTGTCAACTATTACTACCTCTATTCCTGTCTTCTTCCCCAGTCCGTCTTTCCTCATCTCCTTAGCGCTGTCTTCTCCACCTCAAGTTATTTTGTCCTCTCTCTTTTCCTATCCTCTCCTTCATTACTTTATAGTAATTCTCGCCACAGCTCTCTTGTCTCTGCCCTTGTCCTTGCCTTTCCTACAAGTTAGTGTGCGTGTGTCAATTTGACACAGCGGTAAACACTTATATGTATCTCAAACACAAGGCTAAACTGTGGATTAGCACCCTTGTGTTTATCCCATTGATTAGCAATCCCCCCCACTCACCCCAATAGTCTTCCTGCAGTAGTTTAATGGAAATTTCACACCCATACACACACACACACACACACACACACAAACACACAGCTTTCCTGGGATCCATAGCCTTAGGCGTATTGAAGGATGCACATGTGCACACACGCACAGACACTGATTAACCCCTATCCTCAAAGCTGTGTGCCTACAAACCGAGGCAGCAGTGTGTACGCAGTATAACAGATGAAGTCTATTTCTACTGCAGAGTCATACATGATTCATTTAGTTGGTGCTGAACACTGTCAAAGTAGGAACAAACATGGAGGGGTGCACATGAAAAGTAGAGACATGAAGGTCTATAAAAGGATAAACTAATATTTAAGACCCTCATTCTTTTGAAATACTGCTCCAAAGCTATAATAAGACACTCATCCTAATAATTCATGACACATAATTACACTCATAAGCTCAGGCCTGGATGAATTATGCCTTAATGGCAAGTTCATGCAGCTGGCACCTTTTTCATCCACTGAACCTAACTACAGCCTCATGTAGACTCAATGCACGCGCTGCATCGATATCTGACCACGCAGTCAAGTTGGCACAGCTAATTGCTAACAAGGGCTAAGTGCTGACAGCCCAAGGCTAATTGCTGCTAGCATGTCTACTTTGTGGACATCAAATGGAGAAATTCTGCTTTGGACTCGGGCTAGGCTTTGCTGCTGATTAGCATTGGCCTTGCAGCAACAATAAACAGTCAATAAACAGACATCTCTGTGGAGAGACAACCCTATCGCTAGCTAATTAGCGCTGCCTTCACAAACAAGTGGCTAGCATGTGCCAGCACCTGAAGACTGCCCGTCGATACAGACAGGATCAAATGCTGCGCTAGCTGTCACAGTGGCAATCCAGCGAGCTATACAGCTACTCAGAGACCACTGCTGGTGTGTGCTTTACATGTGTGTCTGCTAATATCTATATGACTGCGTAAGCCTGTGACTATTATGACAAGGTGTAACATATAGACAGGTGGTAAAATTCTTCAAGGTGCCAAAGCTTATTAGCCAGACATAACAACTTTTAATATGTCAAATATTTCTTTCCTTGTGCGACATGTTGCAGTGACAGCTGCTTCGCCCTCATCTAAAGCAAAATTAACAGTCACTACCTTTCATCTCACTTCAGTGTTGTTGCATTGCATTATATCTCAAGATAGAAATAGACAGGGACAGAGAGGCAGACGTGAGTGTATCAGAGACGAAGAAGAGGCAGCGAGGAAAGTAGGGGATGGCGGGAAGAAGAAAGTATGACAGACGGAGGGAGGGAGAGAGGCAGAGAGACAGATGAGCTCTACGGGCAGAGAGAGAAGTATAGAGTCGAGGTGTAAACATGATCAATCCGCTCTCAACTAGGTTCAGAGACAGACTTCCTCTTCACATTTTCAGCCTCAGTGAAGCGCGACGCTAGCTACCTCTTATCTGTCACGCTAGTTTGAAGCCTCACAAACACACACACGCGCGCACACATACACACACACATGCACACTCAGAAACCATATTTCAACACACAGAACAGGCATGGACCCACATGCACATACACCGCTGCCTATCTGTAAATCCTCTATGTACACACACATACATTCTTATTAGAAAACTTCTGCAAAAAAAAAATCATTCTTGAGAACACTTTAATCCGGCACACACCCCTCATCCCTACCAGCTTAAGCCACAAATACATTGTAAAAATCACAGAGGCATAGAAGAAAACTGGCTGGCCATTGCAGCTTCACATTCGACGATTTAAATGACATATCACACAAACCATGAAAATCCATAACAATTTAGGGCCATGTATAGACTAGGAAAATTCCCCACGCAGTGTAGCCTTATTATATGTCTGCATCTTAATTCAAATGTGAACTCTTGACGTCGATATCTATTTGCTAACTATCAGTTCAATGTGAGAGATTAGCATTGGGTCATTTATCTACATTGTGGTCAAGCCGGTGTTCGAATAGCACACAGTGATCTATCAGGACAATGAGCACGTTAGTGTCTAAAGTGGTCATTAGTTGTAGGAGGCCATTATTTAAACACTGACCGAGTCAGTGTCCGTACTGGGATCATGACTTAGTTACCTAGCAGCACTTACCAGTTGAAGTGTAACAGTGTTAAATGAGGACTCTTTATGCCTAACTAAAACTCTAAGCTCGAGTCTATACAATAGTTGGAGTTCTGGTCTTATTCACAACTATGTATTACATCAACTGTTATTCTATATTAACCTCTGTAACAACAACACCAAAATGCCACCCATTCACTTTGGTTTTTCTCCTTTTTTCCCCCTAATGACACTAGAACACTTCACCATCACCTGCTGTGTTCTTCACCATCAACAGTGCTAAAATGGCGGCCACACTCTCACCAGCTGATCAGCCAATAAATTCCTATCTTTTATCATGTCTTACTCACCGCTGTTTTCTGGCACTGGATGGAGGTGCTGTTGAAGCGCAGGGCGGGAACACTTTGAGTCTCGCCCTGGATATGGAAGACACACTCGTAGTTCCTCTGTCCTGACTGGGGCTGGGGCAGGTTCTTGGCCGCTAAAGTGATCGGCTTGGTCACCCCAACGGGGATGTAGATCTGGGTTGAGGGAAGGATCTGGGGGCAGTCCTGCAGAGCACAAAAAAAGAGATACTTAAAACATGTTTTTCTCTCAGAGGAGACAGTTATGGAAGAAAGAGTGATTTTCTTCAATACAGTCAGAAGAGCAAAAAAAAAAAAACAAGGCAGAAAAAGCAGTAAGATAAGAGAAGGGCTGATGAAATAAATCACTTGTTTGTTGAAAAGAGCAAAAGAAAAAAAAAAACACTGGCAAGCTGTGGGTTACATATTTTTACTTCACGTCAGATTTGATAAGACACACTCAGCCTACAGAGCTGTGCTGTGATGCACTGTTCACATGTGTTATGAGCTTGTGCAACACTCCCACTGGCCTTGCACCAGATATCAATGCTGCACACTTGAGCAAGAGAACTTTACATACGATAAGTTCGCAAAAGATTATCTACCCATTAAAACTATTCGGATCACAACAGTGCTGCATTGTTATGGCAGGAAAACGGACTCCAGTGTATTATATCCATGTGTGGCATAGAGTAATGAGCTCATGGACTTTGTATTTGTTTATATCTGTGTATGTGTCTGCGTGTGCACATAAGTCAATGATATTGGCCAGAGCTGAGCATTGTTTAGATCTTGAAACAGTCCATCCACTGGCTCACACCACAAAGCCCTGGAGGGCGTGAGGGGGTGTGTGTGTGTGTGTGTCCGTGCATAGATGTGTAAGACAAATAGGTTTCTCGCTGTGCAGTTGGATTAATGTGCGCATGTGTTCACGTTACTGAATATGACAGGACAGTCCACTCAGTATGTAGCGCTTCCAAGATATGCATGTGTGCATGTGTTGGAAGGAATGAAGTCATCACAGTGCTCATGCCATGATTTGGCAGCGACGCAGATCTCATCAACACTGAGAATGAGAAAGAAAGAAAAAAAAAGAGCAAGGGCGAGGGTGTGTGGGTGACAGAGCTTATACAACATGAGTTAAAGCTTGGGTGGAACTAACCGGTCCCGCACTGTGATGTTTGAGCCAAAAGGATAACAAACCAGATCACTGCTGACAAATAACACATTTTACAACCTGGAGACACTGCAAAGTGACTCACATAATAAGAGACATGTGGCAGGCAGGGAAGGCAAACCGGCCTTTTTTTCTCGTGTAGGGAAAAACTGAAACTATGGGCTTGAGTCAAAGATTCAGATCAATCACTCACTATTTTATCTATTTCAGCAAGGCATTTGCCATTCCTTAAACCACTTGTGACAATTACCTAATCTGGAAATCACAAAATACACCACCTTTCTTCCTCTTGTCCACTCAACTCCATTTAGCCAGATTGTAAAGGTACCTGGAGTCGACAGTGTTGTCCCACCCAGTCAGAGTCACAGGTTAGGACAACACACTCATGTTCAAGTCAAAAGTGCTTAGTCTAGGAAAACATCGACCAGATCCTTGTAAAATATTCACTGCACACAAGGCACCGCAGACCCTCTACTTCACTTGTCGTGGTAGCTTTTCCTTTAAGCAGATAGCTGGCTCCCTGTCAGTGATTTTTCCTTTCCCCCCCTCTACTCTGAGCTGTTGTACATTAGAAGCTACAGCATGTCCCCGGGGCCTGAACACAATGCCGGAGTTTGTTCATTAGCTTGCTTAGCCCTGGCCTTGTGTGTCTGATCACACACAAACACATGCACAAAACATAATGAGAGAGGGGAATACTACAGGAGGAAGGGACGGGATTCAGAAGACCTGGTGTATAATCAACTAGGAGAAGGTGGGTGAGGGAAAAAAAAGGAGGGGAGGCAAATTGGATGGCTCAGAAGGAGGGAGTGAGGTAGGGAACAGTGGAGAAAGAGACAGAGGAAAAAAGAGGAATGACTGATGGTTGGAGAGAAAAGGAGGAAATGAAGGAAGTGGAGAGAGAAGAATAGGAGGAAGTTTTAATTGGGAAGACATCAAAGAAACGGGAAAGTCAGACAGCTGTTGATGTGAGGGGAAGAGCAGAAACGCAAAGAGAGAGAGTGTGGTTAAAAAACACGAGAAGGCATTTTAGACTTGAAATGTGAGGAGGCAGAGAGGAATGCCTGGTCCTCCTGCACCTTTTCTGTCTCTTTTTCCATCCCATCCATCCATCCAGCTTCATCCACACCACGTACCCAAGCCCCCCGACAACATCCTACTTAATTAACTGCCTGGAGCCTCAGACAAGGCTGGAAAACTGATGGAGGGGGGGGGCAGAGATGGAGACAGAAGAAAGCAGAGATTGATTTGCACTTGTGGCTTTTGAAGTCCTGTCTCAGTAAAAAGGATACTCATGTCAAAAGCCGTGGGCTTGCATCGTCCGAGGTGCCACATGAGCGAAAAAAAGAAAGGTTTCAGCATCCACGCTGCTAAAGATACCTGGTAGAAGCCAGGGTGTCAGAAGCTAGCATAGCCTGTAGCGCAAGTTGCTGCTAACCAATGTTTTATTCATCTGCCTATCGACTTTGTGTCAGCTCGGCTGTCTGCTTGTCGTTTTCTCTGGCAGCCATCTTTCCTTATAGTATTCCTTTCCTTCATTCAGTCCTGTCCCATCATCTCAAGGTAGAGCTCAGCAAAAAACTGAAACACGGGTTTAGTGTGGTTGTCTCACGAGCAACGTGGAAGTGTAATTTTCATTTTGAAGAGCAGAGTTCGAGCTCTACCATACCGGAAACATTTTTTTTTTAGAAGGATGTAAGAGATATGCCTTGATATGTAACGAATCAAAACTCCAACACTTTACATCAAAGGATTTAAGGGTCTGACTATAATGGTTATACAAGCCAACGGGAAGTGAACCAGTGCTGGGACAGTTCATGGATGACATGTTGCAAGAACTCTGAAATCGTACGGCACAAAGACCCTGGTTTCTCAAATATAAGATCACACTGTGTCCCAGGCAGGATGGGAAGAAGTTCTGGGAAAGAGATGGAGGTTGGAACGGAGCAAAAAAAAGGACATATAGGGGAAGGTAGAGGAACAAAGGGAAAAGTGCTCTGCAGTGAGAAACTTTTTCATCAGTATTTGTGACAGGTGCCAAAACAGTTCAAAGCTGGCATTAGGGCTACAAAGTGCAGAGTACATTGAAACAATACTTCACCGGGGGATTCGTCTGAAGCTGGAAGAGATCTTTTTTTCCCTCTTTTACCCCACCCCCACCCCCCTTTTTCCTGACTTCTCGGCTTTCATTTCATCAGAGAAGACGGATGCTGCGGTTTTCTTGGCCAGATGTGACACTCCATCCGGTCCATTTCAGGGGGACCAACAGAGGAGGAAGAGAGAGGCATGTGCATGTAGCTAAGAAAAATGTGCTGTTTTTACGTGTGTAAATGTATGTGCCTGTGCACGTACACTATCTGTGGGATAGGGTGTGTGCCGTAAGTGCCTCAGGGATGGTTGCAGGTATCAGGTGATCTGATTCAGTTAAAAGTCGAATGAATAGCCTTTCTCTCCCCACAAATGCACCAGACCAGGACCTATTTTTGCACAGAACAGCAGCTCACTTCATTATAAGGTCCACTTTATCTCGCTGTACTGTAACCAGTAAGAACCATTTATAGTAAAGTTACATGTGCGCGTGAAGTGGAAAGGATGTGTGAAGGAATGCACACCACAGTCTCTCCACACCACAACACGGCACAAAAACATCTGCTCAGTTTTGAGATTTTGATCACTGTCTTTGCATTCTGAAATCTTCATGAGCATTTTTAACATTGACAGATGTGGATACTGTAGCAGAAAACTGCTTTGCCAAATTAAAAATTCTTCTTTTGTGAGCACACAGCTGATGAAAAGTTGGGTAAACAAACATCCACCATCAGCTGTGAAGTAAGCTCTCACACTCTGATTGGATTGGGCTCTATACAGCCTTGTATCTGTGTTTACGCGTATGTGTATGAGTGTAGATGTTACAAAGAGTCATATTTATGATAGGGAACGTCCAAGTCTCCAACTTCTGTTCAAAGCCAAGTAGCCGGAGGGCATTCCTTACCTCTCCGTATTTGTTTTCCCTAAAAGGCCGCTCTTAGCATTGCTGCCTAAGGCTAGTGCTGCAGTTCCCATTCGTTAACAGTAAAGGCATATATAATTATGATGATATTTAAGATGTATTGTATATATTACTTGACTAAAAATTCCCTACATGTAGAATCAGAGGAAATACAATTAATTCATTAAAAAAATACTTCTAAAGATTAAAATAAACCAAATCCCATTTACTAACAACTGGATTCTTACAATTGCATAAAACCCGACCTACATTTTTTGATATCTAAATTCCAATGCCCGGATATCAGTTTTGATTGAACGTCGCTATGAGCTTCCTCAAAGGAGAGCAGCTGTCGTTCTAGGTCAAGCCTGTTCTAAAATATTCCAACCTTCATTTCCCATGCGCTCTGATGTGTACCACACCACCTCTTTCCACACCGAATGGAGAAAAAAAACTATACGAAAAAAATTATAAAACAAGTGTTCGGCGGGTGGATGAGATAATCTCTGCTCGCAGGTGAGCAAAACACCTTTTAACATCCACCAAGAGCAGATAATGAGACTGTCGGCAGGCGTGCGTGCGCGCTTGTGTGTGCTCATGCAGATATGTAGAAGGTGAGAGATTAAAATCAAGACATAGATGAGGTGGGGTTGGAGGGAGAGCGGGCGGGTAGGAGGATGAAGGCGAAAGCAAGAGTGGGATGCTATATAAATAAATAAATGTATTAAAAAGCCAAAGGAGTTCTGAAGGCTTTGGCATAGCCTGACAAGATATAAATTAATAAAACTCCAAAAACACTGCGCATATGTAATGAGGCGGGTGTCTGGTCGTTTTTTTTTTTAAAGTCACCCCCCCCCAATCCCCATCTCCCCCAACTCCCACCCTCCTAAGTCCATCCATAATTAATTAGCTGCCTCTGTGATGTGGGGACTATAGATCAGGGAGGAGAAAAAATAACAAGCTAAATAATGAAGTAAAGCGATACAGGGAGCCTGGGGGGGAGAGATGAGATGGCATGGATGGCCACAGAGGATCAAGGGGGGGTCACACTGGTACAAATAAGAGGGACAGTATACGTGTCTGTGTGTGTCACAGAGACCTGACAAAGGGGTATATGGAGAGTGTTGAATGCTCCCCCACCGCCTGTCGACATGCCCCCCAGGCTTTGTGACAGAGGGAACTACAGAGCCGGCTGCAACCTTGAACTAAAGGGTCCCATCTATGTCTTGTTACAATCCACTATACATTAATATCACATTATAATATCTGGCACTGAGTGGATCCTTTTATCCAAAGTAACTTCCAGTATATGACATGGTGCGTCACATGTTTTTGCTGTAAAACTCCAGTGGAAGTGAAACAACTAACCTTTGAAATGGCCATTTCTCCTCAGGAAGAAATAAATAATGCCCAGCTATAAAGCAATAATAATATAATAATGCAGAATAATAGTGCAGAATTGCACTGTTGTCTGTAAGCGCTGGGCACCCATGTTTCTCATAATTTATTAGTCCTGTTGTCTCAATTATCTTCAATAATTTAACAGTTTTTTTTTTTTTTTTTAGCTGGAAAAAATTTTCAACCAGGCATATGACCTTTTTTTTGTGGAAGAAGAAAAAAAAGCATCCACTGTGATTAAGGTTGTTAGTTTGATATGGATTTTTTTTTAATTGACATCTTCAGCCATTCAGTTAATGGAAACCTTCTCCCAAATCATTCCTTAATTAGTATAAGCCATGTAATATCATGTCATGACATGTCATACATCATATTGTCAAGGATAGCGCCACATAGTCCCTATTGTGTACCAGCTGGCCAGCAGCCATTTGTTTGTTTGAGTGTGTATGTACCTTACCAACCACAAGAATGAGACGAGCAAGACAAAAAAAGCCGTCCCATTAAATCACTGGTAAAAGAGATTAGACGGTGTGTATGTAGGTGAGTGTCTATATAAAATATACATTTAAATCTTACAAATCGTACACACATTATAGAAGCACAATATATAACAAATTGTGTACACGTGTGCAACTGTTATTAAATGGTGAGTACTGTGTCTACATGAGCTGCAGGGTGTGGTACATACATAGAAGCATGTAGGTGCGTGTGAGAGAAAGTGTGTGTGTGTGTGTGTATGTGCATGCAAAGGCAGGCTCATTAGCAGGCAGAAACCAGAAAGATGTTCTATGACCAACCAGACACTTACTGTGAGGGAGACAGAGAGATACAGGGTGAAAGAGAGAGTGGAACAACTTAATAAGGCAGCAACATGTAGAACAGTGCAGGAGCGAGGGAAGCGGAGGAAGAAAAGGGACTTTGAACCTTGAAAGGGACTGTGAGATTGTCTGCCCACGCCCTTCGTTTCCTAGCAGAGGAGTGATGCAGGGAAGAAGAGATGGAGAGAGAGCGAGAGCGAGAGCGAGAGAGAGAGATGAGGAGTAAATGGGAAAAGTGAGTGAGCGCAGAGGAATGTGGGAGCACAGGAAGGAGAGTTTAAATTAAAGCGAGATGCATGGGGAACATATGACTTGAATGTTATTCAGCGTGGATTATCAAAGTCTCACTGAGCAGCAGCTTGACTGAATCTACCTACATATATGTTCCTCTTATAGACACATACAGTCTCACTCTCTGTGCTTTGATGCACCACCCAGGCACACATACATGTTGATTTCATCTCCTAATCCCTTATCCTTGATTTACAAGCAAACTGCAAAACCTACACATTTTATCCCCTCACAGTATGATATAAAACAATAAAAAGGAGGAACGTGTGAATATTTTTTCAGAGAGGGGCTTTTTTTCTTCTTCTTCTTCTTCTTATGGATTTTCATAGAGTAGAGGGGAGGGTGGGATGCCTGGCACCCCGTTATCATTCTAACCCAAATATGTCAGCAGTGATCAAACTTGGTGCTTTTCAGCTTTTCAAAGACAAACCTTGATTTCAGAGGTAGATACACTCTCCTATCTGCTGCCTATGGCAGACAGTGCCATGTTTCAGCACCGGGATAAATTAAAACGGTAAATTTAGCTACCAAAAAGATTTGGACATGCGGATTAAGTCTCCACACCCACATTTTCACGATTTGTCCCCCTGTGTTAAAAGATTGGTCATCAACAACCCAGAGTGGAAATGTTGATTGTTAGTTTGCAATTTAACAGTGTACAGACTGTTAGATTAGTGGCCATTTCGCCGCAGTGCTGCTTGAGAAAAAGAACAGAAACCAGATGAATGAGTCAAGCAACACACTGATTTCTGCCACTAAGAAAATAAACAGCCGAGAAGCACAGAAGTTTCACTTTCCCCAGTCTGCAAACAATGATCTTCGCTACGATCTATCCAACTGTGCTGGGAACATTAGGCATCATTCACAATACAACATCTGAAAATACGCTCAGTCTTTTTAAGACGGTGTTTGGAACTAAATAACCTACTTCTGACAAGATGTGCCCAACCAAAGCTATGACACACAAATTACCAGCAGAAGATTTTGTGTCAAAATGTACTCTAAGTTGTAGGTTGTATAATGCAATATCATTAAATAAAGCTATTACTACTGCTAGGCACATTTTAGGTGAAACCATACAATCAATTCATTACAGAAATCATACTATTACCAACAAATGTGGCTGAATTATCCGTAAGATATAACAACACCATCTAACAGCCACTAGGAGGTAAACAGTCTAAACATAAAAGAAAATAAATTACTTTTCTCTCTGGATATCTGAGGTGCTTTGCATTTTAAAGTAATATTAAGCCCTTACATGGTGAGGAAAATAAACCCATTTTACGGTTTTTAAGGCATTAAATTCAGACTGTATAGAAACTCAGTGATACCCAGGACTCTACTGCCACAAGGGTCCATCCCCATGTCTCCGAAGCTTTCGTGTGGTGAATCGTTGACCATCTTGGCTTTCCATGAGAGAGCAATTGTGTCAGTAAAATGGTGGTCGGATAAAAATCAGTGCCAGTCACTTTACTAAAACAGCATGGTGAAAAGCCCGACATGACAGAGACAGTTAGCTGGTCTTGAGAGACTGGACAACGCAGCACGCTACAGGATTTTTTTTAATACTCTCCCTCTCCATCCCAGCAGGCGGTTGCAGTTTCTCAGTCACACTCTCTCTCCTTCTCTGCGCTCCCTGCACCTTTTGAGTTTGTTTCCTTCAGCTCGCTTTGCAGCGTTATTCATCTGTCTCCAACTGCCAACATTTCTTTCTCTCAGTGACTCGGCATTTATCTCCTCCTCTCTCTTGACACACACACTGAGGGTTGATGGTGTAAATGCAATATTCATCTGTGTTCACCATTAGGCGGGCCGACTGTGAGGGCTGCGGAAATGAAGATTTAATACAGCCTGAATAATTAAACCACCGGGACCTGTGAGTGACACATAGACACACACTCGCACAGGCACAAAAAACTGAAACACACTCACGCGTGGCCTCCAAACTAAAGTACAACTATCATGTCATCATATTCCTGTGTGTGTGTGTGTGTGTGTGTGTGTGTGTGTGTGTGTGTGTGTGTGTGTGTGTGTGTGCGCCTGTGTGCGCCTGTGTGCGCCTGTGTGCGCCTGTGTGCGTGTTTGTGTGAGTCTTTACTACACATTGGCTCTTCATTAAGCTTTTGCTGATCGAGTATTCATCGCTGCAGCCAGCATGCTGGCGTAGCCGGGGTGATACTCGCTGCATCAGTGGGCCTTGCTCGGTGGCAGAGGATTACATCAAGGAGAGAATAACCTAGCAGCCATGTTCTACCTAACACTAGCAACTGACTGCTTTCCATTTTCTCAATGTCATATGAGGATTAACACTTGTCAACCAATTAAACCAAGAAAGTGTCCTTCAAATCTGCATAAACATAACACTTAAAGCAAGCAGCAATTGCTTAACTCCATAACTTCTTGTGAGTACAACTCTTTGTGCAGTTCTCTACTAAGGATAATTCTAAGGGTACAGCTGGCTGCTCTCTCCAGAGTGTCTCCCAGCCAGGGTGATTCACCCTCCCTGCCTTCTGCTGGTGAGGGACTGATGCACGATGAGAGGATGCTTCGAGCGTAAGTGAGGGAACTTCAGGGAGAGCTGCTGAAAAAACATAAGAAGAGCTGGAGGACAGGAAAATCAGAAAAGATAAAGCTGAGGAACAGTGAGGCTAAGAATAGCCACAGAGAGAAGGAGAGATGAAACATCTGCATGCACATGTGACAAACCATGCGTGTGTGTTCACCTATGAACACATCTGAGTTTACAACGCCACCACAGGCAACATCCAAATCTCCTTTGCCTTTACTCTTCCTGATATATGCAATATGATTGTGTGGGCAGTACACGCACAAACACACACAGTGCTACAACGTGACTGAGGGACTGAATTACATTACCAGTACAAAAAAGATGCTTATACCTCCTCAATTCATCGCATTGTTCTCCATTAACAAATTAGAGGGATGTGTGAGAGAGTTTGCCAAAACACCTGATACAATTCCACCCTGATTTCCCTGAGGTGGAAATGCGATTACTGACTCTTGGAAAAGTGTCTGAGAAGTTTCCTGTGAAAGTTCATAAAATTAAAAAAAAGAGGTAGGGTTGGAGGGCTGTCAAAAGCAGTTTGAAAAGCTAAAGGAGGTGCACCGCTACCAACAAACCAAGGGTTAAACGCTGGCCGGTCACGGTCCGACTAAGATCCATCTGGCGAAGAATGCATGTGGTTACTTCACCCTGTCGCCTCCACTTCCTCTCCATGTTCCCTCTTCTTCTTTTTCTCCCTCCCTTTCTCCCTTAACTCCAACCATAGAGCGCATTTGGAAAATAAATTGCGTCAGTCTGAATGTAATCTGCTGCTTGCTACTGCCAGAGTTGCTCTACTTGCCTCCCTGCCCTTGTCTTTCTTTCTTTCTTTCAATTTTTTTTCTCCTCCCTTCTCTCTTTCTGTTTACATCTGGTCTCAATTACAGCACCCCTGTCCGTCTTTGGTTTGTCTCCGGTGAAATACATGTACCATCAGAACCCACCTCCACCCATTTTCTCATTTATTTGTTCCCTCCTCCAGACATTGTTTATATCAAGTCATATTAAAGTCTATACTAACTCATATTAAATATGACTTTGACAATTGTATGACAATTTTATGCAAAAACACACGTGTGTGTGTCTTTATGTGAGCAATATGAGCTACATGGTGTGCAGAGAAGAAATAAACTGACGGGGAGAACAGCAAACGAGGAAAAGTGGTTGTTTGCGACCGAGATAAAAAGAGAATTTGTGCGTGGTGATTGAGGAGACATAAGAAGCAAAGATGAAGAGAGACGGTGGAAGAGGAAAGAAAAGCCAAACAAGAAAGTCTGTGGATTGACAGATATTACCAACAGATAAAGACACCGGGAGAGAGAGAGGAAAAGAGGAAGGGGGTATATATTATTCAACCAGTCGCCCACTACGCCCTCCCCCTCACCCACATGCCCCCTGCAGCCCTGCACTGCTGGTTGTGCTTTGTCCTGATAAGAACCAGTGACAGTCACACACACACACGCTAAAGCAGTGTAGACAAACACACACGTATTTCCTTGCACACAGCGAGGCCCCTCAAGCGGCCTAGGCCTAAAATCTGTGGGATGTCCTTCGCTGGAGTGTGTGTGTGTGTGTGTGTT
Source organism: Toxotes lorentzi (assembly GCA_037833715.1). Taxonomy (NCBI): domain Eukaryota; kingdom Metazoa; phylum Chordata; class Actinopteri; family Toxotidae; genus Toxotes; species Toxotes lorentzi. Next base: position 9,619,366 of record JBBMJY010000018.1, read on the forward strand.
CTGCTCAATGTCTGAGTACCAGCCAGGGTAAACACAGTGTGCCAGAATGTCACGGTCCGGGGCCTTCACACCTCCATCACAAATAACCCTGTCAGCCATAGAAAGCAAGTGTGTGTGTGTGTGTGTGTTTGAAAGGGAGAGAGAAAGAAAGAAAGAGTGAGCATGTGTTTCTGTGACTGTTTAAGAGTGTGTGGGTCGGCAGTATGCTGTGAGCGTATGCGCTTGGTTAAGGGTGTGTGAGAGAAAGACAGCGCTGGAGAAAATATATTCATGTGTATTATTACACTTTGTTCGGAGTGCAGACTATATGGAGCCTCTCGTGTTAATGTAGTGTCTAGGGACAATGTGTCACACAATAAGATTACATTTGAGTAACTGGCAACAGACAGGACCTTGAGTGTGCGTGAATGTGTGAGTGTGTATAGTACCAGAACAACTGCAGTGATGCTTTGACAGACACACAAGTATGTCTGTACTGTATGCCTATATGTATTGTTGTATGTGTTAAAGGAATAGTTCAGAATTTTGGGAAAGACACGTTTTGCTTCCTTGACAAGATCGATATCACTGTCATATCTACAGTCAATATGTAGCTGGAACCAGCAGCCGGTTAGCTTAGCTTAGCATAGCATAATGACAAACAGTGGGGTAGCTTGGCTCTGCACAAAAGGTATCAAAATCTGCTTACAAGCACCTCCCAAGCTCACTAATTAACACATTACGTCTCACCGACTATTGCACTATTTCTTGGCCAAGACCAGCACCTTCTTGGCATCTGAACTGGTTGCCTAGAAACAACTCCAAGCTAAGAAATAGTCCAGCACATAACCTGAACAGTGAACTGATCTTCTCTGCCCTTTTTTGCATGGATTAAACAAATGAGATATGACATGTTAACAACTGAACCGTAGAGGTGTTGATAAGCAGGCTTTATTTATTTATTTATACCTCTGGACAGAGCCAGACTAGTTGTTTCAACCAGTTTTCAGTCTTAAGCTAAGCTAAACTAAGCTAAGCTGACCATTGGCTCCAGCTACATACTTACTGTACAGACATCAATATCAATATCCTCATCTGACCCATTGCAAATAAGCATATTTCCCAAAATATCAAACTACTGCCTTAAAAATTTTCATGCACACAACCACACAAAGAGGAGGAAGTGGAAGTAGGTGGAGGAGAATGAAGGGAATAAGGAGGATGGTGGCATCATTTAGTCCACTGTGCATCCATGCATAGAGGAGACAGAAGGAGGACAAGGAGCGGAAGGTGTTGAATTTATTAAAGAGCGACAAATTCATCACTGGAGCCACACATTCCACGTCACACAGATATGGAGGACACACCAAAAATAAAAGTAGAAGAGGACAGTGATGGAGAAGCTACTGTGACTGATTATAAGTACAAAAACAGGACGCCAATGAACAGTGCATTTTTGCATTTTAAATAAAGTGTAAGACAGCATGATGACTATAATGGCTACGTCCTGTCAGACAGTGGATTTTGGACATAAACGCAAACCGCATAACCACATTTGGAAGAAACACAAGGAATGCTAATATGCTGTATGTGATGCCCATCACTCTTACTTTTTCCTCAACCTGGACCTGAACCTAAAACAAACAATATCGGGATTGTTCAAAAAATAAGGCCTAAAGGAAAAAAAGAGAGATGGAAGGGCAAACAGGGGGAAAGCAAAAGCCAGAGAGTTGGGGGAGGTGGGGGCAGCACTGTACCCACAAATCTCAATCAAGTTAACCACCGCCTTGATTGCTCAAGTGAGACTGAGCCTTGCTTTGCAGCAAAACAAACACGTAAGCATGTCTTAACATAGCTGAGCCCAACCACCCCGAACCTTGCCTGGCACTCATGAAGGCTTTGGCTCAGAATAGTGCTTTCTCTCCAGGGGTGTGGAAGGAGAAAGGATGAGAGGAGGAGGAGAAAGAGGGGAGAAAAGTGGAGGAAGAAACGGAAATCAAGTTCCTTCAAAAAAAAACAGGAAAGGATACAAAGGAAGAGAGGGGAAAGTTTTACTATATCAGTAAAAGCATAATACCGCAAGGAGTCCTTCCTTCTTTCACTTCCTCCCCCCCTCTCCCTCTCTCTCTCTCTCTCCCTCTCTCTCTAGCCTTTTTTGTTTTTATAATAAAGTAACTCTTACTCCTCTCCTGCAATTTTCCGCCCGGTCGCTCCTTAATTCGAGAATTTGTTTGTTGTGCCATCGGAGGCATTGTTGATTCATGCATATTTGATTTGGAAATGTCACTCATTATTGTTATTTCCTCTCTGCTTACTCTGTCTATCCATTTCTATCCCTCTCTCTCTTCTCTTTCTTGACACAGGCTGTTCACAGAAACAAAACAACACTTTTACGCCTTGGCTGGCTTGTTTAATATTTTTTTTTCCTCTGTTTTTCTTTTTAACTTTTGCCTGACAATCACAAAAAAAACCTTATTCCATACAATGTAATTTGGCCGAACAAATTACAGACAGACGAGACAGTGCTGGTTCTGTGAGAAGGTGAACATAAAATAAAGGAGGAGAAAAAGAATCCTCATCTGCAACACATTGGTCTCTGGGTTGCCGTGGCAACACAGGATTCAGATACTGTCCGAAGAGAACGAAACACTTGAAGGGGAGAAAAAAAAGAGGAAATAAATTAAGGATGGAGAGGAAGAAATGTTTGATGTTCCAAACTATCAAATGTTTATTATACTTCTGGAATGATGACACGATTCATTTATAAGGTTTCAGTAAAGAAATGGGAGAGAATAACGATGTCAGGAGCAGCCAACACTCAGATCTGTGTGAAAACTTCCATATGGCCTTTGATCTCTGTCGGAAAATGACTCTTATCCAGTCCCGTCTGCATTTATCTCCAGGAGGGAGCAGCAAGGATCTGACTGAAATGTCTGCTATCAGGAGAGCCAATTTCTGCTTTTATTTTAAACACTGCCATTTTTACTAAAGGTTAAGCTACTGTATGGCAAAAAAAGGATCATCTCAGGTCTAAATTAAGGGTGCAAGTATATGTGAACACATATACACGTCCCCTGATGGCTTTGCAAACCATTCTCTCTACACTCGCAGATAAAGAGGCAAAACCATAAGGTGTTAAAGGAAGAGAGGAATATTTCTGTCCTCCTCCTCCTCTCTTCAAACATAAATATATATATATATATATATATATATAAAATACATGCACAGAGGGGGGAAGGTGAAGAAAAAGAAGGATGAGAAAAAGATGGGGTGAATGAGCATCAAAGTGGTGAGGGATGAGGTAGAGAGAGAATGATGGGCCCTGGAGAGGAGAGGGATAAGTCTAGCCTACAGGAAGAGCTGTACTAGTTGGGGCATTGAGAGCGCAACTAATGGATATGGCAGCTAGGAGAAGGATGATGAATGACTCTGTGTATGTGTGTGCACACGCATGTCATTGTCAAAATGTTTACACTTTTGTGCATGAAAGACACAAAATATAGTGGTTGTGCTTCTGTGGCGTGTGCGTCAGTGTGTGCGAGTGTGCATGTGTGACAGTGCAGATGATAGATTCTCTAGTGGAGCATGTGGTTGGTGGTTTCTTGGGGAGACGAGGTGACAGGAGAGGGCTCTGTGTCCACATGCCACTGTCAGCCGGTCTGTCTGTCCCCTCTTTCTTCCTGCTGCCTCCCTCACTCTTCCACTCTCTCAATCTCCGCAACTCCCTTTTCGACCATTTGTCTCCTTCCCTTTGTCATGCTGTCTCTCTTGCCCATCCTGCTTTCAACCAACCTTCTACCTCGAAAACATACTGCACCACAAATATATATTTTTACATAAAGCCTCTACAGATGTACCGTGTTGCGAGAAATCCCTCAATTATAAAATAATACTCTCTTTTCAGTTACATGCCTCACAGTGTAATCAGCATGTGGGTAGATGTAGACCTTACACTTATACATGCTACACCTTTTCTACTCCCCAAGAGTCCTCATCTCCTGCCGTTCACCAATATTACTACTCAGTTTATATGTTTACTTGCACTCTGCATCCTCCTTTCCTCTATATTTCCTTTCATCACTGCAGGCCTGTCCTGTTTATCCATCCGTTGCCCCTCTGGCCTCTCTCAGCTCAGAGTGTGCTAGCCAGCGCTCTCCCCATGTCTTGCAGATGGACGCACTAATCCGCTAACGTTAGCTCCGTGAGGCGTGAAGGCTGGGCCCGTGTGTTGTTTTGGACGGGCACGGAGGCTGTGGTTTATCATGGCAGTGTTTGGGATTCTGCACAGCTCCGGTTGAGAGAAGAGATAAACAGAAAAGTAATTGGATAAAGGTTGACCAATTAATAAAGGCCTGTGATTCAGGCCGGCCAACAAGGGGAGGGGGACGCTTAATCTGCATAGAGATAACAGGGAGAGTCAGACCACAAACATAAGGAGATAAAGTGAAATTGTGTGTATGTGTGTGTGCATTTGTGCATTTATGTGTGTGAGGTGTCAATCAGATAAAGCGCAGGCATGACTGTCAGTCACTAGGGAGTGCAGTGGATTTACATCCATAAGTCCATTGAGAAGACATGTCTTTGAATGCATTTTTCTGTGCCTGCTAATCTATGCAGGACCTTATGAGAGAGAGAAAGAAAAGAGAAAGCCAGAGTGAAAACATAACACTGCTATGTGTCCATCACTAATATCCTTGTATACACTCCAGCAGTTGACAAACACTTGTTATGCCTCGCATGTCGCCCGTTGTTGCCGCCACTCTGCACGATTGATATTAGCTTTTATGCTAATGCAGCATTTGGCTATGTAAGAACAAGGCAGTATTTCCATAGACAGTCATTCATCCTGGCCTGCTTATGGCCTTATGGGCCACGACAGAATTATTGCTGCACAGTACACAAGCGGTTGTCACTGTGCCAAGAGCCGCTATTACACATACAGACAGCAGATACACACAGCAGGGTGATGTGAGGAAACCTGAGGCAAAACCCACAGAAGGTGCGAGGGTAAAGGCGAGTGAATGCATTTTGTGTCTATACTGCTATTATTTGACTTTGCATGTGGGAGAAAACAAACAAGCTTTCACTACGCAATCACAGCCGCAGTATACTGTATTTAAAAAACAGCAGTTATATCATGAGGAACTATGGTAGATTTACAGATTTTAGAAAACCATTACATTCAGCAGGACTATAGCAAAATAAAATCTCTTGAGTTGCATTTTGGATGTATCCCACTTTTCTGTCAATATCCCACTTATATGTATAGCAGTTGCATTAGGACTGTAAAAATGTCCAAAAAACGCTGTCAAAATGACAGAAATATGTGCAAGTCTTCAGTGTGACTCTTACTTCAGAGATGTTGACACGTCCCTCCTGGAAAGAGCAGTCGTTGGCATTCTGGGTGCACATGTGGCGGTACTTGCACCAGTGGCATGGGAAGGAGCCATTTACACAGGAAAGGCAGCTAAAACAGAGAGAGATGAGAGGAGATGGGTTAGGAAGTTAGGAGCATTAGGAGCATTATAGGAGCATCGTTTAGCATTTGATAAATTGGAGTGGTGATGTCAAAAAACAGGACAGAAAGAGGTGGTCTTTACATTTGACAGTATATCTCCTCGACCTTGTGAGTTAAACAAATAGATAAACTGATTAGCAGGGGTCTGCATTTTATTTTGCTGTGCCATGCCATCTCCCTTAGTAAGTGCACTGAAACAAGGGCATATAGAGTTGACTTTCTTTGAGATGTTACAGTCTTTACAAAGAGCAATTTGATAGCGTGGCCATCTCGCGTTTCCCTTGTCTTTCTTTATCCAAGTTGTTACCACCTTTTCACAGTCAAACCAGGTGCTTACAGTAAAAATAATGCATAGGAAACGATAGGGAAACAATAGGGGGCTGAAAAAAATAAGGACGCAAACAGGGCTAAGATGTAAATGTGTGGGGAAAATTGTATTTACTGTGATAAAACACGATATGCAATAATGTAAACACATAACTCACTTTAGTCTTTGTTTTTTGTAAATCTTTACTCTTTTTTTTCTTTTCTCAGACTTCTTTCCTTTAACCATCAAATTCCTATTTATTATCCAGGTGTAAAATCTGGACTTTTCCCCATCCTGTCTCACATGTTCTCTTCTTCATTTCACCAGTCATCTCTCCATCTTCAATCCCATCTATTAACTGTCTTAACCTCTTTGTCCCCCTCACTTCCCTCATTCATGACCCCACACTCACTTGTGACTGTCTCTTGCTGCTCCTGCAGACAGGTGTCAAATTAAAGGAAAAACCTATATAAATGACTGATGAAACATAATGAATGCGGATGTTTCTATACAGGTGTGCTGGATGGTACAATTAAGTAATTAACATCCAAACATGCTCTGTGGCATGTATAAAAATGCTGAGCAGGCCCAGTTGATTCTAAGATGTCAGTAAACAGCGTCGGAAATTGTAGTCGACAGCTAACATTTGATGACTATGTAAGGAAAAACAGAGGAGCAACTCTTCCTCAGGTGACTGAGAATGTCAATGTAGGACATGATCAGACTGTGTCAGTAACACCAGTCCATCAACAATTACATAGAGAGGGATGTTATAGCAGGGCTGCAGTGCATAAACCCCTCATTACAAAGATGAACGCACATTTGAGAGTTCAGTGGTGCAAAAACCTCTGTGGTCTACAGAGATGTGGATATGTGGATTATGCCAGATTTAGGACTGAAGTGTTTGACAGTGCTCTCCACCGCCATCATCAAAACACCAAATGAGGGAGTATATTTTTTAAGAATGGTGTCCAACCCTTCCAGGGCAGTTTACAGACTTTTAGAATCAATGCCAAGGAGCAATGAAGCTGTTCTGGCAACACGTGGTGGCCCAGCACCACCCAACTAAGACACTACGTTGGTTTTTCCTTTAATTTGTCACATATCGGTATATGTTCAGTGATCTCCCTCACAATGGGCCCACTCTCTGCATATATTTCCCCTCTCTTCCCTCTTTCTATACCTCTGCTGTTTCATTCTCTCCATCCATTGAGCCCTGGGCCTTTCTTTATGTCCCTCCATCCCTGCCTCTCTCGCTCTATCCATCCCTTTCATTCGCTGCCGTCTCATTTTAAAAAGCTCTCTCCTGTTCTTTGTCTAAAGCTCTCTTTCATCCGTGGGGCTAAGAGCGCTCCACCATTTTAAATTCACCTGCTTTAGCTGAGGCAAGGTGCAGACAGACAGACTGAAAGAGAAAGATGGGAGAAAGAAGAGAGAGAAAAAGAGGGAGAGATCAAAAGCAGGTGGATTTCCCTGAGAGAGGTGGAGACGCCAGGTATCGTGGGAGAGAGAGATGGGAGAAAATGGAGGGGGTGGGGGGGTAGCCCGCAGGGTCTGTAAGGGATTCTCATGGGAGAGGGAGGAAACACTAGGTTGGAGGTTGGGAAGAGAGAGAGAGAAAGAGAGAGAGAAAGAGAGAAAGAAAGAGAGAGAGGGAGAGAGGGAGAGAGAGAGAGAGAGAGAGAGAGAGAGAGAGAGAGAGAGAGAGAGAGAGTGTGTGTGTGTGTGTGTGTGTGTGTGTGTGTGTGTGTGTGTGTGTGTGTTCATATCTAAGGGGACCCACCGAGGAGAACCAGACAGGTTCAAGCGCACAGTTTATCAACACGACTACATGTTATTGGTGCTCTCTCAGCCCTCAAGAGATTCTGTGCTACTTGGTATCTCATTTATGTGCGCAGCATTATCTAATGTAGCCATTATGAGTTTACAAATAAAATTGTTTCATTTTATTACCAAGCTTATTAAAGCCTTTTGTCTTGAACATTTAGTTCACTTTCAGAATTTCTTCTCTGTGACTCATTTAGCTATTATGGTTTATATGAGCATATGGTTTGCTGGAAATACAGTAAAATACTACAGTCAAGGTAAGCAAGTGTAGATCCCTAACAACTGAGTGGACAAAGATGCTCACCATGCAGGCTGATTTGCATTCAACCACATGTGTTAGGTGTGAATTTTGCGCATCTGCCTGAACTGCTAAAACTGTGTGTTTTAACCCTGTGTAAAATGCCAACTACCCATTCCCTCATCCGCATGAAAAATGAGGGCTTTAGCTCTTGAGCTCAGACATGGAGCCCATATTCAAATCCATCAAACCCTGACGTGGATTCATTTGGATCAATTAGGGCCCCTCGTCTGGTAGGTGCGCACTTTAAGCGATCGTTTCCTGCCCAGACCCCTCCTTTTGAGCGAGATCAGAGGCTGGAGCTTAATTCAATCCCACTGCAGCTTTAATTGACCAATTTAGCATTGTGCTGAGAGAAGCTGTCCATTTAGAATGAGGGATGTGCGGCTAAGGAAATAACAGGCCTCTTAATACTACACAAGAGCAAACAGGAGATTTGTCAGTGTTGCCAGCAAATGGAGGCAAAGCGATTAGGCTACGCTAGGATAAGTTAGCATACTGTGCTCAGACTCAAAGAGCAGCACTGGGGGTTTTATCTCAACGTTTTGCCGAATGATTTGTTAAGATACAGAAGAAGGGGTGTCAATGGTGAACAAAAGAGCAGAGGACATTTGTGATGCATGATAAATGAACATGGGACAAGTCAGTTCAGCTCATTGTGCAGTTTGCTGGTGTTTGTTAGCTCAGCAACAATCTCTACTTTGAATGTCAAAGAGTCTATTTTATATGTATATTTTATATGTCAAATCAACCTTGTTAGTGTTCCAGTGACTTTGAAATAACGAGCAAAATATCAGCAGGTAACCACCACCAACTTTCTGCGACTTTTATGATTACGCCCTTTGAAATAAAAGAGGGTGCCATTATGCATGCCACCCAAGGCCAGCAGTAGGCCCTGTTCGACAACCCCCTGCCACTCTTTGGTTCCTAGAAGTTACCAGGGCCCCACCTGTCATGAACTGCCTTATGATCTCAAGACCTCTTTTTTAGCCTGGGTGCAAACCCTTTAAAGCAAAAGCCCACCCAGGGCCATTTCAGGGCGTCTGATAATTCTTCTTCTCTTGTCCAGGGGTGGGCTCCTTTCTTCGGACCCCCCAGTATCACCTTATTGCTCCTTCCTGTCACTCGCCATCGCCCGTAGCCACTCAGAGGCTTTGAGCAGCTGCAGACACGCTCCCCATATGGCCACGCTCATAATGCTAATTTAATCCGTTCATATTCAAATGCTAATCGAGCTATGCTAGCTTTGGAGCTGTAGTGTTTTTTTGCTTTTTTTTTTAGGGCCCAACACAATAGGCTGTGATTTCCTCCTCTCTCCTCTCCTCGGTCAGTTTGGAGTGCTAAATACAATCCGCTCTCCTGGTGAGGTGCATTTGACACTCTTGCACTTGGCAAATTCGAGTTATAATATGAGTTATTTATTGGCTACTATTCATTTCAAAGGAGTGGACGTGAATAATTTAATGGTCCTCTAGAGTAGTCTATCCCATCATTACTGGATCCCTTTAAAATTTGAGGGGGGTTGATCAAACCCCTAGGGGCTAGTATTCATGCACATAATTTTATTAATGCATTTCTGAGTGTTTAGTTTACAGAATAAATGTGCAATCTGAACGTGCCTATCATGGGGACGCTTGGAAAATGCTTAAAATTCATTGTATAATCCTCCCAAATCTTTGGAACTACACAACTTTCCTCTGTGTTCCTTGGATCCACAGAATTTTACATTCTCCTCTATCAAAAAAAAACAACTCTACTTTCTTTTTCTATGACATTAAATATGCTCTTTTCTCCCAATTACACTAAGAGCACACTCAATCACACAACAAATGACCCAGTCGCTGCCCGAGCCACATTAACCATATCAAGGAAAGGTGCTTCATGCGGCCTTATGCAGACATTTAAACCCCAATTCATTGGAAGACTATCCTCCATATCTTTAATAAATGGGGGGCTGTGGAATGAGAAAAGGCGTATGGAAATATTTAATTAAGGAGCAATCATGGCTGTGGGTGATTTTCTATTTAAATCTCGGCATCCCTTACACTGAAACAGTGGGAATTCTAATTAGATTAACACCACTATGCAAATTTATGGCATTTTTGAAAAGGCAAGGGCCACGACGTAATCAGTTGGGTAAATAAGCAGTAGGGGTGTGTGCTTTTTGGGGATTGGGGGTTGGGTGTAGGTGTGTGAGAGTAAACTATTTAGAAACATGATGGAGCCATTTCAATTTGTCTCATTCCTTTTCTTCCAAAAGGTAGAGTTAAAGGTGTTTCTAAAGGTAGAAACAGTACAGTATGGTACTCCAAAAATAGATGCACAGGAATTTATTCACAACTAATGAATATTGTGCCTGCTCAGAAATGTGTTTCTGCATGTTGCATCCTTCCCCATGTAAAAGCCTGCAGTATTTTGATTCTAAGCCCATTAGAGGGAATCTTAGCTTTATAAAGAATGACCAAGCATTCTGGAAACAGGGCCTTGCATGTGGTCATGCGGGCCTGAAGTCTTTATGCCAACGACATTACCAATCTGATCTCATCAGACGCCACACACTGACGCCCAAGGGGCATAGCCAATATGCGGGCGGTAGTGCCAGCTCCAAATGGGATTCTTATCTCAGCATCTCTCTTCGCCATCAGTCGCTGCCGAAGATGCAAAGTGCCATGTCTGTAACTTCATTAAACGTGTCCATTACATCACTCGGAGGCTATATTAGGTCAGCTCAGGGAGCAGATTTAATCAGCGTTCATTGGGGTAATATCTTCAAATGGGCAACTCTCTCGTCTGTGTCACCTCACATACATTTCTTAACCTTGATTTGTGAGATCATTGCTATATTAGGATCTTTAATGCGACATCTATTTTAATACACCCATTAGGAGGCACCTTTTATTTATTTGGGTGTTTGCTATTTTAACATGAAGCAATCTGTACACACAGGGTTTGCATCTGCTGCAAGATGTACCCTAGACAGTAAAAGGTACTGGGAGTTAGAGCAAACACCACAAGGTCCTTTTGGGAGATGAATTAACCGTGAGTTGACATTGTAAACCACCACACCCTTAACCAGCTGAGCTAATCATCGCTGTTGTGGCAGGGGATTTGTGTATGAGGGCAGCGGTGGGGAGGGGGGGGGGGGGGGGGGGGGGGGGTCAAAGCCCAAGCAACGGACTCGGGTTCCAAAAACCCCAAAACATCAAAGCCATTTCGACAACGAGACAAGAAGAAGTTTGATCCTCCAAACAA
>JBBMJY010000018.1:9637393-9649601 GCA_037833715.1 Toxotes lorentzi
TGTGTGTGTGTGTGTGTGTGTGTGTGTGTGTGTGTGTGTGTGTGTGTGTGTGTGTGTGTGTGTGTGTGTCAGTCATTCAGCCACACTGCAAGTACAAGCGTGGTGATAAGCTACAGATGTTGCCTAAGAAACGAGATCAAGTGTTCAAGTTAGCCCTCCACTCTAGTTAAAGGTGATGACAGATGGATCACAACATGGTCCCGATGGGTCTGAAAGTGTGTGTTTATTTCAAGATATTCACAAGCGTGTGTAAGTGTGTGACCGACAGATTGCTAGCATATGCGTAGAGTGCTGGTGCACAACAAAGTAACCGCATCTGCACGTCTGTGTGCATGTGTTGAAAGTGTCACTGCCACATTCAACCTTTCTTCACCAACAGGCCCCAAGTTGACGAGTTGCTTGATCCCCATTTCATGATGTGTGTGTGTGTGCATGTGTGTGTATGTGTGCGTGTGTGTGTGTATCAGGTTGCCACTGTAGGCTAATTTTAAGTCATGCAATACAGAGTGGGCTGGGTGATCAGTAAGTAACAGCATTTAACAACCTTACCCGTGGGGTAAGTAGTGGGGGCTGACTCTTTTATGAGCTTGGGATTGGAGGAGGGGGAGAAAGAGAGATGTATGGAGTGATAAAAGAAAAGAAAAACACATGGCAGAAAGAGAGCAGAGGCCTGAGGTAAGAGATAAAGCTGGTTAGCTAGAGGGTGGAAACCAGGCGGACAAAGGAACGCAGCATTGAAATATTAAAACGGGGCCGGGATTCCTCCGTGAGCTTTAAGTACAACACAGATATGAAAAAGATATGGCACGATGGAACTCATTTAGGCTCTGAAATGTCTCGTATCAGACTGGCTTTGGGGAACAATATTGCTCATGCAGAGGGCAGACAGACACAAGCACAGGACGCTGTTTACCACTAATCCCTTTACTTATTTCGATTGCTCTCTATGTTCGTTGCATATGTTTCTCTGCCCCAAAACCTTCACTGAGAGTGTCATTCATTTTACAGACTGAAACATGCTGCTACTCTCCCAATGACAAGGACATACAGACCTCAGTACTGTAGCTTTTTAGCTGGCTTTCTGCCCAGACAGAGAGGGAAAGATAGATGAAATGACGCAAACCAGCAATGGTAAGGATGGGAGGGGAGGGGGTCATCTACTGGAAGCAGCACTGGATGGATGGATGGATAGATGAATAGAGGGAAAGAGAGGTGTAATGGAAGACACACACGGGGCGAATTGGCAAGGACATTGTGCTGAGTAGATGGGATATGGTGGCAGACGGCTGCTATGTGTCATTGTCAGAACGAGTGTGAGTCTAGTTTTCATCTGAAAGGAGAGCTAAAAGAGGGATGGAACAAGGGACTGGTATGTCTTAGATAATAAAAGGATGACAAAGGAGGAGAAAGAGTGAGAGTGAATGAGCAGATAATGGACAGACGGATGAGGGAAAAGTAGCCGTAGCTGTGGAGGTGTGATTGGACACCTTGGGAGGAAAAAATAACAATCACAGGATGTCTTTCATATACTTTATGATTTTTTTTTTTTTTTTTTTTAAAGGAGAAAATGGAGAGGAGAAGTAAGAATGGTCTCTACCTCACATTATCAAGGACGCCAACCTATTGCCGCTCTCGTCTCCATAAATCATTATGACTGTGATTAACGACAATGGCCCACATAAATCATACTAACACTACGAGTCCCTGGTGAGCAAGCATAACCTTATCTCTGTCCTGTGTAATGATAGATATAGACTATTGTTCACGATTGTCCCTGTGCTAGTAGTAGTGAAGACACTATAACTAAGGGCTCTATTGGGTGGGAGTGGCACAGAGCTGTTGATGTGGTAGGGGGGATATTATGGTTGTTTTTCCCAGTGGAGAAATAAAATGCTTTACTGGAGCCAGGAATGTACTTGTATAACTGCATGTACATCCAAAAAAATGTGTGTGCATGTGCCGGGAACGCTGCCTGCCAACCCACACACACACCCTTGCTGTCTCCCTCTTTCTGTCTCTCTTGATGGCTCTTTTAATGAAAGCCAATTCCCGACAGCGCGCCACATTACTCCTTTAAATGACCTTATAAACCAAACCCGCCATCTCCTCTCTCTTGCCATCTCCTTATTTACAATAGCATCCACTGCTGTAACTCAATTCTCCTTCCTCACTCTCTCTTCCTCTGTTGTCAACCCTCCACACCCTGACCATAGCGCAATGCCATGACATCTCCTTTCTGCTATAAACTTTCCTCCTTTCCTCTCCAATCTGTTTTTACAGAGCGCTATCACCTGCCTTTAAACGTCCAGCTAACAGGCTTTGCGACGGTCACCCCCAAAACCCAGAGGACCTGTAAAGCTTTCAGCGCAGCTTTTCATTGGTTGTTAAATCTAAAGACATAAAAGGATTGGCCTTGTTGAGGCTTCCCTTTTTTTAACATTCAAACACAGGGAGAGACTCTATAGTAGAGAAGAGGAGAGGGTGTATCAGAAATGTCTACCCGAACAGAGCCGCTGCTCTAGGTTATACTGTCTGGGAGCCAAGTGGAAGAAATCAAAGTTTATTTTAGGTTATTTATAGATGTCATTTATAGATGAAATTAGAAATGCCCGTGCCTCCCTGCACAACAACCACTGAACCTCTTGTGCTTAACACTTAACTTCGTTTGGCTCTAGTCTCACAGCAAAGGGACCTATAATAAAGGAACTTTGTTGTAATGAAAAGGTTTCCAAGGGTCAAAGTGTGTGATTCCAGTGAAAGGACAGAGCAGGCATACACAGCTGACTTTCTATAGATACATTTAAGAAAACTGCATGTATCTGGGGGGGAAAAAGTCACATGTCACATGCAAGAAAAAAAAAAAATTCTCAGAAGTCTCCTAAACTTGTGGCTCTTTTATTGCTCCATTCCTTTCATTCAAAACTTTACTCTGTAATCTTAACTAGCCGTGGTTAAGACGAAGGGAAAAATATAAGGAGAAAGACTCCAATTTAAACAAAAAATTAAAAAGCATCATACATTTTCCTTGCCTCAGGTTTTCTTGTTTAAACAGCCGCAACAGGGCAGTCTGCAGGGGGATGAGGAGGATGAGGAGAGTTTATCACCTGTCATCATCCTCCCATCGATGCTCCCCTTTTCTGTTAACTGCCAGGTGTGGCAGTTAACAGAAAAGGGGAGCATCGAAAACCACACCTGCATTAATTTAATAACCTCCAATCATCTTCCATCTTGTGGCAGTGAACAGCCATATGAAATTGGGGAAAAAAATCAATATCCACCTATATAGCCACTAAATGTCCCAAGACAACAGAGATAAAGAAATAACCACAGATACAACTGGACTCCTACATTATGGTTCAACTGTAGCTACAGAAATGTATTGTGGTTGCCACTACTGTTCAGTGACTGTAATTCATGCTGTCATCTTCTGCTTTGACGTCACTGTGTCATTCATTCCTACAACTGATTATTAGAAATGGGAGTTCTACCCCCCCCCCCCCCAAGTAGCTTTTCCAGCTAACCATTAAGCATAGAGCAACATGGCTCTCAACAGGGTGTCCGTGTCAGTGAAACAGTTCTTCCAGTGCTGGAATATCTGCTAAGGGGGTGAGGGGTTTGTATCAAAGGCTAGGTTAGCATGTGTGCATTGACTGGATTCTAAGGTGCTTAGGAGATCAATGGCTGGCTAGGAGCTCGATGTGTTGACTGACTGGAGATAAGAAGGAAAGCAAACAAGACGAGCAGAGTTAGGCACTGAAAAGGAAGAAGAGGTGATGGAGGATGGCTAAAGAGAGGGAGGATGGGTGGGAGAAATGAACAGTGGAAAAACAGCGATCACATCATTGAGTTCATCAAAAGCATCATCTGCTATGACACCCAATTTGGTGAACGATGTCCAAATACTAAATTGCCATTACACTGCAGACATGTTATGGACAGATCTGATCATTGAGGTCAACTAAAATTGTTTGCTGCAGACCTGTTTTAGTGAATTAGGCCTTTGTGTGTCACCGTGGAAGAAAATAGTGCCTGCTGGGATAGCTGTAATCTCTTGTTTTCTCTCTCAGAAATCACTCCCTGCAGTATTTCTTGTGCCCACTGCCCTTCCTGCCTCCTTCACTATATTTATCTCTCTCATATTGTTGTTTAGTCTGCCATTTCTCCCTCCCGATGAGTTCTTCTTCTCTATCGCCTCCTTAATTTATCTTTTTATCCTCTTTCTCCTGCACCGGGCTCAATTATTAATCCGCTCCATTGTTTTTCCTTTTCTGAAATACTGTTTTGATCTCTTCTTCTCTACTCCAGTACAGTGAAAACGAGAGGCAGATCACACAACTTGTTTATTTGTCATTTGTGTGTGCACATATCGTGAGTACGAGGCCAACAAAGATGACAACTAATTTTCCCTTCTCCTAGGAAACCGCTATGAGAGAACATATATACAGTACACAAAGAAGGAAGTTGCCAACAGTCAGATCTTGCAGGAGCTGTAGGAGTGATGTCTTAGTGCATGAGCAAGCACTTTCAAACTACGTCAGAGACACTTTCAAAAACATATTTTCCAACTAGGAATGAAAGACAATAAGATGTACTTTAATTCTGCTGATACTATAGCGCTCACCTTGCTTGCCCTATCACTGTAAACGATTGATAAAGAATTGTTTAATGTGGAAGGACGTTAACTTTTCCCAGCTTCTGAAGGTCTGCATGCCAGAAAAAAGTTTGAGAACCGCTGGGCTACACAAACAAATTAAAGAGAAAACCCTGAACAAGTAAAACTTCGAAAAATAAAGATGTGGAAACTCATCACTCTTCGTCGCTACCCTCATCACATGGACATTCCCATTAACTCCTCCAAAAAGAGCTAATCTTAAACTCTCGGTCAACACTCTCTCATTCTTTGTGTAGCCATCCGTCCATAAAACTCCTTGCGTCCTTCATGTGAGGGAGAGCCTGACAGAGAGAGCGAAGAACTGGAATGAGAGAGTAAAGAAGAAAAACTGAGACAAATACAAAGAATGAGACAGAGATTGAAAAACCACAGAAAACAAAGAATTGGAACAAAGAGAA
Source organism: Toxotes lorentzi (assembly GCA_037833715.1). Lineage (NCBI taxonomy): Eukaryota > Metazoa > Chordata > Actinopteri > Toxotidae > Toxotes > Toxotes lorentzi. Next base: position 9,642,464 of record JBBMJY010000018.1, read on the forward strand.
CGTAGAGAGAGAGAGAGAAAGAAGTAAATGTGACCGGCTAAGGTAGACAGGCCTAGGGGTCTTCTAATTAAGTGAGGATGGGAGAGGCCGGCTGCCTGGTAAATGACTCTGTCACTTTAGTAAATGGACTTGGTGAGGAGTGAGGACCCACACAGCTGGCATTTCCATTAACACTGCCAAGCGACCACCATATACACAGAGAGAGAGAAAAGCAGAGGAGAAGAAGAAGGGGGGGAAAAATGAGGACAAATGCTGCTTTTCTTTAGTTGTTCTTGCAGGAGCTGCTGTATGGAAGTCATGCCTGATAGGTGGATGGGTGGATGGATGTGGCTGTAGTTCTAGCAAAAAAAAAAAACAAAAAAAAAAAACAACTGTGCAGAATAAACAATATCAGACTGATTGCAAGGTAAATAAGTGAGTGAGTCAAAATGACTGCCAACAGGTTTTTAAAAACTGCAAAGTATATAGAACTGATTGAAACGAATTAATATTCAAATTCTCAAACTTCTTCGCAAAAGCATTTTCTGCACTTTGAATTGTAAACTGAATCTCCTTAGGTTTTAGACTGTTGCTTGGACAAAAAAGTCACTTTGGGCTTTGGGAACTTGTGATGGCCACCTTTTTTCCTACATTTTATAGACAAAAAGATTAATTTCAAAAAACCCTTAACAAAATCCTCAGTAATGAAAGCAATCAATGGTTGCAGCCCTACTTATAATACAAATATCTTTCCAACTGTGTTTATTAATATCGTGTTCTTTCTTTTTGTAATTTCTGTCAGTGAACACTGGAAGAAAAATTGCTATTCCACTTTTCCACTGAGCTTTTCCCCTTTTGATGCTTCATAACCGGGTCTGACGAGGCCTGCTGTGCATGAATTTGAAAAGAAATTTGACTCAAATTCAAAACAATTCCCCGTGCTGTCATGCATGAGCGACACTTCATTGTTCTACCCACAGTGCCTTGCGGTTAAGGCACAGGACTGAATATGATGATGTGCCACTCGGAGTGGCTCCGCGGGCCATGCCAGCTTTTGATTGGCCTCATTCCATGACAATCAGTCAGAGCCACATCTTTTTGCCCCAATCACTGTCAAGCAACAGGAGGACCGATCATACGGCCGATTGATAGTGATTGAGGCGAAAAGGGAGGAGGGGGAGATAGAGGGAGAGAGAAACCATTAACCTCCCTATCCATCTCGCCCTCTTTTCTAACCCTATCAGTCTGCTCTATCACGCCATCCTTTGGGAAAAGACGGCGGAGTAAAACAGAGAGAGATGAGAGGAAGACGAAGCTATCTAGTGACAGCTAGACTTCCATTAGGACCGATAGCATCACGCCTAAGACAAGTGTCTGAGCACACTTTTCTGATGGGGCACACACACACTCAATCAAGCGCACACTTTTTAAGAAGAGGGGAAAAAAAACAGAAAAAACCACAAGAGAGGATGATACAACTGGATAGAGGGGTGTGAGTGGAAAGGCAGGAAACACAATTAAGAGACAGAGGGGAAGAGAGAAGTGAGATATTCAGAGATATAGAAACCATCCCTCTCTGGGTATCTCGGCCAATTATCCTCACATATCCGCTACTGTTTTAAGAAATTATCATCATTTTTCTTTTTTCCCTCTTTCTCTTCTTTCATCTTGTCATAGAAAGGACAGGACTAGGGTTGCAACACGTTTTTAATCTCTCTCTTTAATCTGCAGATTATTGTCTCACTGAACTATTAAAGGGTTTTGTCTGCAAAATGTTGGATAATTGTGACAAATGCAGATCAAAGTTTTCTATAGCCCAAAGTGACTTCACTGAACAGCTTATTTTATCCAAGCTACAGGCCAAAACCCAAAGATATTCAATTTACTATCAAGAAAAGGTAACAAATCCTCATACTTGAGAAGCTGGAAACAACAAATGCCACATGTATCATGGCGAGCGGACATGTCACGAAACATGTCACTCTCCTTTTCTCTGGTCCAAGATGGAATGCAAAGCTAAACTTCTGTGCACTATTCTCACGAATGACAGACATTTGAAGTTATAAAAACGGTTAAGAAAGGTGCACGACCTACATGCATATGAATGTATGTATGATTAACAGTGTTGAGTATGCATGGAGTGTATGTGTGCACTGTACTGTGCTGTGAAGGGTGCTATAATGGTTTGAACTCTTGTAATTGAGTGCCATATTCCTACATGGCTACACCCCCACCTGTACCAGCAACCCTCCCTTCTAGTCACAGTACTCTCATCTTCACCTCTCTGCACAAGGTCTATTAACATTTACATCACAATGACCACCTCGTTGCTCAAAGTCTGTGTGCATGCATGTGTGCGTGTGTGCGTGTGTGTGTGTGCATGTAGTATAGGACATACGTGCAGTATTCATTCAAGCTTTACACTGTCAAGTCAGTGAGTGGAAAAGATGAAACTGAAGTCATGTTCAAATCTAAATGAACAGGTTTGATGCTTAGTGGGAACAGCTCAGGAACAAAAGTGAAGAAAATAAATAATAAAAAAGCAAGCCGGTGAAAAGCTCTTCTTCTGCTAATTCTATCGAACAAATCATGGTTGCACATGCTCTCCGAATGATGAAACAAAGTGTCAGCCCCAGTAGCTGATGTTTAAAGGCTGCATTATGTGCTTGTTAACTTTGGGAGTTCCTCTGTCGGCCAGAGTTTGATAAATTGTAAAATTAATCTTTGAGCTACTTAGAACTGACTGATTAACTGTATCTAGTTCACTAAAATGTCACTCTTGATTGATACAACCAGCTGCTTATTATGTGTTGATGTCAGCCTGTGCTAATGTGTTTGCTAATGAGATTGGCGGCGAACCAGTAATATGTGAATGTAAACAGATCGACAGACCCACAAACACAGAGGATTGATGTCAGACAAAACCCTGTGGGTAAGATATTACTTGATGAGGCCTTGTTGAGTGAGCCACTAACACAATACAGACCATTGTTTGCTATTGTACAGGCTCAAACCAACTGCTTGTGAATAGCACAAGAACTTGTACTCATGCACGTGCACGTGCATGAGCACAGATTCCTTGGAGGGATGCGAAATGTGGAAGGGGAAATCTCTTTCATATGGTGAATGGAAAGTCAGACAATGGTGCTAGCCCCACAACACACACACACACACACACACACGCACACACACATATATATGTTTAGATGATGAGTGTGTTTGCAAATGTAAATTCTTACATAGACATGCAGATGTGATTGAATCAGTGCAAGAACCATTACTGGCACAAAATGCAACTGAGCCATACATGCTTTTATGTGCTCACAGACACACACTGTAACACTCACTGTAGCATCATGACACTTGAACAAAGGTTGTCTCATGCATACACATAATGCATCATTTCCCTCCACTATATCAAGCCATCCAAGTCCTTCTCGCCTGTTTCCAGGACGATCAGACTCACTCCAAATGCAGTCTCCCTTCCCAAACTGGAGGAGATGAATATTCATGCTTTCAGCAATTAGGCAGCACTGCACACCTCACCGATAGCATATGCATGGCTGCCATCAAAGACATAAGGTTGCACATGTCCGTCTGTGTATGACACTGATGCTGAGCACGTGTACAAAAGCAGCAAGAATGGCAGCTGCGACATCAAATTCAGTCAGAGCTTTCTGTCTTTTTGGCTCTAAAACAGAAGAGGAAATGATTTGATGATACAAAGTGTCTCGACTGAGCCAAGACACCATGAGAAGATTTCCCACAGCGGCAGTTTTTGCACAACAGAGAAATGATTAAAAAGTTTGTGTTGAGTCAGAGTGACAATGTTTTTGTGAAGCTTTTCACCATTTTTTTGTGAAAAGAAAAAACATTAGCTACCCAGCAGCACCTAACAAAGTTTCTAATCTGGATGCAAATATTTTTCCATTTCCACCAACAATTACCTGGTTTTGCAGTATGAATAGGGCATTTAGTGCGTGTGTGTGTGCACGTGTGTGTATAGCTTGGTAGTGAGTGAAAGGATCCTCATCAATAATGTCAAGATTTCTAAAATGTCAACTGGTTCAGACCTTTACCTGTTTGCTCACGCACAAAGTCAAATAACCAACAACAACAAACAACAGCAAGCCCAGAGTAACAGACACAAAGCCACTCAAGATCAACTGCAGTCAAATATAAATTGATTTAAGTTTCCTGTAATAACATACTGTCTCATCAAACACACACACACACACACACACACTTTAAACACATACGCGCAGCAGGCCGTCCTCTCCTGCTGTCATATCCTCCATTGATAATAATGACAGTGATGAATTTAGCTGGGACAGAGTCATAAATCACTAGGCCTCGCCCCTTACTCTGACTCACCGCCTGGGCCTTCAGTTGTGTGGGTGGGTGTGTGTGTGTGTGAGCAAGGGAGGGGTGGGGGGAGGGGGGTGGCTGGACTTGTCATTGGTTACGCATCAGTGGATATGTCCAGTGACACCTTAATGTGCTTGGCTTGTCTGAGGAACCCCCGCGGGCATCTACCTAAACACACACACACACACACACACACACACACACACACACACACACACACACACACACACACACACCAGTAACCCTGCATGAGGAAGCCAACCACACTACTTTTTTCCTATTTTCTCATGATACACAGCCCTACTTTCATCCCACAAGTTGACATCTGTGTGTGTGTGTGTGCGTGTGCGTGCGCATAGCGCATCCTCCTTTAGCTCAAAACCAGCCACCTTCCGCCATCCCTCAATTCCTTCTCCTTCCCTTCATCTATCCATCCTTCTTTCAATTCCACAATTTTCCACCTCTGTCTCCTTTGAGAAAGAGACAGAGAGCATGTGTGTCTGTGAGAAAGAGAGAGGGAGAAGGGAGAAAAGGGGGGTGCAGCAGCGATAGCGAGAGATCATTAAAAACATGGGAATGGGAAAAGTAGAAGGCAGTTGAGAGGGGAGGACTCAATTTGGGCTTAGATGAAAACATGGGAGAGTGTGTGAGTGTATGTGTGTGTTCAGCACACACCGATGCATGGATCTATAAAAGCAGGGATGGTGGGGGCATAGTGGTATAGATGGAGGGCAGAGGATAAAGACGAGGGTGGGATGGAGAGTGAAAGAAGGGAATTGCCCCCATAGTCATTAATGCTGGAAAGGGGGTTTAGCTTGGAGGTCTGGCAACCGCAGCCCCTCGTTCTGCTTAACCCAAGCCTGCTAACCATTAATGGGGATCAAACGCACAGCGAGATGAAGGTAGGGGTGTGTGTGTGTGTGTGTGTGTGTGTGTGTGTGTGTGTGTGTGTGTGTGTGTGTGTGTGTGTGACGAGAATATGTGGGGAGTTCTGAAGAAAAGGGCATGATGGGAGGTGGACGGAGACAGGCTGTCCTTTAGTGTAAATGGGGATATGTGTGTGTACATAAAGTGTGTGAGCCTGAGCACATATTCTTGTCTTGTCTATAAGTAAAAATGTGTATGTGTGTCCCTCATGCCCTTAACTCCTCTAGATGCCAAGATGAAGTAGAGCAGGCCACCAAGTCACATTCACCAACACCAACTTTTTCAATCAATCAATCAATAAATGTCCATTACTTATCTTTGTGTTGCTAGAATACATCTACACTGATTCAACTTTCTCTCCATTTGCTCGCTTCTTTACCTTTGCTTCAATCAATCCACATCATTCCCACAGTTAAAGAAATGTCTGCGTACCATGCTGCATAACATTTTAACTCTGTACCAGCAGCCTCGTAAAATTGTATCATAAAATTTGCTGGTTGCACCTCAAACCATGTTTCTAATTTAAGAAGGCAATGTGTGCATTGACAGCAAAGTTACCGAGAGCAGCTATCAACACAACGCAAGGCAAAGTGCCCATGTTTATTATTCAGCTGTGAGGCAGAGGACACCGCTGTCCTCTACCACACAGCAGAGGACAGTACTTCTGATTCAGAAATACTTCTTTCAAATACCGAATACTTCCGATTCAGTATTTGAAATAAAAAAATAAGGAAATAACTGATTTATATTAGTCACACTTGTCACACACACAATGTCAAATCCTAATCACTGAGGAATACGGTCAGCTTTAAACCAGAGTCGAATCATTGACAGTTTATGTGTGTTGTTTCATAGCTCATGGACATGTATCCAGTCATCTGAGATGGGCCGACACACCCTTAGAACAGGACTTGGAACTCAGGTTTTTTTTCTTCCCAGTTTCAGGAGCAACAGCGACGCCTGAGTATCACAAGTCAAGTAGCAAACCAAGTATCAAAAACTGGCATCAAATACTTTTTGGCAAAGTTCTTGTTAGACAATATTAACAGGAATGAAATGAGAACTTTATAATGTTTTTCTCTTGATATGATGACTGAGTTTTTAAAAACAGGCATCATGTCGGGGAATTTCTCTACCTTGCCCTAACCACGACAGTTAGGGCAAGGTAGAGAAACAGAAAGTGTGTATCACAGATAACCACTTTAATTACTGCAATTTTAGTCACGACTCACTGGCCTTTGGTTTAAAAATTTGCATTTTATGGCCAGGCTTTGGTTTAGCAGGTGATTTGACTTGCCTTAGATACCTATCGCTAAACATACCACAGACGCATATCTCAGCCTTTTTAATCAGGTCTTTTCCCAAAGCCCGTTTTAGATCTATTAAATACAGACATATTCACATCATGTACAACCCCACTTTCTTTTCTCACCCCTCCCTCCATCTCTGCTTCCTTCACTCACCACACTAATGAGACAGAAAAACGAGAGGAGCAGCTGGGCCTGGGGAGAGACAGAGATGCGACACGGTCTCCTCCGCCTCCTACCCCCTTCCTCCCTCTCCCTGTCTCACCATCAAAGTAGACACAGCCCTCGCCAGCGGTGGGGCTGGTAATGACCGCAGGCACATATATACACAAACACCTACACACCATGTGTGACCTATAACACCCCCTGTCTGTCTGTGTGTGTAATGTCTTGATTATTAGAGAATCATCCTGGTGGTAATGTCTGTAGTTGGTGTGTGTGTGTGTGTGTGTGTGTGTGTGTGTGTGTGTGTGTGTGTGTGTGTGTGTGTGTGTGTGTATATACCCACGCGCGTGTTCAAACACACCCTCTCCCACACAAGAGAGAAAGAGCACACC
>JBBMJY010000018.1:9662484-9682754 GCA_037833715.1 Toxotes lorentzi
GGGGGTGGGGGGGGGAAATTTCTTTAAACGAAAAGTATCCTCTGCGAGGGACGGAGGGCAATGGAAAAAGTGCATTTTTGTCCAAAAACATCTCAAAAAAAAAAAAAAAAAAAAAAAAAAAAAAAAAAATCAGAAATCCACGAGGAGTGTTGAGGGGGAAGTAGTTTCCAGATTGTGTTTATTAAGTAAATATTTTTTAGCAGAGTTTGTCCTTTTGTGTGCACATATGACCTCAATAACTTCTGTAATGTAGCAATGCCATTTCTCACTTCCTTCACTAAAAGTCGCCCTATATGAAACCAAAAGCCTAACCATGCACTGTGGCAAGAGAAAATATAACTGTTTTCTTCTGCTCAGCCAGCTTTCATCCCCTCATCTCTCCATCCCCAGGTGAGGCCACCCACTTTTTTCCCCCCAGATTTTTAACTTTTCTTTGGGGAGAAGCCAGAGGAAAGTCCCTGGCTTGGGTTTGGGCCTGGTGCCACCTCTGAAACCGGAGAAGAGGAGAAGGAGAAGTGGAAAGATCGCCACTGACAGGAACACAAGTGAGAGTCACAGCAATGTGGCTTTCACACCTCCCCTTCACTGTTTCAACGCTTCTTCTTCCACCGCTTTATCTCTGTTCTTTCAGCATTCGTCCCCTCTTTACATTTTTATATCTCACTCCATCTCTCAGCCCAGTTCCCAGTTGCCTCCCTCCCTTTCTACCGGCTCATTCCGCTCTCCTAGTGTGCTGTAATGGTCCGCAGGGGCGGCCTTGGCTGCTGCCCACCAAATACAAAACGAGCATGACTGATTCAAGAGCCAAAAGACTGGACCGGACAGAGGGAGGGAGAAAATGTTGTTCTCAATTCGTGTGTGTGTGTGTGTGTAAGAGAGAGAGAGAGAAGCAAAGTGGAAACAAGTTAGATCCAGTACAAGCTGAAACAAAACAATTAAACAACTGAAGGATGAGAAAGAGACACTGAGCTGCTAAAGTCCTCCACAGAGAGGACAGGGAATAAGAGACCACACATAGCTCTAACTCGACCCTATTAAAATACATTCAACAATACACCATGTGTGTGTGTGTGTGTGTGTCTCAGAGGAAAGGGACAGCTTTGGCAAATACATGGTGACATTTAGCAGATGTGCTAGTTATGTGTGCAGGCACATGTGCACGAGCACACTCTGAAACCGAGACATGACCTAGTCCCAAGTGTTATTTAATCCCTTACAGTCGTGATATTACTCATTAAATGACGCTAATGGAAAATCCCGGCCACTTCTATTAAATAGTTTTCTCAATATCTGACCTTCCCTTTTCTGGGTTTTTTTTTTTTTTTTTAATTCAGCTAACTTTAGCTTTATCATTTCCTGTGGTCAACAGGTCATTTTTAGTGCAAAGTTCCAACTAAAAGCAACACAAAGGTTATTCATAACCCTAAAGAGGATGCTGTAAAGTGTTAAAGTTAAAGTAATCTTTAGTATAAATCTGTAAATACTGCATTTACAATAACCAGCTGTGCCCACTGCTATTCAAAACACGGACCTGTCCTGGCTGTTTATTATTCCACCTGCCTCAGTGTGGTTCAATGTTGAACACAGACTGGTAGGAGGAGGAATGTGGTGTGCTCTGCCCACTTACATGCATGTCAACACCTGGCCAACTGCTACAGAGAGTAGCAAGTTTGTCCCTTTCTGAAAGTTAGCCCTAAACCATGAAAAGAAGAATCCGAGTCTACAGCAAACGAGTTATTGTTGCCTGTAGTACCTGTTTGCAGGAAGGCATATCATTGAGGAGTGATGTCTCGTCTCCCAGCCAATGAGGTGAAGTGAACACACAAAACCAGAAAGCAGTTTAAGGTGCTTAAGGGGAATAAATCATTCACCCACCACATTCAAGTCAATGAAAAGCGATGGCGGGTACAATGAACCAGGAAGTGGCTACAGCTTTTTAGCCTCTGGGCCCAGCTGAGTAGACACATCTTCTGCTTCTATCTGTGTGCTGCGAGCTTGGCGTGCTGCGCTCAAATAACATTTATTAATACCTTCACTGCTCAACTAGAGCCACTTTACACTGCCTTATGTAACCGCAGGGTCAAAGAGGGCACGGGTACGGAGAGACTGTGGCTAAGAAAGTGTACAGTATGCTCACACATACAGAAATACACACCGCCCTGTGCCTCCACTGCAGTTGGCACACACACGCGCACACACGTGCACACACACACTCACACACACACACACACACACACACACACACACACACACACTCCAGGCATGCCATAGCAGCAGTGCCTGAGCAGCTGGTATGACCAGGTGGAGGACAGATGCCCCGCCTCTAGTTTGGCCTGTGGCCATGGTAACACAATGGGGCCTGACCAATGGCTGCAGTCTCTCGGGAAGAGGTGGGGAGGGGTTTGCTTGAGCTATCCAGATGATACAGCCCACCCACGTCCAACCACATTCCTGTCACTTTATGAAAATTAGAAAGTATAATCGACGCGCTGTAAGTTTCTGTGAGGGCCTGATTTCATCCAGGGCCGGGCCGCAGCCATACAATTAGCTCGAGCAAATCTGGCAACATTCAAATCAACGGGCACATTACAAACAAAACCAGGAAGTTGCTTGTTTGCAAACTTTGGAAGTTTTCAGGAGTCCATTGTTCCAGATAGAGTTTGTTTCCCACATGGAGAAGCTGTGTTTACATGATTTACAGTACATGAAACTGTAACTAAAATATTATGTTGTAATGTGTTGAAAGGGCTGAACTTAGAGCAGTCCCACAGGCTCGCAACACAAACAGAAAGAAGGGCAGAGTTGAAAGAAGAACAACACAAAGAAATGCAGCGACCAAGGAAGGATAAAAGGGGGAATGATGAAGGAGAAAAAGGGAAGAGAGATGAGAGATGAGTGTTAGACCTTTTGAATTCAGAGGCTACGGGCTTCCAGTTACTAACAGATAATGTGTGTGTTTGTCTGTTTGAGTGAGGGAGAGAGATGAAGGTAAACACAGGGAGAAAGAGAGATCAGAGTTTGTCTAAAGTGGTGGCCAGCCGGGTCAGCTCTCATTCCTCTATGTCAGCGAGAGAGGACAAGACAGAGGTACGGATGGGTGGGGGGAGAGAGGATGTAGAGAATCAAAGCAGCCAGAAGGAAAGAATGATAAAAAGGCAACGACAGCAGATGATGAATAAGGGAGATGGAGACGCTGACTCTTAGTCACTTTCAATGGGGAAACAGAGTCGGGATCCGATCTGAGCCAAGCCAGGAACAGAAAGGAAGGAAGGCGGAGCGACATAAAGACAAATCTGTAGTCTGCTCTGTTTTTCTTTCTCCCTCCATCCGGCAAGTCTGTGGGTCTCATCAGTGTCCTCGTGAGCGACAGTCAGCTTGGACTGGGAAAAAACAAACCAAAACCAGAGAGTGATGGGTGAAATACTGAAACACCCTCAAACCTTCGCCCTGAGTCTTAAGACATTTGTGATCGTTCAAGTTTCTCTGTGTATTGTGGGGGGGTGGTTGTGCTGCAGATGTTGCCTCTGCTGCAGAAGTGGTGGTTCAATGAAATCACTCATAGGAGCACGGTCGTCCTCTCTTCTGCTGAGGACACAGCCGTGATCATCACTTACATTTTGATGTGCTCTGTGTCAAGCAGGATACCACTCATCAACAATAGCTGATAGCTTCCCAGCTGTGTGCCTTTATATAACAAAGGCAATTTGCCATATTCTGTCATATGGCAGACTGTGATTACATGCAACACTTTTTCCTTCCAAATGTAATAAACCCAATCGATAATTCACACAGAAGTGACATGAGCGCTAAATTGATTTAGTTCAGTGTCAATATACATGACTGACTGGATATATATATACTAAATCCTAAAAAAAAAAAAAAAAGAAAAAAAGAAAGTGAAAGTTAAATCAAACTAAACATATTCTGACACACACTGATGGCCGTGCAAACAGCATTACTTGATAAGAGTTTGTAAAGGCATTAGGATACTGTGCGCCACCATCAGCATCTAAGGAAATGCCTTTGGTATCCGTGTGTGTTTTCTTCCCCTTTGTGCGTATCCTTAACAAAGCAGCCTTTGACACATGTCACTGAGCATTAAATCTTGTCTCCTTGTCCTCTTCCTCTTCGGTCTGCATTCTAACCAGCTCTCTCACGCCTTTACAGCACTGCGCTTAAAATAAAGCAATAAAAAAAAAGTGGAAGTGGAAGTGGAGTGAACATTGTGTTAGAATTAATGTGTGTCGCCTCTTTAACATACACAGGGAAAATGTTAAACTGGTGAGAAGACTTCCCCAGGACCCCAACAGGCGAGAGGAGGAGATAGCACAGCAAAGTTTCCAGACAGTCAGCTGAGTGCACTGGGCTGTCACAAGATTGCTTTTTATAGAAGTGCTCTTTGTTGTGTCTCTTTCTCTCAGTCTCTTTCTGCCTCTCCCTCACCCTAGCACACACTCAAAACGTTGGCCAGCTTATCTTGCCCTTTTGCTTCCTCCCGTCTCACTCCCACTGCCCCACACACAGTGACAGGAAGTGTGAATGAGCAGAGGAAGTTGTCCATACAGAAAATGGAGGAAACCCTTCGTCCTGGATTACTTTCTCACACAAACATCCACAAACACACATGCAGAGACGGTTACACCAACATGCAATCAGAACGATATGGCCTGACTGGAGGTGGCATTAATTACACAGTGACACACACACACACACACACATAATGATGACTGTGTTCCAGCTGTGCTTACTTGACTTGAAGCCATGGAGAAATTAAATATCTGCTCCCTCACACAGTCTGTGTTGATACCATACAATGAGCAATTCATGTGATCAGATTATGTAAAAATCCATCCAGCATTACACTGGAACTGACACAATGACGACCAATCTGTTGTTACACAAACTAACACACACACACAGGTACAAAGCAAAAAACAAAACACCAAACACACAAGATGACGCACCAAACCCAGCATGGAAAGATCTTAGTTTCCCTTTCTCCTGCTTCCTGACTCATGTAAACACACACAAACACACACCTCATAACAATACAAAAACACAATGCATGCTAACAGATTCGTCAAAGGGTAACCGCACGTTGCTATTAGCTCATTATACACAAAAGAAGCCTGCATGCTCCTTCACTCATTCTTCTCCACTCACAAAAAGAACTATTTACGTCCCTGCAGACCGGACACATGCAGAAACACGCACATACACACACACACACCATTAAGCAGCAGCATGGGTGCTCAGCAGGATTTAGAGGACAATTAAAAAGCTCAATTAGACCTATATTCTTATTTCCAGAAATGAGCGTGTTACAGATGGCGTGGCTCGCTCTCTGCGTATAAAAACACACACTTTGCTGGTTTCCTCCTGGGAAACAACACAGGGGAGATGCAGAGAGAGGAGGCGGGGTGAGGATTTGATGTAAATATGTCTAATGGTGCCGCGTTTGCCGGGCTGTTGAGATAAGTGCCCGATGAAAATGCATCCCACATCCTTAAAATGCAATATTGCTGATACGTGTTTTCAAAACACGATTCGCATCTATGGCTTGAAATCCCTTTGGTAATGTTTGCTCTCACAGTGGTTGTGTCTTTCCACAAATACATTCACAAGCTTGTTGTGTTCCCTTCCTCCGTCATTTCCTCCCCGTCCTTAAACTATTTACAGTCCTGCCTTTCCAAACTCTGCCCATTCTCTCGCCTTTTCTTCCCAACTCCCTCCTTCCTTCTCTCCCTCTTTCTTTGCGTCGTTTCCAGTAAAACTAAGTATCACAGTTCCATTGTCTTCCTCTCCTGCATCCTCCAAGTTTTCTGATGCCAAGTCTGTTGAGTCAGCCGCCGCATAAATCCACTATTTGTGTGTACTTGGGTAAATTGCTGTTGGCCAGTTCACAAACTTTGAATAGACAATACCTTCCCATTCAGAATAAAGTCACAAGACAAACGCGGTCTCACACACACACACACAGAAACACACACATGCAAAAGGCAGATGGCCCAACCTGTAGGTTTTCCACAGCCTATTTGTGGAAGGGCAATGCCTCACTGTCCGCCCTAACTGGGTACACACTCACAAAGAAACACACTCACACATGCAGAGAGGGTAATAAATTCAAAGTACCACAATACAACCCCCACAATGGACATGGTGGGAGCGACGGCTAATGCCAGAAAAACATACCAAGTCCCAGAGTTCAACTGGAGGTAAACATGATTCACGCTCGCAGGAGGGCATGCGATGCAGTTCCTCAACGATAAATGAACTTGGCAGCATATGAAAGGCTTGCGTTGTCATTCAAACTTTCAGCTTTTCTTAGAAGTTCAACTGTCACAGTGAGTAGAAAAATCTGATTTCAACAGCAGCTGGATTTTCTGGATTGTTTTACTTTTATGTATGCGATTTCTGCCAATTAAATGCACTGTTGCTTGTGGACGAGAATGCTGGCTTACAACCACTAACACAAAGAAAACAACAAAAAGGAAAACGTGGCTTCTGTTGGTCTCAAACTATTTCTAAGAAGTAATCTCAGACTTCTTCCTTATTTTACATCACTTTGTGAACTAATGCTGTACAGACACTAAGACTGAAGGCCTTACTTCTTGTGACAAACACTCAACTCCTGAGCATGAGAAAATACTTTGCAAAAAAAATAAAAAAACCATAATGAGCTGGTAGACCTCTGAAGAACTGTGAACCATCTCTGACAAGTATCAGATGATACTCTGCAAGTCCTGTATCTCCTTCTTGCTCAAACTCTTTTCTTCTTCTCTCTAATTCTTCCTCTCCTTCTCTTCCACGAGTCTTTTTCTCTCCATCTATACCCATGATCAAATTAACAGCTAACCAGGCCTTTCAAGCAGCTAATTGGTGAGGTCTGACAGAGAGGTGCCCTCAATTTCCACCATCCTCTTGCTTTATACACCCTCCTCCTTTCTTTCTCTCTCCATCCTCCCTAAAATCGCATGGAAGATGGTCTGTAGCCCACGGCAGCCTGTGTGAAACAGGGAAGAACACACACATACACACAAACACACACACACACACAGACATACACACTCACATAACCAAGCATGCAGACTTTAATGCACATGCAGAACAATTTGCGTTTACACACCTACAAACACTTGAGCAAGAACCGTAGCACACACACGCACACACACACACACACAAACACAGGGAGTGCTAACTCGAGAGCTGGAGTTGAGAAGTCCCAGTGGGAAAAGCCACTTTCCGGAACATTTTACCCAATTTGCATTGCTCCTGGCTTCATCGCTCTCTCTGAGGAGAAGAGATGGGAATGAAGAACAAGTCACAGGTTGTGTATGTGTGTGCGTGTGTGCAAAAGTGACTGTATGTGTCTCCAAAGGCTGTCATAACTAAGGGGAGAAAACATGTACGTCAGTTAAGTCAATATGCATGTTTTATTGCTTGAGAAGAAAAAGAAAAGCTTGTTCGAGCATTTTAAACACTGAACATTCAATTGTTTCTAATCTATTCTATTTCATCCAGACATTCAATTCTTTTTTTTTCCCCACTGTGTTCCACAGAAGGATGCAGGTCAGGTTTGACTGCTAATGAAATTTGCGCAGTATAAATGCTCTCCCTCTCTCGCCCTCCATGATAAATGTTATACACATATTAACACTCCTGGGCTTAAATGACTTAACTGGATGTGAACCAGACACACACAAACAAACGTTTTGGTGAAGACCCATGGTTTTTTGTGGCTTTCGTAGCTTTTATCAGTCTATTGTGGACCCTACATTTTTAAAAACTGTGACTGACACACACACACACACACACACACACACACACACACACACACACACACACACACACACAGCGGGATACAGCGATGCAGGACCAATGCATTAGAGAGATGATGCAATGAGAAGAGTCAGAGCCACAAGCAATCAGTCTGATTAAGTGTGTGTGTGTAGCCGCTCCTCTCCTTCTCCTCTGCTCCAGCTCTCCTCTGTAATCCCTCACTTGCCTCTTCCTCAGAGGAATTGGGTTGTTTTTCTAAGGTTTGACATTATATTATCTGGTTAGGTACACATGGATGAGAGCGTGTGTCAAAGCTGTGAATTCATCAGGGGACCCAGAGAGGAGCACGGGTAGATGGGTGAGAGGGTGTCCTCATGGTTAGTGAGTCACGTGTTTAACCCTACAAAAACATGGCTGACAGTATAAAATGTACATATAAAACTGAGCTGGATTTGAAGATATAATTATATAATGGTTGCAATACACTGTTTTGTTGCTTTCTATATACCAGAGCGAGGGATAAGAGGATCTTTAAGAATGTTTCTACTGCTTTGGCATAGTGTGGACAGAAGACTTTCAGCAAATAAACATTTTCAAATCTGTCCACCTTATTGTGAACAATACCTCTCACTGGATGCCTTACTTTCTGGCCTTGGAGATCACTAACAATTACAATTCTACCGCTTTATCAGAAGGCCCAATCGAAAGCTAATTTCCCTTAAAGCCTGCCTCTTAACTCTAATCACCTAGAGGGACAAACAATAGCCAGAAGCTCCTGAGTCCTACCTTCCCCCAGATTAACTCACCTCAGGCCCTTTTCAATAACTCTAAGTGGCGTTGTGCCCTTAATGCACTCCTTGATTTTTAGTGATGGAAAAGTGAAAGACATGTATAGAGGGGGAAACCATTTGTGACTTGTGTTAAACACACAAATCTCTGTGCGATAAGTTCAGGCTCCCAGACGACAGTGATGTGGTGCGTGTTTAGATTGCACTAGCACAGTGTTGTGTCATGTTAGCAGACACATCAAGCATATTGGAGAAAGTGTACCAGCCTTTGTAGTGTTTTTTCATGACAAGAATTTCTGCAAGAAAACATATACAGTATAAACGTCTGCAGTTTATTCAAAATAAATCACTGTAGTAAAATGCCTCATTATTAATAGTGTGACTGGCTACGGTCAAAGAGCTGTGAATGTTCAGTTTACTTCAATTTGATTACAAGCTATTTCAAAGGACTAACATAAATCTGCACTACTGTCACTTAAATTACCAAGTACCGAAAGCTCTGTGTATGTTATATAAACTCTCTAGGAAATTCTGTCCAGGATATGTGTAATAAATTGCTTTACACCCCCAGCACTGACATCAGATCATATTGTGAGGTCCCTGACACATTCACATACATAGACTCTGTGTAAGTCTCTGAAGGTGAGTTGAGTACAATTGCAGTCTTGCCAGTTACTGCACGTGAACTTTATCTGGCTGCTTCTTTCTGTCTCTCTAACACACACTTCACTCCCAGCGGCAGCCTTGACCCGCTTGCCTCCTCTTCACTCCACTGCATCGCTAAATGCAGCCATTTTGGCTCCCGTAGGGCCCATGATAGAGCTCCGGTCGCCTCCCAGCCACATTCACACCACTGGGCCTGTAATGAAACTATGGATTTTCTATCGGAGTCCTGACACTAACTGCCTGTTTGCTGTGCATGCAGTCTCTGCTGCGCTATTCTGTAGTGTATATGTGGACAGAAAAGGAGAGATTACTCCTGCAACACCGTTTCTGTAGATTTTTTTCTCATCTTTCGGGCTATGGTTTGTCAACTGGCTAACGTTATACTTACTATATATTGGTCTGAAGTCAAGAAATGTGAAGACAGGTTTTGACTTACACACGGAGGACAAAACAAAAGGGAACAAAATTACAGTTTAGGTAAGATTATATTATTCTTATGTTACTATATATTACATAACACTTACTTTTATTCACATTTTTTTGGCAGTCAAAATTCTATAGTGTGGTTGTAAGCAGATGTAACATCAAAGGAACAGAGAGTGTAGACTGAATCCTGCTCACAGTCTATGTGTTGTGCATGGATGAGCATGCCCTCACAAACAGGGCTCATCTGCAAGCACACAAACATGAAGACAGAATGAACATGCCAAGGGAGTTAATGAGCGAGTGTGCTGTCTCTGCAGTTTCATCTCTCTTCCTCTCACATTTCTGTCTCTTTCTCTCCCGCTACACACACACACACACACGCACGCACGCACGCACGCACGCACGCACGCACGCACGCACGCACGCACGCACGCACGCACACACACACACACACACACACGGGTAAACATGACCTACAAGCCCACTTATTTCCAACCCCAGTTGAAACTGCATTCCCAGCACTGTGCTTCTGCGTGCAGCTCTAACATTCAGCAATGTTGCAGCAACCCACTTTCAATGTTGTGACTGTGATCAAATCCCTTGCCTGCACCACAGACATCAATGATCCCTGTGACTCTCTTGCTCTCTTTCTCTCTCTCATCCTTCCACTTCCTCACTATCGCCAACCATGGCTGCCCTGACTACTGTTGCCATGGCAACCAAGGAGCAGGCCCACCACTGGGGGATTTGGAGAGAACTTGGTGTAAAGACCCCTATGTTATTGGAGCCTTATTATTGGGTGTGTGCTTGTGTGTGCTTGGGTATGACTGTGTTTATTGTTGTGTGCTCAAAACACTGTGATATCTCCTGCACAATAATAAAACAGGTCTCTCACAGGGGCATCGGTGCAGTCGAAAGCCATACCCTCACCACGGCACGGGAGGACAAACAGAATTTAAAGGGAACACTGAAAGCCAAACGTATACACCTGTTTAACATCAGACCTTTCATTGATTTCACTACACGAGGATACAATAAAGGGAAATTGAGTGAGAGAAAGAATAGACAAAAGAAGAAGAAGCAAACTGAGGGCGAAGTCTGTCCACTTTCTCCCCCTCCCTCTCATATACACACCCTCTGTGCTGCCCTACCCATTCCAGGGTTATCAGTAATCCAATCGGTTTCCCTGGAAGCAGGCAGTTTTGCACAGACACAGCCAATATCCTGAAAGCAGAAACATCCGGAAGGACTTCCTAGCGAGTGACACAGCGTTCCCTCTCTTCCTGTCTTTCTCTATGACAGGATGAAGGGTTTCCTTCCGTCCTGCGCAATGTCTTTCATCTATTCCACATATAATTTTTTTTTTTTTTTAGTCTCGAGGACAAATAGTAGAATTTATTTAAGCTTAAGTTACATAGTCACATACAGTATATGTCCAGACTGGACTGATTTGGCATGAATACTGATACATATGTATGCATAAAGGCATGAATGTGCCCACACTGACTGGCAATCATGTCCTAAAACACTCTCACTGCCATATTACAGAAACTATCACACACAAGCACACATACCACGGTTTAAGTGAGAGGGTCTAGTGTTATTTCTGGGCCGCTAGTTCCCTACCAGTGACCCATAAATAGACAGTACAAGGCTTTTATAGATGGTAGGGCATAGCTGGGAGTCCTTAGGCTGAAGCAAACACCGACTAAAGATGCAGCTTGTCAGCTTTAAACACAAGGGCACAATGCATATGGTGTAGGGTTACAGAGACCTAAACTCAGTTCTTCACTAATGACAAATCTACACAAAAATCCATTGAAATCCACTGAAGAGAACTTTTAATGGTCCATAAAGTATTTACATGATGTTACCACACATCATGCACACTGTGCTGCTGCACTTCATGCAGAGTGTAGTGTATATCTTTGTATGTATGCGTACTTGTTCTCATGTTTCCTGCCTTTCCTACTGTGTGCACCTGTGTACTTGCCTTCATTAATGAGTGAGTGTGTGTGTGTGTATGCCGCTTCTCTCTGGGGACCCTGTTTGCGGTGCTTTAATTAGCTTAATCCACCAGCAACACATGGATGGAGGAGCGGAGAAGGAGAGGGGTGTGAGGGTGGTTGTAGAGAGGGGCGGCAGAGAGAGAAGGGTAGACAGAGGAGAATATCTCTTCTCCCTGCCATTTTTACTCCCCCTCCAAAACACACACACCCCTCCATCTTGGCTTTTGGCAGAGTCAGTTGCTGGCCAGACCATTGTAAAACCAACAGGGAGGAGGAAACTGTCTCCGAAACGGCCACATGTGCTGTCTGAGACCAACTAAACCATTTCCAGGGAGACTCTGCATTCAAACAGTAGCCAAGCTAAATGACCAATTAAATATAATAGTGAGGGCTTAATTGGTGTTAGCCAATTTAGAATGACACTGTGCAATTAATGTTATGTAGAAGATATGGAGGAGACCGTTGGGAGTGCCCGTATACCTTGGTACGCTAATTTAGCAACTCAAACCTTTATTTGTGGCCATCTCTCCCATTTTAGCAAACATGGGAGGGATGGTGTGGGGAAAGGAAGGATGGGTGTAGAAGTTAGAAGGTAGAGCGAGAATGAGATGGGAGGAGAAAGAGAAAGACTGTGTTGGAAGAGAGTGGGAGGGGAGCGAGGGTATGGGTGAAAGAGAGGACTCAAGGAGGGAGGGAAAGAAAGAAGATGCACAAACAAATGCTAGCCTTGGGAATAGATGCAATCAGCTCAGTCAGTCAGCTAATGACTAATTCCATGGAGAAAAGAGAGGAACGGAAAGAGAGGAGCAATGGTGTGAGTGAATCAAAGAGAGACAAACAGAGGGGCTGGGTGAAAGAGAGTAGAACTGAATGGGAACGAGAGACAGACAGGCAGAGAAGAAAAAGATGCAGACATGACTATTTAAAGACTTTTGAAGCAAAGGAAAGGATGGATAAATATTTCACCATGAAGAGGAGACGATGAGCTCTCTCTCTCTCAGACTTAAGAGACCCTGGATGGGGGGCGGAGAAGGAGGAATGCAGGGAAACAGAAAAGAGAGAGGCGGTGAAAAAGAAAAAACCCTCTTAGGGAAACGGAAATAACACTCTATGCCCAGTGAGCGTCCTCCTAAATGCCTAATTCTTCATTTTTAAGGCCTTAGCAGATGGGAATGGTAAAGCCACAAGGTCAGCTGCACCAATAATAGAGCCATTAGCTGTTTCTTTGCTAGCTCCACTGACGCTAAAAAAACAAGAGCCAGAGCTACTGCTGGAATAACAGTTACTCCTCTTAATTAGCCCTAAATGAAATCTCAAGTTGGTAATTAGAATGGACTTGCTGCTCTGCACACAAGAAATAATAACAAACGAGCCAAAGAAACTCAACTAAGTTCATTTTTGCCAACTGTAACCCTGAAAGATTAGCCAGAAGGCATTAGACCAGCATGGGAGATTGGCTTTCCGCTTGGTTATCACCAACTCTTATGCTAACAGGATTAGCCACAGGGTCAGTGCAATATGACTAGCAGTGGTCAGGAAGCAAGCAGGCTAAAAGCAGGCAGGATGGGGGCAAGTTACCAAGCCAGCTAGCATTGTGACGAGGCTTCAGGCTAAAGCTATTCCCTCGGGCGGACGCGGGGAGGGAGGGGGAGTAATTACTTAGACGACGGGAGACACCACCATGCTGTGTGAGAAGAATAAACGCAGGGAGCTGTTGCATTTGGAGTTTGTGCGTGCGTGTGTGTGTGTGTGCGAGAGTCAGAGAGCAAGAGAGAGAGAGAGAGAGAGAGAGAGAACTACGCCCAGCCAGATCATTATGGCCCTGAAATGCTCCCGCAGCATATGACAGCCACGTGACTCCACTGAGATACATACTTGTGACAAAAACACACAAATATAATTCCAGTAATAGCATTTTCTATTACCAAAAAAAAAAACAATGTATGCAAATGTGTGCGGGTTCGTGTGAACACAAATGTGTGTTTCTTTACACACAAACGTTAATCATCTTAACGTCACTAAACCAGAGGAACTAATCAAAAACAATCTATTAAAAATCTATTAGCTTGGAAATGGGTAATCTGATAAGCCCGCTACAGTCACTTCCCATAGGAGAGTGTGTATGTGTGTAAATGTGTATCTAGTGCAATCTTGCTTTCTTCACAGTAGATTAGCTAATTTTATAGTAACTCACATATTTACACTCATTTACACTCCTCATTTGATGTAATGGAGATGAAGAAGCTCCTCACATCCTGTTATTTATAGAGATTTAAGGGAAGCATTGAAATGCTGTGTCCTCCATTATGTGTCCTCTCATTATGTGTCTTTGATGCAAGTGCATCCCCCTGTAAACAGAAGGATACACTTGCCACTTAATGGCTAAGAGGTTATGTAGCGTCTATGTGTGGTTGTTAAGGGCATGTGGAAAGCTCTACAGCCATTTGAAGACAGTCTCTTCTAAGCCAAGGCATTTACCGTGTATAATTGCAAGGAAATGAATGTGCGAGACGTTGTGTGAACTTGTGTGTGCCTGCATGCGAGATACAGCCACTGTGGGCCAAAGGTAATCTATGCCCGCTGTGCCACTCATGCCCAACCCTCTGGACACCGTGCCGCCGTCCAACGTGCCCCAGTGTGTGTCCCAGTTTGTATATACCTGCATGAATGTGCTCATTTTGGCTTGTTAGTTTGAGATATGACATGCCTTCTGGTGTCAGTGTTTGTGTGTGTGTGTGTGTGTGTGTGTGTGTGTTTGTGTATTTTGCCAGAAGTGAGTGAGCCCATGGAGACCTGGCATTGCGCCATCCACAAGGTGTGCTGTTCGCTGTATCAGTTGGCATGGACACAGCTATGCCAGGACACTAAATCTCCCTTCTCTATGCACAACTTCCCTCTCTACAGGCACAAATATTGCTCCATGTCAACACCAAGGACCTGTCCAAAAAATTAATTTAGAGACCAATTTAATTCTGTGGTGCTGACACCCTGATAGTGCACAAAAAAAGCCATTATTGGCTGATAAACACATGAACCTTACCTCAATATCATATTATAACACTCCTCAACAAATTACAATTTGATTTAAAGAAATACAAAAAAAGGAAAAAGCATGTAACTTTACACACATATATGTTCTAAGAAACAGGGATTCTTTGATGTTCTATCCCAAGATGTCTAATGGAGATGACCTAGAAACAGGCTGGCCTAGTCTTCACTTGGATCATGTGAGCATCCCAGCTTGCATCCAGACTCTTCTAATCTTCCCTTAAAAATGGATTCTAGCATGGTACATTTATTATTCATCTCCCTCGCTCTTTCTTTTCCTTCTGTCTCCCTTTTCTCCCGGCTTTCTTTCCCTCTCTCATCTACTCCTCACTTTGCCTCATTAACCCCTGGTAGTAGTGAATTACGATGGGATCGCAGAGGTATGGTGTGTGAGTGTCGTGCAGTACAGTCACACACTGTTGGAGAGGGCTAAAGTGCATTAGCACTGAGATTATCACGTTCTCATCAATGGCATTAGCTAAGACAAGAGGCCACCGTAACCTATCCCGCACCTTAACCGAGATTTGCTTTGAACATTTAGTGTTGCACGGGTGAAATTACTGAGTAACAACTGGCACTGAGATTAAGAGGATATATTTGTTAAGTGAGTTTGCGAAGAGGACAGTCAACTTCAAGTAATTCACTGTGTCCCTTAATGTCACCAGTGCTTGTTAGCAAGGTAAGAAATATGGATCATTAGGGCAGATGAGGATCTTGTAGGATAAAGGTGTGGAGCTGGAGACACTGGTTTAATGAGACTGTGTGGGTGGATTTTCAAGTATGTGTGTGCAGAAGATGGGGTGGCATTAAATCTTTTAAAAAGGCCCCTCATTACTGCCTACCCTTACAACGTAAATGCTATAACCCATTTTCTAAAATGTGAAAGTATGTGTGTGCAAGGTTCTCTTCATACTTTTACATGCAAACTTCATGTACATTTCCATGTGAGTGTGTACGAGCGTGCATGGGCGCTCTGCCCTTCTCTTTAATGAGAGAAAATGATTAGAGAAAAATAGCGATCGTTACATCACATCTCAACACACACATATACACACACAAACGCTCAACTATTATCAGAGAGAGAGATCTTTGATCACAGGAGGAGACAGAAAGACAGAGCGGAAAGAGAATATGTGAGCGGCAGATGAAACGGAGAATATGAGAGGGAGAACAGAAGCAGAGAGGCGACATGAAGAAGCAATGGATGATTCCTTTTACTAATTCATAACTGTGGTTTTACAGTGACTATTTTAGTTTGAATGAGAGTTATGGATGCCTTTTATAGATTGTTTAAGCTTATAATATCCAGCAATCTGTAGCTGCTTCTCACACATCAATAAGG
Organism: Toxotes lorentzi; assembly: GCA_037833715.1. Classification (NCBI taxonomy): domain Eukaryota; kingdom Metazoa; phylum Chordata; class Actinopteri; family Toxotidae; genus Toxotes; species Toxotes lorentzi. The sequence continues at coordinate 9,678,543 of JBBMJY010000018.1, forward strand.
TGCCAGCACCCCGGGCCTGAAGACACACATGAATATTCGCCGTGTGAAATTCTGCAGTAACACCCTCCAAGGCTTGAGTGTGCCTTTCTATATAAATGTGTGTGCGAGTGCGTCCACAGGGAGATGTTGTGTGTTTTGTTAGGTTGAGTGTGGCTACACGAGAGGACATGCCAGCAGATGGGAGAAAGACTCGGGCTGGCAATGACGAGCGATAATTGATATCCGCATGCTTCGGCAGGACGCATGCATGCACACACATACAGAGACACACTCATTCCCAAAACCTGACAAATATGCAGCTTTTCCCGCACACATGGACTCTCAATCACCTTTAGTCCAGCTGTGGCGGCCCTGAGCGCTGCAGTCGCCCTGGGTAGGATAACACAGACGGAGGCATACGACAACGTCTGTGTAAATAGCGATAGAGGTTAGCCAGCCAGATAGTTCATTTGACTGAGTTGATTTCATGCTAGGCTGCATGCTAAGAGAGCGGGGTGAGAAAGATATACTGTATATACTTGGTTTGTCACACTCGCATTATGGATTAACTGAGCTGTATGTAATCAGAAAAAGCTGTGCCGTCAGGAGAGCGAAGAAACCACTGAAGAAAATGACACATTTTGCTGTTAATTTGGGAACATCCTGATAAGATTGGATGACTGATGGTGCTCTGGGAAAGATCTAAATTAAGTGGAAAAACTCGGCGTTTAATGCAAAGTGTAAATTATCTGTTTTGTCTCTGGCACTCGGTCTTAACTTCTATTCCCTCTACCGTATCTGATCCCTTTCATCATTCCCTAAATCTCCATTTCCCCTATCCCTTTCTCATCTGCTGTGTGTGTGTGTGTGTGTGTGTGTGTGTGTGTGTGTGTGTGTGTGTGTGTGTCTCTGAGACCGCATGCAGTTGTGTGAACTAATGACCGAGGGCTACCAAACGCCTGCACAAAGCCAACCTCTGTGCTGCTGCCCGGGCCAAACAACTCGTGGCTCGAATGGCTGTGCCAAAAGATGACACAAACCACACAAACACACACACACACACACACAGGAAAAATGTCATTACACCATATTTTCTGATTATTACCTTCTTGAGCACAACACAGATACAGACAGTGAAAAAGAGTCAACACACTATTTCTTCCTTTTGCATTCCTCTGCAACTACATCCACTGGTCAGCTGTTAGTGAAGTGTTTCCACAGAGCGTACATTTGTTCCTTTCTGGGTGGAGGTCCTGTCTGTAAAGGGTGGGAGGTGGACACACACATTTAAATGCAAACCACAAACACACGTGGCCCTACACACACACACACGGACTTTGACAGGGCAGCATTATGCACCCGTAGAATAACAATCATCAGTCAATTAGGCTGTGACATGGTCTCTTGATGGTGACACCGGGAGTCCCAGCAGAATACATCAGTGACTTCACACAGCAATATACACATACAAACAGCAAACTGTCACTTGTTATTAACCCCTAGAACGTCATGTGACCTGCGCAGTTTCTATTTAAACTATCTATATATAAGTTCACATCAAACATTTTCCAAAAACAATGAGAACACTTTTCCTTATTAAATGTATCTGTAGGCATTTTATTTTAAGTGTGGCATTAGAAAATACTATACTATATACTTTATATTCAGACCATTCTATTATCTGAAACCCACAAAATGTGCTGCAGTTTGAAGTTAGCATTTTATTACATTTGCTCTTTACAATTAACTTTTCAGAACACAACTGTATTTTTCTTCAAGATGGTTAAAATAATTTGTCAGAAGGCACGTGTGTGCCATGGTAGCATGCTGTTAAGATCTGAACACACCACTTCTTATGCGTGTTTCACAGTACAACCTTTACAGAAAAGAGAAGTGATCACAGTTTTAATAGTCAAGCAGCTGCAACCACTTTTTTATTATAGTCTAACTTAGATTAGTTAGATTTTGACAGAGGTGAAATGTTGCCTTTGTCAGCTGATTTGTTTTAAAGTAATTCAATAGCTACGTGAACTTCTTTCAGTTTGGATGACGTTCGCATCTCCAAAAATATGAAACACCTTTCCCGTGCCATCACACTCCAATCCGCAGGCAAATTTGTCTTCTTGTGAGAATTGGGAATCACCTTAAACAATGGTTCTCCTCAACTTTTGATTTTGTAGCTGCTTAACTACTGACAACATCATCCCATCGTTTATGATAAGAGAACTGATTGTGGTTCATTTTCTTGATCAAGGACACCTCAACAGATATGAGATATTCACACTAACCAGCAGTCACTCTGCTGACCTCAACATAAAGAACTTTTAAAGAACACTTACACTGCAATCATGAACTTTTTAATATATATTTGAACCATTGTCTCCGTTTGTTTTCCAGTGTGTTTTGTCTTCGTAGACATTAACACTAGTTTTGTATTCTGCCCTTGCTGTCGTCAGAAGCCTTGAGTTTGCGTCACTGATGCCCTGATCAGATGAATGGACACTGGGCGGCACCTCCACACCACGCTCACCGCACCCACCTGAGCCTGGCACGGCCACAATGGGCACACAGCAGGCTCTGGAGGCTCCTACCACCTGGCACACTGGCCACATATACACAGCAGATGGCCCATATTGGCCCCCGATGGAGGGTGCAGCTGAGGAATCCTAGCGTTTGTGTGTAAATGTGTGTGCAGTGTCAAAAACAAGCACTTACAATTGGTATTGAATTATCGACTGGGATCCTCTCTCCTTTGTCTGATGTCCTCAGACCACCTATTGAGATTGTGAATGTGTGTGCATGTGTGTGTGAGCGTGTCATGGTGAATGCCCTTTCATTGTCAATGCTCGACAGTGCTTTCAAGTGCAGAAGTGGCCAGAAGAATCGCCCCAAATCACCACAGTTTCACTTGAATGTCCATCTGCTGACTGCTTTACTACACAGACAGAGGTGGTTCAGTTATGGGGTTTCTTCAGATGGGAAGATATAAAACAGAAAGAGTGAGATGTGGTACAGTATGTACATCTGGCAGTCGAGTCGAGCCAAGCAGCCAGAGATAATGACACAGTCAAAGGGAATGGAGGCTTTTAATCCTAAATATTAAGTGCGGTGGTTGGCCGGTCCATGGCTGTGTCCTTGACCACAGCGGTATCCAGATGACCGCTGGAATTAGTTAATCACAGCAGTGGACGTCACCTCTCTTCATCACTTCCTTCTCTCCTCCGCCTCATTTTGCTTTTCTCTCTATCTGCTTCCATCTATTGTGCTTGCTCCCCCTGTATATCTCTCCAATCTATGTCCCATCAAACCAGGACTCATTAGTAAAAGCTTCCCCTGTGTTTGTGTGTGAGCATGTGTGTGTGTGTGTCCAACTGAGCACAGAGGGACTTCATTAGTGCATTAAACATGTTGTTTATGCAACCATCTTGTTGCTCTGGACAACCTTGAGCATTACAGTTGGTTAAAAATAGACTGATAACACAACATATCAAAGCACATTCACAATTCCAGTCAAATGACAAATGAAAAGACGTTTCACATGAAACAATGTTACTTAAAGCAGAAACATCTTACAGCATACTAATGACGAAAAGATCTGTTTGGCAGTCTTTTTTTTTTCTATGCAGCAACTGGCTGTTTACAATTTCTGTCAATCTTTCTCTTTTCTCTTGAAGTGCCAGTGAAAATCCCACTAATAAACTGCCCCCTTGAAGCACATTTATCCATCCTACCAATATTCTCCCTGTTTCTACCCCTCTCTCTCCTGTCTACACCCTCAGGCACAGCTATAACAGCATTCAAAAGTAGTGCTCTCCAGAGGTGTAAGAAAGGGAACATGCTGTGTCATTACATCATGATCTGCAAGCACTCCCACCAAACCTGTCAAAACCTAACACATACACTCATGAAGAGGATTCAAATATCTGATATTGCTGATAAGATAATAAGCACAGAAATAAAATAAATTATAAAGGGACTGACCCACTAAAACACACGGAGCAGATGGGGACGAGTGACCATCGAAACACAGAGGAAGAATCTGTTAATCACGTTTTTAATTCAGTTGCTCTTTTCCCATTTTTTTTCATCTGTTTCTTTATCACATTGCCTTTTTTTCCCTGCTTCTCCCATTTTCTCAGTGGCAGGACACACAATGTGCAAATGTGTGTGTGTGTGTGTGTGTGTGTGTGTGTGTGTGTGTGTGTGTGTGTGTGTGTGTGTGTGTGTGTGTGT
>JBBMJY010000018.1:9692289-9705834 GCA_037833715.1 Toxotes lorentzi
CACACACACACACACACACACACACACACACACACACACACACACACACACACACACACACACACACACAGTGTCTATCCTGTATGAAAATTAACAAACTCCTAATTTAAAATCAAATCAAAAAAAGCCGAAACATGACCCATTAGTACCAAGAGACATTTAAGACAAGCAACCCAATCGGTGTCTCCTAGCTCAACTCATTTAGACTGTCAATTAACTCAGCTCATCAACTCTGGCTCAGTTAATCGGGTCTAATTACTTAAACGCATTTGCCGGCACATCCTTCTAGATTAGGTCCACAGAAATAAGACTGTGTTTTACAAAGACCACAAGTAAGTTACGTTCATTAGATGATACACATAATGATGGATTTAATAAGGTTAGGATCTGGCCTCAAAGTCAATTCCACTTTGTCTTTTCTGTAGCAACGTAATGAAAATCTGCTTGGTTTACTTAATGTGGGTTCGTGATGTGCAGAATATCTGTTGTAATAGGGCGGCCCCTGACCAAGGACTTTCCTAGATGACTAGTAGTCCTTGGTTCAAGCCAATTTATATTATTAATTTAAAAATTTAAATATATATTTTTGGCGAGCTACATTACAAAGAAATATAAAACCATAATAATGAGCACACAACCGTCGCCTGATAACAATACCAGCAAAAGGGGAGATGATTCTTTGATGAGTCAGAAAAATAAGACATGGAGACTGTCCAAACACTTACATGCTAAGTGGCTAACATTAGGCCACTTGCATGTTTCAAATGACTTTTTTGAAAATGTAAAATTATTTTTGAAATCTAAATTTCGCACGGTAAGCCATGTTTGAGGTCAACATTTTTGTCTCATCTTACCAAGTCTCACCAAATAAATATTACAGGTTTACAGGAGTTAAACCCAGAAATTAAATCTAAGAGCCACTGTGTTATCAGTCATATGTAAAAGGAACATTAGTAACATTTGCATCTGCTATACTGTTGTAAGTTGCCTCAAGAGTGGAGCTCGCCACAGGATAATACTTAGTCCAATAGCCATGCTCCTCACTCCCCCGAAAAGCACAGCTGGCCGATAACCTACAGCTCCAGCAATAGAAATATCTGTTTGTTTGGAATAAACAGAACTAAACTGTTTGGTATCCTCAGTAATACCCTCCATGACTGAACAAAGAAACCTACTTATAAAAAAAAAAAAAAATTTTTTCCAAGGAAAACACCCATGATGACTCACTTCAGAAATACCACAGCAATGAGAAGTTCACACTAACAAGCTACGAAACACTGAGGAACAACTGATAAAAAAAAATCATCACTTCAATATCGATCTCAGATTTAATAGCAAATCTCACCTTTGACACTGCTGGCCACAGAACAGCTGGTCTATGCACCATCAAAAGATGAGCACTTGACACTGACTCTTTTTGCTATGATTGATTCTCCTCTTGATTGATGAATTGGCTTGTGACAGAGATCAAAACCTCTCCATCCATCTGGAGATCTGGAGAAAGCAGCTTGACATTTTGAATATGAGCCTCATGTAGAGGTGAGAACTGGTTCTTTTTCTTTCTTTCCCATTCCTTCAGTCCAGCCTTATGTCTTTTAATACTTAGTATGAGCTGATTCTGACAAATATTTCTATTTCTGAGACGATTCAGCTTTGTATTGACAAGTAAGTGTAAAGTTTGTAGCTCTGCATTAAGAAAATACAGTGTGCTTCACAGCTTCCTTCCATGAGTTCCTAAGGTGTTTTCTATCATTTCAGTGGAGAAAATTAGGTCATTGAAACTCATGCTGACGCAAGTATGCAATTTCAAAAACGGGTTTTGAGCAACAACACAAGTTTGCTGTAAAACGGAAACTGTCTGCTAATACCTATTTATTTGAGTTCCACCATAATTCACTCATTCATTCAACAGAGGACAAAGGCTGTTTTTGACAGCTGACAGATTCAAAAAGAGCTTTTAGAAGCCAATATGACCGTGGTTCCCACCGTTCCATGACTTTTCAGTGACTTTCTGTAACTAAATAAGTGCACTTTAATAACCTGAAAGGTTGCTGCTTGCCGGTTTAATGTTTTGCTTGCTGTGGAGAAAACAGCTGGGAATCACCATTTAATGTGATGAATTTAGAGAGTAAATATATTCTACACAGTGACCCCTGAGCAAAGAGAGTCCTTGACGTTCTCAAACGGGAGTGAACCTCTTTTAAATTCAGTGATGCTGCATGAAGACAACCCCATAGGCGTTCTGTTTTGTTCCTGAGTTTTCATTAATATAGCACCTACCCCTAGGTACACACACACCCTGCCAGATGAGCCACAACACACACACACAGCGCTGACATGATAGAGAGGCCTGCTGCTGAAGAGGACAGTGTGGTGACCAGGTGACGGACACCGATATTACTTGTGCAGCAGCCAGCGCTCAATCACGCTCTCCTCTCCTCCCTCTATCGCTTTCCCCTTTTTCTGTCATCCGCCCTTTTCTCCTGCTGTTCTTGGCAGTGGCGGGGAAAAGATTTCTGGGGCTATCACTCTTTCTCTCGGCCTCCTCTTCACTCTGTCGGTGAATCACAGCCTCTCCTCCCTGGCTGTAAAAGACTTGCAGCTCTCTCCTTGGCTGTTTTTCGTTTTCTCTTTCTCTCCCTACACACCATTTTCTCTCATCAAAATTCAGACTGTCATCACTCACAGCACAGCTTAACATTGTCACATCCAAGTCTGACTGCAGCACAAAAAATGGCTCCACACCAAACTCCTCATCGCTGCCGTTGCTGGACAGTTTAATGTTGCCGGTAGTAGGACATATTTCCATTCTTTATCTAGCCTGCAGCTTGTTGTTTTGGTTTCCTTTTGTTAAAAATGCACCACCGGTTAGTGTATATATGCATGCCTACAGAACAGACACTTCCACAGAGGGGCAGAGCACATTGTCCACTAATCAGTGGTGGTTCAATCCCCGTCTCCTCCAGTCTACATGTTGAAGTATCTTTGAGCAAGATACTGAACCCCAAATTGCCCCTGATGTATCATCAGTGTGTTTGTCTGGATGAATCTGTGTGTGAATGGGTGAATGTCGCTTGTAGTGTAAAGTCAGTCAGACTAGCAAAACTCTAAAAAAAAATTCAGTCCATTTACCACAGCGACCAGTGCAGCATGTCAAAGAGGCCTGAACATACAAACTTGACCTGATCACCTGCAAGTAGCTGTGAAAATCACAGTATAAAAGATCAGGTTTTTTAAAAACTTGCAAATTTGCTTGCATTCTGGGCGAAGTCTACAAAGCTGCTACTTTTTCTGCCTTCTTTCTCAATCCCATCCCTTTTTCCCTTCAAGCCTGTTTCTTGGCTTGCTCGGTTATTTTCACACTCACTCTGTCTCTCTCGTCTCCTCGACACCATCCTTCAAATTCCTTTACTCTCTGCTGTAGGTTGCTTTGGCATCTAACTCTTTGTCTCCCTTGCGGACTCCTTCTTGTGCCTTTATTTTTACACCCGCCCACGTCCTGCATATCTCTCTCTCTCTCTCTCTCTCTCTCTCTCTCTCTCTGAATCTAACCGCCGTTTCTCTTATTTACTTCCTGCAACTTGTTCATCCTTTTTTGTGTTCACCTACATGTCTCCTGTTTTCCCCACACTCTTTAAATTTCCTTTTCTTTTTTTTTTTTTACATTCATCTCACTCTACTCTAACTAAGCAAGTCTCTCCCTCGCCATCTCCCGCCCTCTCTCCCTCCCTGTGTGGAAATGGTTTGTATTGATCCACTCTCAAACCAGGGAGGAGGTCAGGGGTTCACTAATAAAGCTCAGGGACAAAACAAGACACACAAACACACACATGGCCGCACATACACAGCAGAAAAATATAGCCAGGTAACAGGGCTGAAGTGATGAATGGTGTGTGTCTGCTTTGCGTGAGTTTCTACACACCCACTTCGTTTTTGACAGAGCTGCTTGTAATATGCTCAAACATTTGTGTTTACAGAAAAATAGCCACCATCTCACCGTTGCCATAAACATCCTAATGATGGCCAAAGGCTAGAAATTATGATCCAGCACAAATATGAACTCCACACAGGGAGGTGACAGAGTGCCCGGTCATCCATCATCGCTGCGCAGCTAACAGCTGTCTGTGCCTCCCCCTCCCCTGCTCTGCTCTGCCCTGCCCTCGCCACCGCTCTGTGGCAGGGTCAACCTAAACGTATTCCCACACTGCTCAGTCAAATGTAGCTGAAGCAGGCATTTACGAGTTAGTAGCCAAGAGGTTAAAGAACTGCATTTGAATTCCTGAAGTAGCTGGGAAACTCTGGGCGAGGCTCAGTACCAAACACTGATAGCTTAAAGGTTAGAGAGCCGTGGGACAGGATATTGCCAGTTCATATACCTGGATCAGCTGGAGAAATGGAGGTGGGGAAATGACTCCCAATTCGTTTTGTGAGTTTGCCCATTCTTACACATAGTCCAGCGGTTATGTGGCGGAATGGCCCTGATCATGTTCAGATTTTGAACAGTAAACACAACTACATGGCCATAAAATCAACTGTTATGGTCATGTAACAGAGTTGTGAGAATGTTAAAATAAGTATATTTAATGTTGGCTATCATCTATGCTTTTAAATGCCAATGTTTGACTTGACTTGCTTATACTGCGGACCTTCATTGTTTGTACTAACAGTAAATACCCATTAAGACTCCATTCTCATGCAACACTGTTTTTACAGTTAATGATTACGTCACTGTTTGACATGAGAGGTGAATCCAGGCTAACCATCAATATTAAGGTACAGATGTTTATATCTTTTCCTTGTTATTCTCCTGTGAGATTCAGTCTGTATGCTTGTTGTGTTTAGTTATTCTGCACTGCACCAGCTCCTGCACTGAAAAACTGATCTCAGGCACTCATGTTGCCGTAGTATGAGGTCAGATTTGAGGTCCCTAAGACGACTCACTGAGGCTAAGGTCAGTGGTGAGCAGCTGACACCAGGTCAGTGCTTAGGGGCAAACGTGGCACACACCATTAACCTGAGGCTGACCCCTCGAGCCTCGCTGCTGTCATGGGGTCAGCCTATCAGCTTGTCTCTGAGGCTGTTACATCATCAGTGACAGCTTATATGGGACAACAGTTTTTGAGAGGATATTTAATTGGCAATAAAATATTGATAGGTTTAATCCTTATCAAAACTAAAGTAACCACAGTAGCATGGGCTGACTGTCAGAGTGGGAGGAGGAAACAAATAAAGACAAACATCAGTTAACAGTGCATGTATGTATGGACGGATGGACACATGACTGACAAAGTTAAACATGAGGGTTGTGTCAGCAGCAGTTTTTAACTGTGGGATGCTCTTTCTGCAAGATAACCGTTAAACAGCAGCAGTGTCATAGCAAGAAATGCACAGTTACAAATAATAAAATGAACAGTATGTACATTATATGTATGTACAATAAGCAGTATTAACAGCATGACTTACTGGCCATCATTAATGTTAACAGTAACGCCTGTGCTTTCCCAGTTACAAAAAGTAAAACGGTCTGTAGGTTGCACTGGTAAGGCCACGGTAGGTGAAATGCAAACCAGTAAGTCTACTTTGGAGTCTTATCAAAAGCCAACAGACTCCACAGTGGTTTATGCTCCTTTGAGCTTGGACAATCCATTTATTGCAAGTTATCGTGACAGCAATAATTTTCTCCTCTAGATAATTGCTTATGATGTAAGCAACATATCAGCACAGCACAACAAAGTTAACTACCTGACATGTGCACTTGCACATACAGTGTTTGTGTGGCCAGTATCCTAAGCTACTGAATGATGTTGCATTACCGCTGCAAAAAAAAAAAAAAAAGGGTAGAGTCAAATTCTTCACTATACTAACCTGTGATTTTATACCATAGCCCTCTGCACTAAGAGCTCCTGATGCGCCAGGGCAAAGGTCTAAATGAAATAAATGAGACAGCCAGCTTTTTGCCTCAGAGCCATTGTCAGTGTGAAGGGCCTTAAGAAAGAAATGCCACCGAAAAGAGGCAAAGAGGGAGGAGAAAGGGAGGCAAGAGAGGACTTAGCTGGGTCATTCACATCACTTAGACTACTGCACAAAACACACCTGTGCACTCAAGCTAATGAAGACCTACACAGAGAAAGAGTGCTATTTTTACAAAGTATCCCACTCCATTAGATGCAACACAAGGTGAATGGTTTCTGTGTGTGTGTGTGTGTGTGTGTGTGTGTGTGTGTGTGTGTGTGTGTGTGTGTGTGTGTGTGTGTGTGCAACGAAGACACCTGCCGGTAAAAGTGGTGTGCACTGACATTTAAAAAAAAAAAAAAGCTTAAAAACTAGTCTTTTAATTAGGCGATCTCAAGAGAGAGCAAGATGGGAGGGGACGGATGGGTGATTTTAAAGAGCACACAGAATGGAGGATGGGGTCGCAGAGACAGGTGGTCAACAAAGAGTAAGGCCCACTAAACACTAATAGATGGAACAAAAATATATGCAGGCGGCACCGAGGCAGATGTGGCCTGAAGACAGTGGGTGAACAGAGGTAGACAGAAAGAGAATGAGGAATGAAGGTCAGAGAAAATAAAAGATGTGAGCAGTTATGTATGTTCACCACAGAGAAAACTAGACTGTGTGCTGTTGTGTAGCGCCTTAAGGTCTCCAGTATGAGTGCATGTATGTGTGTCAGTGCGAGCGGTGTCCTCTGTAACGCATGCAGGGCCATGCACTGTGGATCAGCTGGTAAAAACCAAGTCTAGCTCATGCTATCCCCCAGGATCTCACAATGCAGTGCACCGAACCATGCTGAGTGTATGTATGCGCGCGTATGTGTGTGTGTGCATGCGTGTGTGTGCACAAGTGCTACTCCTAAGTGACAAATCCAGGGGACTGGGCTAATGATGTCCCCTGTCTGACTAAATCAAAGCACCATGAGGCTGTGGGGGACAGAGAAAATGTGTAGGAGAAAAGCGAAAGGAAGACAGCAGGAGAAAGAAATAAGAGCTTTTCACATTTGGTATGGTTAATCACCGCAGGCCTGTAGCAGTGGATCTTGTGAATGAATGTAATATTGGCAGGGCCAGTGTTCAATTAGCAGGCACACAGAGAAAAAAAAAAAGGCTGAGTGGAGAAATAGGAGCAGCAAACAATTTCAGGGACATAAACTTACTGACATCAAGACTACTCTTTAATATTCAACTACTGTGTCTGTGTACACTCCTGTATGCTAGCAACAATATTTTCTTAAATGAGCAGTGCACGTTTGCTAAAAGCCCTTTCCCATTAGACTGGTTCCTAAAGGGCCAACTAATGCTAATTTGGTCTGCATCAAAGTGAACGCTTTCCCATGAAAATATAATGTGTGTGCCTTGACTGATAAGTAAACGGATTCAGGAAAAAAAGAAAAAACCCGGAAAGAACAGATAGAAAGGTTTGAGCTTACCGAGTTGATGCAGGCAAGCTCCTTGTTGAGCAGCCAGGGTAAAGAGAGTTTGCCGTCTCCCTTGTAGCAGGACTGAATCCTTTCTTTGATCTTCTCCTTTATCCTCCTTAGGGTGAACAGGCACAATGCTGACTCTTTGGGTGGTTTGGCCCGATTCTTCTGACCCTGAGAGAAGACTGTGAAGAGGATGTCTTCATTCTCAGAGATCCCCAGAGAGTTGGCCAGCTGCCGGCCCGGCCGAGCCAAGAAGGCATCCTGCACGAGGCGGTACTCTACCCCGTCTTTGGTGCAGCCAATGGGGAACTCGACGTAGGAGTAAAACTTGGGGTCGTCCACACAGAGGCGGACAATTTTGGAGGTGAAGAACTGCTCTCCGCTGGCATCTGGGGAAGTCAGCTGAGTGTCCAACTGCATCGTTAGATAATAGACAAACTGCTCACTGCTGAAGCTGTACACGTAATAGATGTCAAAAGCAGGAAACTTGGACAGAGTGTCCGAGGGGATCTTAAGCTGAGAGGAGACAAACTCATCCTGATAAACAAAGCTGAACATGTCAGCGTTTTCTTCATTCTCCATCAGCTTGCGGCTGGAGAGAGTTGGAAAGTATTCAGACTTGCCATCAATGGGCGTTCCAATAAAGAGCTTGCTGGTGGGACTGTGGGGGGAGCTTATGATCACCCCAGACATGGTACCCGACTCTGCCACACTAGAGAGGTAGTGCTCCTTGCGGTGGTGGGGCTCGCCAAGCTTAAAGAGGTCATCGAGACGTAGGAACTGGCAGATGCCCTGTGAGGTGCTGCCACAGGCAATGAGGCGGTTCTGTGCGTAATCTATGAGAAGAAGTTTATTGACATTGGGGGTCTGGGCCAAGTCATGGGGGCAGGACTGGACACTGGGCGGAGGGTAGCACTTTTCATTGTCCACCACAGGGCCAGTCATGTGGCTCCGCAGTTTGGTCAGGTTGCTGGACAGCTTGAAAATCCAGTTGATAGCTCCCACATAGACTTCTCCGGTTTTGTTGTGTATGGCCAGATGTGTGAGCCCCCACTCAGCAGGGGTAAATCGTTTGAGGGGCGGGGGCTGGCCACCAGAGAAGGATGACCTCATGATAAGCAAAAGCCCCAAGAGGAGAAACAAGTTCCCCAGGCCAGGGGAAGCCGCTGACCGAGCTAGGGGACACATATCTGGGCTGTCTTGAGGCAAGGCTTAGAGGGAGGAGGGGGGGGCAAAGAGAGGAGGAGGAGTACACGCTCTGGTACCAAGTCCCAAGTCAGGATTTTCTCTCTTTTCTGCTCTTCTATCAAGGAATAAGGGAGGGCAGTTTGAGGGAGAGAGAGAAGAAGGGAAGGGGAAACAAAAACTCCTATTGATATGCTGTCCTGTTCTCAGAGCTGCAAGCCGTCATCAGGAACATCATCCACAGAGGCACGAGGTGGGAGCCCTGGAAGGCAAAGCAAAAAAAAAAAAGCAAAAACATGGTGAGTGACTGTGGAACATTATCTATTGATTATGCATCAAGCAGGCAGAGAGGCCTAAAAGGCTCACAAATTGCACAGCCAAAATTAGAAAATTTCAAGCGGACACTGGCCCCAGTGATAAATAAATTATATCAAATCAAGTCTGGAAGGCAAATGTTTGTCGGCATTTAATTATGAGTGAAGATAGCAGGAGAGGCATGGGCCGATTATTAAAGGCTCTGTACACATAATGCGAGTCTAGCTGGAATGAGTTATATGAGTTATATACTCACTAACACTGAAGTCTTTAATATTTCATAACTTTCTATGTTACCGTGGTGGCTTTAGAGGAGGCATGCGTTTGAAAAAGTGCCAGTGGGCCCTGTAAAGTTGACAGCAAGCAATTTATAGCCAGGTCTGCATGAAGGCTTGCCTTCAATGGTTTGAACAGTACCAACACGCTATCCAGTAACCCCTTATTGTAATTACACCTGCAGTTCTGGCAGCTTTATCAGGCTCTTGTGGCTGCACGGCAGGTTACCCAACACACTCTGCTACATTCAATATATACTGTCTATTATCAGGACAAATATAACCTAAGCAGAGAGAAACGTTAAAATCTTTGACAGAAGTACACTCAAAACCACTGCACTGGCACAGTGAGGGTTCTGGTGTAGCCTCCACAAAAAAAAGCTGAATCTGGTTCAACCTCTTCTGCAACACAATGAAACGTTATCTCCAGATGTATTAGCAAATCAAATGCCATTCAAGCATGCATGCAAGGTAGAAAACCTTGTTACATGGACGGCTCAGTTCTACCGTTTGCACCTGTGGCAACATGCCTGCACCAGTGGTTTTTTTTTTTTGGTTTTGTTTTTTTTTACACCTTGCTATTTTCAGTCCGATTGTGGCAACGTTTCAGTGTGTATAGTCCTATTTCCTTCCTTCCTCACTACCATCACTCCTCTCATACCAGCTAATTCTGAGAAATAGAGAGAAGGGGCTTGGCAAGTAGAAACTTACTTAGATCTACTTTCACTTATGAGCTTTCCACAAATACGCAAATATATTTCTCGCAGCACAAACTATCTGACAGCTGGTATCCCTTGACAACCTGGGATGCACACAACAGAGAGGGTATATGAAAGGGAAGGAGCGAGATAATTTATAGGATGGAGGTTTGACAGTTAAAGGACAGGGAGGAGGAGAAGAGGAGTTAAAAGAAAGAATATTTGCTGATTTAGGCATCCTCCAACGGCAATACAACGATGCGGAGCAGGGTTTGCTGGGGCGCACGCTGCTACTTGACAGGCCAATCATGTTCCTGCAATACGGGGACATTAGTTCTCCTGTAAATGCTGATTATGCAAAACAGGACGCAACTCTCCCAGGGACCCCACGCTTCAATTTCACCTTGACTATCAAAGTGTCTGCGCGAAGGGTGTTTTATGACCACACCGAATCGGAAGAGATGAGAGACACTACAGAGAGATGAGGGAACGAAGATGGCGAAGGGGGATGAGGGAGGCAAAAACATGAAATACAGGAAAATCAAAAGGAGGAAAGAGAGACGAGAGGCAAAGAGGAATGTCTCCGTTTCCGCCTTCTGCTGCCCATCTGGTAAGCCACTCAAGTCACTCAGGAGCAAGAGTATCTGTCTATCAATCACCAAACATAACGGGTCAGGGAGTGTGGTCAGTTTACCAAGCTCTGAGGGATGAATGTGAGTCTGTTTTTTTCCTTGAGAAATGCAGGCAAGTGTGAGAGTGTAAGTCAACACTAAAAGGGAAAAAATGCACTTTTGCAAGTACTGAAAGAATTAAACACCCCAGTAACGGGAGTTACTGAATTGTTCATCAATTTTAGTCACTGCTGCTGCAAACAGGAGAGAAGAAAAATAGTAGTGGCGATGCTCATGGAATAGCAAACCATAGCTCAGCTGTGACAAAGCAAGCCAGGTTCAGGGAGAGGTGGTGTCATCCAATTTCCACAAATGAAAGGCCGGGAGAAGACAAGTGTATAGGAGAGAGGGAAAAAAGGAACACAAGGAGAGAAAGAAGAACAGAGAAGGAAAAAAGTGAGAGTAAGAAAGAGAGAGAAGCAGACACCGCATGGAGAGAAAGACACATAGAAAGAAAAGCAGAAGGGTGAGGGAGGAGCAGCGGGAGCCAAACAAAAGGCGGCACTTCTGCTGCATTTTAATCAGGGCTCTACCTGCGCTTGAATCAAACACCGCGGACTGTGGCACCTCAGCAAGGTAACTGCAGACAGAAGGGTCTGAGCTGCAGTTATCAGATATATATCAGATATACCCCCACTCTCTAAGATTAAAACGAATTAACGCAGATGGGGACCTCCTCAACATAAGCATCCGCAATAAAGTGACGAGCCAGCCTATATATATATATATATATATAATTTTTAAAAAAATTTCTTGCAGTATAGTTGCGCTGCACGGCAAAAGCAGATGTCAATTTAAAGCGTGGCGGCACGTAAGGGGCCCGGCTGCCCCATTTTCCTTTGTCATTTTCAAGTGAGGAAACAATGAGGCAGAGAGAGTGAGTGAGCGAGCAAACGAGAGATCCTGATAAAGAATGAGAGAGAACCCGAAAAAAAAAACTCCAAAACATCCTTATAGTAATTCCTCTTCATTTAAACCAGCCACAGCTTGATGTAAGAGAGTGTGAATCGCACAACAAATTGCATCTGGGGGTCTCCAGCTGCTTGTTATTTATCCCATTAATAGGAATATGACATCACCACACACTCTTTTTACAAATGTTTGTAAAAAGAGTGTGTGGTTATCCAAACTCATAATATAAATATATAAGGACTTCTGGGAAACCAACTCCGTCTTCATCAGTCCCTCTATTTCTACCCCCTGTCATGGCAGACATGCCCAACTGTTGAGGATGTTGTCAATCACTGAGCTTCTTACATGCACTATTCTTTTTTTCATCAAATTTTTCCAATTTTTTTTCTCCCTCCGTATCCCTCCAAACCCTCTTCAATTTCAATTTCCTCCAGAGCTAAAGTGAAATGGTGGGAAGAGCGATGGAACAAGGTTACGAGCCATATCTGGCACCATCAAGGAAAAACATGTCAATCATTTTGGGCTGAAGCGTGTCTGTGGCTTTGGGAATGGGCAGCCACCGTATCGGGGGAACAGAGGCCGTTATCACATGAGGCAAAAGCATTAGAGGATGGGCTGGAAAGGGCTAAGTTGATTGGATTCGATATCGGAATGCTCTATCAATTGATGGGACTGTACTGCATCCCTATGGACATTGGGAATGGGAATGAACGATTGAAGGGAGGTGGAAGACATAACAGAGAGGAGAAAGCTTAGAAAGGAGGGGTCCTTCCACAGCTTTGCCTCGTTTTGTTTACTTAGTTTGACTGTGGTGGGAATCCTGAGAAGAGACAGGGCGGTGGTGTGTTTTCATGTAGGCTGTGAGGAAATTTCGGAGGCTGGCAAAGTGGTGAGCTGTTGGTGAGCTGAGCTGGATCAACTCTCCCTCTCTCACCCTTTTCTCCAAAGCAGCTAAACCTGTCCCTTCAGATAATGGTCGCCGCTCAGAGCCTAGAGCTGGGCTGATTTATTGCCAGTGGCATATCAATTACAGCACTCGCCACTGGAGGGGAGAAAGAGGAGGAGAAGGTGGCGAGAGAGGGATGATGATGAGGAAGGAAGCAGCACTCAGACAAATTCTCTGCCCTCTGCACTGCATCACAACATGTGGGTCACATCTGGGACAAGAGGAAGAAGAGAGAGGATGGAACTGAGGATATGAGAAAGAAGGACAACGTCGTGAGGGAGATTGGGGGAAAATGTGTGTGAGCAAATGAAGGAAAGGCTCTGAAGATTAATGCAAATTCTCAAGACACACACACTCTCTCATGTGTGCACAAAGTCAATTATTGTAACCCAACCATAGCATAATCACAGAGGTGACTGAAAGCAGTATGGTTTAACAGAGACACATTGGTAACACTCCAACCCACACACACCCACTCTCAAATGGTGTCTATAAATGCACACAAACACATCAAAACATGCACAAAACACTAAGAATGATCCAATACATTATGCGCATGCAAATCAAAACACGTACAAAAACTAAATGGGTCTCTATCTTAATCTGTCCTCCACCTCTTCACTCAGCAGCCAACACATTCCCGAGATTGGAGATTTGCCCAGGGGAGGAAAGAAAGATGGGTGAGGGGTGGGTGAGGGATTGAACAGCACGAGGAGGAGGCAGGAAGAGGGTGGCGGAGTGGTGGTGGTGGTAAAGGGAGTTGGATGGTTAGAGAGGAGGTAAGACAGAGGGGGAGCCAAGCCCTGAAGCCATAATCCTCTCCTGGGGTCTGCCTAATCTCACAGCCACTATCTGCATATGGGAAGAATGGATTACCATCCCCCGACACACTGACGGACAAATGAATTGACAGAGGGATGGGTGGCAATCCCTGGACAGGCGACAAGCTCACAGACAGACATAAACACAGAAGAAGTCTGACTGAAGTTATTACAGGATGTGGGTTTCTCTCTAAACTGTGCTTTAAAACAAACACACACTCGGGCTTGTGCTCACACACACACACACACACACACACACACACACACACACACACACACACACACACACACACACACACACA
>JBBMJY010000018.1:9705934-9732258 GCA_037833715.1 Toxotes lorentzi
ACACACACACACACACACACACACACACACACACACACACACACACACACACACACACACACACACACACACCACGCTGCAGGTAGGCATGGTGCAGGCTAGTCATTTGCAGCCTGCTTAGCACTCCAGTCTAACATATGTCCCAGTCAGAGGCAGTCTCAGGGGCTGAAGGGAGGGGTGGGCTGTCGGGGTGGGCTGTGGGGGGTCACCAATCAAAAATACCCACTGAGGTGAAAAAGCTCCTCTTAACACACCACAAAATCAAATCTCAAAACTGCAACAAAGCAATCACTCTGCTGAGGATTATCAGAGAATGTCTATATTATTACAATATCTCACTAGAATTTTATCCCCCCAAAAAATAATCAAGCCCATCTGTCACCGTCCATAGAAATTTGACGTAAACGTCCTTGTTTTTCAATAACAGCAGAATGACAGCAGAAAACGTATTAATTACTGAATACGGAGAGTATTCCAATAATGTCCTTGGGGACGATCCAGCCAGAAACAGTTATTCTAAGATCTGATGTACATTTTTGTGTCATTACTTCATATTAGCAATTTATCAGCAAGAAAAATGGGGTGACCAAAAGGCATTTAGTGATGAAGAAAGAAGATCCAAAATATGAGCTAGCACTTTTAAAGTGCCAAAGACAACTTTCGCTATGTCGTACTTAAGGCGTCTGGCGAGCCAAGACAAATTTCAGAGGAGGCAAGACCAGTTTTGAAGAGGTCGGACAATAAAGCGGTATTGTATATTGTGGTATCTTGTATCATTTCCTTCCTGCCTCGGCTGGGGGAATGAGCTGACTGGCAAGTCTTGGGGCGCATAAAAAGCCCTTATGAGTTCTGTTTTAGTGCCAACGTAAATCAGTTTAGTGGAGGACAAGCGCCGGTGCCCTTTTTCTCTCCGCTCTCTCTCTCTCTGTGGCAGGTGGCCTGCCAAAACAAATGCCTTGTTCCAGAGTACAAAAGTAGTGTATGTGTGTGTCTGTTAAGGAAGTTGGGCACTGGAACAAATTGAGCCCCCTGTCTTTAAAGCACCTTGCTGAGCTGACGTTCAAGCTATCAGCGCGGCTGGAGTGATAAAACCTGATCTAGACCTGTCTAGTGGCTACCCTTGATAAGAAGGAGTTGAGAAAAAGCAACAGAGTAGAAACACCGGCCTCTAACACTGTCCTCGAATAGTTCTATATTAATTTTGCCCACGTACGTTAGCCAAAGAATGAATTCTTTACAGCAGCTGCTTTACAAGCTGCTCAGCTCTATTACATGGAATAATGGAAACTGGAGATTGTAAAATATTTTTTGAGAGAGAATCACGAGCTACAGGGTCTTAAAACACATAATAATAAACAATCATTAAAAACATGAAAAGCAGACTTAAGGATGTTGCATCACAGGCTTTTATTGTTGGCCTGTTCATTAATCTGTCACACTCTGACTGACTTATGTGACACTTATATCATCTGTCCTCCTCTATTTGAATCAGTGGCCTGCACAAGGGCGAGTGTAGGAACCACCAGGCAATCTACTCACACGCTCAAGTGCTGGAGTGACAGTAAGTGCAAGGACAACTGCTTCTCTGACACCCAGTGTGTTGTGTCGATAACAGACATGTGTGTCTGTACGCGTATGAGAGTGTGTGTGTGTGTCTGTGTGTGTGTGTGTGTGTGTGTGTGTGTGTGTGACAGCTGCCACTGCAAGACAGTAGACAGACTGTGGGCACTACATCACACAAATTCATCGTCTCCTCGTTCAATATGACAATAAACACACACACACACACACTCTTTGTGTTTTCAGAGGTAAATGGGATTATACGCCAACAGATGCTACTTAAGACACAAAGTGGTATACAAGTTTCTGTGGTAATGAGCGTGTGTATGTGTGCGTGTGGTGGTCGCTCATATAAATATGTGCATGTGCGCCTGTGCTCTGAGGCTACAGTGCACAGTTGTCCCAGCTCTGCCTGCATTTGTCAAATATGAGACAGATGAAGGCGGGAGGGTGTTAACTACTGTGCGTATGTGTCTGTCTGTGTATATGAGATGAAGCATGAGACACCACAGACACACATATTTACACACCTCTCTGAATCTGACCCCTGACAATCTTAAACTAAGTCTGATCCAAACTGGAATGCAGAAGGAATGTGCTGCGGACAAACCTCTATGTGGAATTCATCATCTCATCAAACAAATACATACCGTGTATATTTGTGTACGCATGGTAATCTATGTAACAGGTGTATGTGTGTGTGTGTCTGTGCGCGCCCTATTTCATCCCTCACATCTTATTTCTCCTTGCATTATGCTAGAATTCTGTATCAAGCAGCAGTTGTGTCTGAACACTTCCTGAGCGGCATGCGATGGTTGGATTATGAACGCCACCTCAGTGTTCTGAACGGTTTATGAACATTGTGTCAGATCTGACTGGTGAAAACAGGGTTGAGCACCCCAGGGTGTCTCCCAGGCACGCGGCTCTTGTCATTACAATAACACATGAAGAGCAGACAGACTGTGTTTGTCTCCATCTTTATATCTGCTCCAGTCCTCCCCCTCTCCATCAAATCCTCTCACTCGGTTTCTTTCTCTCAGTTTTGCCAAACAGCTCACATCTCTCTCTTTGTATCTCCTCTGTTATGTTCTCCACCTTCTATGACTCAGAGCAGTGCACGAACCCAAACAAAATACAAATTGCTCAAGCACCAAATTTATGTGGATCACAACAAACTAAACATGAGCATGGGAACACATTTTCTCCTCCCCGCTTCTTCTCTCAGGGGTGAAATTCCTGGAAAAACAAAGGCCTTCATTCCAGCTGCTAAGACCGAGTGAAACACTGTTGAACCAGGCATCGCATTATACCTGCCCACATTTCAGAAAGGCGCACACAGACACACAAACACTGATGCAGGCACCGTCAGATTAGTGGTTTACTCTTAATCTCTCTACAGTGTTTGTGCGGCTTGGTCTTTCTTTCCATGACAAATCCTGTGTGTGTGTGTGTGTGTGTGTGTGTGTGTGTGTGTGTGTGTGTGTGTGTGTGTGTGTGTGTGTGTGTGTGTGTACATGTGTGTCAGTGTGTGAACGTGGGAGAGGTAGGCGATATGTAGGTCAAGGCCAGAATGTGCCTGATGTGACTCACAAAGTAATGCAGTAATAGTGCAGCTAGTTCAACGTTTCACCACAGGCTCACCGAGGCAAAAACACACTGAGCTTGTACTATTGTCTATAGCATTAAGCTAACGCCTTATCTGTTTGAGATGGCTTTGAGAGAGTAACAGTAAGGTTGAAAGATCAGTAGGGAGGTGACGACATGCTTAAGTGATTTGTTAGGTGGGTTTAAATTTAATATCCCATTCTTCACCTTACAGATGAAAAGCTGTGTTTGCCCCCAACGAAACACACCCTTGATCAATTCAGTACACTCGGGGGTTTCACCACTGAAGCTTTAAATTTACAGCTTTATGGGAGCTAACAGTAGCATACTTTAGTTGGATTTTGCAGAATAATAGACACAAGTGAGTCCGTTCACTGGCTTTATGATTCTTCTCTGGTAGCGCTACAGCTATGCTAAATTTTATTTCAATACCACGCATGATGAGAGCAAACTGATATAATCTTTTTTTTTTTTTAAGGTATCTACATTTGCTTAGCCTATTGCTATGAGGAACAGTTTTACGTTGACAAACCTCAAGCATGCAAGCAGTGCTATTAGGCAACCACAGAGTCTAAAAATGTTGATGTCCTAGCTTTCCACAAGTACCTGAATGCACCTACTGTGTGACCACACAATGAGAATATAACTCAAAATAAGAAAGATAGAGAACTAGCTCACTGTGATGTCTTACCTATATTAAGCAAGTTAAATAAATGACCACAGACAACGCTCCCTGTAATTGAGATTTCAGAGAGCGGGGACAAAGCCACGACTGTGAGTGATCCATCACATTCCTAACGACTGATGACCTGTGCAATTTGACCATGAGCAGCCGAAAAACACTGGTCCCTTAACAAGTCACCTATCTACTTGCAATGTGAAGAAGAGGGATGAAGTGCAACTTTATGTTCAACGGATTAAATAATGAACTTAACTAAAAATAAAATAAAAAACTTAAAAACAAAATGACACCTGCATAGATATTTCAGGAAACTACCCTGT
Source organism: Toxotes lorentzi (assembly GCA_037833715.1). Taxonomy (NCBI): domain Eukaryota; kingdom Metazoa; phylum Chordata; class Actinopteri; family Toxotidae; genus Toxotes; species Toxotes lorentzi. Next base: position 9,710,102 of record JBBMJY010000018.1, read on the forward strand.
GGCGCGTTAATGGTGCCAGGCATTGTTATTGCTAATCACAAACCCAGCATGCGTTACAGCACATGGCACCCCATGACTTGAATCAACACTGAACAATGCCCAGTCACAATGAAGGTCAACCACAGACAACACTGTGGTTTTTGGACAGTCATTCACACCTCCAATCAAGTTGTGGTTTGAGCTTTCCATGCTGGTTGTACAGGTGTTGATGTCATGAAACCACAGGTGAGGACAGCAAGTCAGGACTCAAGCATGGTAAACTGAAGGCATAACTGAAGAATATCACTTGACAGATAAAATCTTTTACTTCTTTCTGGTATGTGTGCATGACAATTAAAAAAAAAACTAAGTGCAATTAAATGTGGGCTGTATAAGGTATGTTCATTTATCAAGAATAAAGACAGTGTTCTGAGCTCTTTCTGTTACAACAAGGCTGGTGCATTCCTCCATAGCACTGCTTATATTCTCCCTGCTGAGTTCACTGTAGTGGAATGCAGTCTGCTCTGCCCAAAACAGCTTATTACCAAACGCCGCCGTCCTCTGCTGCAACGCCCTCCTACTTTCTATTCCTCACACCCTCCATTTATGAGCCTGATTGACCCTTGACACCAAGAGTGCTGGAGTGGGCTTGTGCTGCACTGCTTTGTAAAAACTTGCCAGAGAGCGCTGATTGTTGTAAAAACAGGCATGCCATTATAAATCCTCTCTACGCATTTGAGGACAGTGCTGCTGCAGGTGGCGGCAGTAGGTGGAAGAGGAGTCACTTCAAGGAGAAAGGCATTAAAAACAATTACGGTCTCCTTTTGTTTTAATGGCACCGTAAATGTAGCCTCTCCTGTTTGGACTTAATGTTTCCAGAGTTCAAGCTTATGTGGAGCGCCAGCACTGTCGGCACTATATGAACGGTCAGCTTTTCTCAGGACAGCACAAGTACTTGGACACCATGCCTGTTATGATGTAACAGCCACAAACCAACAGCAAGAGAAGCAGCCACTGAGAAAATATTTCAAAACTGCTGATATCAACCCCAAACTGGCATCATGGCAAGTTTCAATCTTGGAAAGCCACAGAGTTGATAACTTGAAAATGACTCTGAAAAACAAAAGGGAAGTTGAAAGTACAGTCTGGCATTGGTCTTGTCACGTTTGTGGTATTGTCGGTTTTTGTGTTGACAGGAAGAATATGAATCTGATCCCTAGAGACACGCTATCACAGCCATTCAATCCTTTTTTGATTTCCCTACTGAGATTACACCATGAAAGGGACCAACATAAGACCTGAGCACTTCAAAGACTTGACACAGGTCCAAACCTTAATCTAGCTCGTATCTTCTCAGCTGTGAACTCTTCTGGTGCCCCATTACACTCAATATGGTCTTCAGTTAATATTTTTATACAAACAGGCAGACAATTGACCATCTGCTGTCCTTACACACACACACACGCACACGCACACGCACACGCACACACCCCGCCCAACACACACACACACACACGTCCTGCTTTGTTGTAATGGCAACACTCCTATGCACACTGACACAAATGACTACACACACTGTATCTGGCCTGGTTCACAACTGACTCACTCAACATCCTGATCCATCTTTGTCCATTAAGGCCCATACTGTTTCCGGATGTGTTGCTGTTGAAGAGTAACTATATCACTGACTATGACCACACAGCTTTATCCTACGTCAGCCGATGATAATCCGTGTAAATGCTGTGGATACTAAAAAGGCCACAGACAGAGGCAAAGAGGTAGCATAAGTTTTTGTTGTGCAAAATGCGCTGGCCCGACAAACACCACTGACCCACGTGGTCAAAGTCACACAAAAACACAATACACAGGAAGATCTGCAACGGCATGAACACTAAACAAAGACACTGACATGTCCAGGAACTCAGTGGGACAGGACCATTCATTCTGTTTAAATGGCACTGTTACATCTGAGTCATGTGAGGCCAGTGCCAATTATCTTCAGTCGCGCCGTTGTGGAGCAGAAACAAAAGGAAGCTAATCTATCCCGTCCGTTTTTAGCTCAGGAGCCCGGTTTTAAACTGGTGAATATTTAAGCCAGCAGACTCTGTGAATGTGTGTGTGTGCGCACATCCATGCATGGTGTTCAGGGGGAAGAGAATAGGGACTCGTGAGCTCAGACGATTTCCTGTCGTGTCCCTGATTGTCAGCACATACTGTATTCCTAGTGAAGCGCAACACATGGCGCTGCATGCATCACTGCTTCACTATAGAGACGGCGACAGAGACACAGACAAAAGCTGATGTGCGTGAATGAAGGCGTGTGTGACTAATACCTTATTCACAAACAGTTAGTCGTAACTACGACACACAGAGCAGCGTCTCCTCTAAGGTTTCACTCTGTCTGCTGTTCTCTCTTCAACCAAAGAGAAGACTTCTTAAATGTATATTTACTGATGTCTACAGACGAAAAATCTGCTCAGGAAAGAGCAAAAAATCTGAATGACACAATAGGTTGGAGAGGAGAATAAAAAAAATGTAACTGAGAGAAGAGATAGATCGAGTGAGAGAGAATGCAATAATCAGGCGGGAGATGAGGAGCCATGAGAGAATGAGGTGATGGAAATGGAAGGAGAAGAGGGAGAGATAGAAGGGTGAGATGAGAGGAGCTGACGATACTTTTTCAGATAGCCGGCGAGGCGGAACGAGGAGGAATGGAGCGAGATAAGAGGAGAGCAGTCTGTGCATGTTTAGCTAAAAGGGAACCTTTTTCCTCCGTTAGTGGGCAACTGAGTGCCTGTCACATAACTAGAGCCAACCCTTCTTCAACTTAGGCTAAGTACTTCAAAACAATACTCGCTGCAATATAACTTTCACATTTTTCAGTCAGAGTTTTTAATCAAGTGCTTCGATAGTCCAACATTTATCACGACAGGGGCTCAAATAAAAGCTGGAACAGATAAATCCAAACAAAAATCTCTTCATCTCTTTTGGTTATCATTACCATTTAGAAGTAAACTAAGGTCAGCCATTCCGGCTTTGAAGGTTTTGCTTCTTTATGTCTGTTACCAAACATGCCAGCCTGCAGGCTCTTGAGACTTTTTCTTCTAACCAAAGCTGTGGGCAGCATCTCCTTATAAACAGGTGTGAATTTTCACACAACTCTCAGTCCTCCTTTTTTCTACGACCATTTTGTCTTAGGCTAAGAAGTAATTTTTAGAGCAAAAACCTTTCATTTTAACCTGTAATAAACAATTAATTAATGAGAAAATATAATATTTTAATATGCATCCACCACTGTGCCAAACCTGTTATGTGAATGTGGGGAAAAGCAGGTTTTCCTGCATAATCTGTTCTGCAGACTTTTTGATGATGAACAACCTGGAAGTCACAGTTTAACAACTTTTCTACCAAAGCATTTCTCCCCAAGCCAGAAACTTTAAGAACTTAAGTCTGAGTAGAATTCCAGTCTTCACCAACACGTCCATTTCATGATCAGAAGGTTGGAGCCATTTGAGAGGCGCCTGGCTGTTCTTGGAGCCCTCCCAAAAGGAAGGGCCGGGCCTACTGGTCGGTCCGGCACAACGAGTAACATCAGCTATTGTGAGTCAGACACAGGGCAGACGAGGGGGTGGGGGGGGTGGGGCGGGGACGTTCAACACAAGACAAAACACACAGCAACCTAGGGCACACGTTCATTAGGTCATATTACCGAGACTGTCTTTCAGCTTGGAAGAGTACAATTACTAAAACAGGCGCTAGTGTAAACAGTGAGTGTTTGTGTATTCTGTGGGTGTCCGATGGTCTTTGTGTCCGTCTAAATTTACATGAAATGTTCCTGCGCCTAAACGTAGCAAGTGACAGAGGGAGCGAAAGAAATGTGAATTTAAAAAAAGGGAGAAATAGGCAGGTGAGAAACAAAGCCAAAACTGTGTCCAAAGAGCTTGTCAGTATCATTACAGCAACAGAACCCAGGATGAGACTGAGCTTTTGGGAGGAGGAGGAGGAGGAGGAGGAGGAGGAGAGCATGGGGGAGGATAAGAACAGACATGGAGAGAAAGAAAAACACAGAGAGAGAGGGACGTGTTGGAAAGACAGAAATGTGAGCAGAGAGGAAGAGAGATAAGGAGAGACTGGTGGGAGCGGGGGAAGATGAGAGGGAGAGTGGTGAGAGAGAGGAATGCCAGAGACAAAGAGGGGAGGAGAGGGAAGAAGACGGGAGAGAAGAGGGACTAAATATATCAGCGTCTTGCTCAACACACACTGAGCTAGATATGAACAGTCTCGCGCATAGCTACGGCTTACAGGACAACTGCCGCACTCGATGCTACAGGCCTGAAGCTGCACACACACTTCTCGCTGTACACTTGCCAACTTTCTGACAACTGAATTCACAAAGAAGACAAACTTCCCTCTATAGAGTCCCACACAGAGTGTACCCTGCAGAGAAGATGAATAAAACCGGCAATTTTAGTCTCAGGTCATAACATTGCTGTGCATGACAGACACAACCACATTGGGGGACGTAATCACTGTGAGATAAGAAAATTCTCTGCTCCCTGTGGCTTCAAATGTGTTTAAACGTTATTTGCCTCCGTCTGATTAAGTCTGTTTCTGTTGTACTTTCGAATCTCTGTTTCTGTTGTACTCCAGCCTGCTAAACAAGCACCTCGCTCCCTCCACCTCTCCACCACCCCCCTCCCCTCTTCATTCTCAGCCGACCACCTCACTGTAGTGTACAAATATATCACACCAATACTGGCCAGGCAAATGACCTGCCATGTTCTGTGGTTCCCCAAGGACCTACTGCCACTCATAAGTCCCCGAGCCCTCGCTTATTTCAGCAACTCACCGCCACTTTCGAAGCAGATTGAAAATATGGCCGAGGCGTTGTTCAAGCCCCATTATCGGGCATTGTTTGGGTATTCGAGCAAGCTAGGTCTCTCAACTTCAAAGTGAAGTGGATGGCGTCTGTAATGATGCAAGATATGCTGGGATATATGCCGCGCAGGCAAGTATAGGTGCAAAACAAGATTGAGCACAGCTTTTAGGTTCAGCAATTTATAGCCCTAAACGACAAGCACAGCGGCAATATTAAAGTGCTTGATTTTATTAAGTGCCTGCGAAAACAAAGTCAAAATGTTAATGTCACTATAAAATGTGCAGAAAAATAATCAATACTGATATTAACAGCTGTGATCCTAATATCCAGCAAAGTAAAAGCAATATCTGTGCCGGCCCTCTTGATCCTGCCAGCCTCGTTATCAATGTATTCTCTTGAGGAAAGCAACAGAAATCAAGCTTTGCCTTCGGTCCAATGTCTAAAAGGACTTAATACAAGCAACCTTTTGTTCTCTACACTCTTCACAGAGCAAATCAGTTCGACAAAGATCTCGAATTAAACCACAACCTAATATGCCTTTGGTACAAGTGGGCCTTGACCTATTATTTGACAAACGCTATGTGATAATGGGATTCAGCACTAAGCCGGTCTCTGTCGCCGCACTGCAATCCACTTTCCTCTGCAGGTCGCCTGACCCTTCCCTTGATGTGCTGAAGGATGGCCTGTATGATCTGTTCTGGCTTGTTAAAACTCATGTGACTTCACAAGGGGGAAAAGGTTAAGACTCGCACAACGACAAGAACCTGTCACCAGAGTCATGCTCATGACCTCTACCCACAATGCCCAAGCAGAGAGGGAGAGAGACATCCTCAGAAGATCACTGCCTCACTCCCCGTCTTCCTTCTCCCTCTCAAGGAATCCTCAAGTCTCGACCTGCACGCTTCATTTGAATTTCAGCTGCTGCCTCAAACTCAGTGGCAGGACTCGCACACAGAAACAGCAGGTTCTCAGCTCAATTGTCCAAGAAAAAGCACAATTTCCAATAGACGTGACGCATGAATCATGAATTTGTGCGTCAGGGATGTGTCTTGTGTCTATACGCCCTGACCTTTCCACGGAGAGAACGAAGTCAATCTATTTCTCCTTGTGGTGTTTGTGTGAACCGCGAGGCAGCCACTATTAAAGCCTAATGAATAATGGGGCCGAAACAAAACACTGGCACACTCTAGCCATCTCTGTTCACCCAAAAGGCTACATTAGCATCTTAAATGCAAATAAAACTGTTACTCGAAAGGCAGAAAACTTGCTTGTGGCATTAAAAAAAAGAAAAGAACATTATTCCTGCTCCCTAACTTGTAGACCTGTAGAACAGAATGCAGTGCAAATGCAGGCCAAAATTAACTGTCTTCATGGAGAAGACCCTTAATTCGGTAAAGAGGGACAGAAACTTGGGTTGCTTTATGGTTATGAGGATGGCCGTTGGTCAGTAAAGTGTTGCGCTTGCACAGCAGATGCAGATGCGGTTTAAGGATCAGTCCAGCAGTCTTTATTTTGATCTCATTTTTGAGTACTCACACGCATCAGCCTGTCACTAAAGCAGGGATATTGTGCAGTTACATATGGGGCTTAACAAGCACACTAGAACATGAAGCTTCTCTGTAAGCTGATTCACAAGGGAAGGAGGAGGAGGAGGGACGGAATAAGGAGAGAATCTGAGTAAAAGAGATCGACAGATTATGTAGGCTGACCACAATCGCTTTGACCACCACCAAAAACCTCTTAAAGCTGTTATCACGTCAAATAAGATGAAATCCTGGAAAGCTGCGAACATTTATTTTACAAGCTCCTGGCTGAGCACATAACCAAATCTCTCACTTCACAAAGGATTTCTGAGTCATCCATCAATGTATGGACTGTTGTGGTTGTGTGTGAACGGATGGCGACAGGCAACGCTTGAGGTGCTCCATCCAGCAAGCGTGACTGTGTGGCCTAGATCCAGCCTTGGAGCGAAAGGAGCTGTGATGCCACTAATTTGGGTCATTGTGTTGCCAGGTTGTGGCCCGTGTTACTCCGGAAACAGAAACGAACGTGTGCGGACAGAAAGCATGCGTGTGGGGCGAGTTAAACTTCATCCACTGTCTGTTTTCCAGCTGTGTGTGTTTCTTGTGCTGTGCTGAGCTAAGCTAGTCTTCTCTCTCTCTCTCTCTCTTTCTGGAATATGGTCTTGATTAGCCGGCCAGTGGCTGTGGTAGCTGGCTGAAAGAGTTATTCCAGCTATGTGTTTGTGGTGGGGGGTGGAGGGGGTCCTCGGGGAGAATTGTGTCAGTCTGATCCACAGCTTGGACGAGGCCTTCGCTGCAGCCTTGTACCGTGAACATGACAGGACGCGATGAGGAGCAGGAAGGAGGAAGATGTATGGAGTTTGAACATGGACCAGGAGAAGACAGAAAGCGCTGTGTGCAGAACTGTTTTTGTCCCCTGTGGTAGTTTAAGTACGTATTTAAGCAGTAAATAAACACAAATATGCAAACAAACGCAAACACACTTGGCTGTCTTGACAGGAATAAACCTCAACAAGAACAACAGTGAAACAGGATCCTGATCCCATCTTCTGAAACTGTGAAGTCAAAAGTCTAACTGTTACTAAAGTGCTCCCAGAACATCTGAAATAGGGGAAACATAAGATTTCCCTGACAGTTTTCGAGTCTCTTTAGCCTCCCAGAGCATTTCTACTCCTATGTACTAACTCAATGTGATCTTCAAGAAGTGCCACTAAGAAAGCATTTTAGTTTTCCTCTGTGATGGCAGCTTAAAAGCGGCAGTTCTCCCAAGCAGAGAACTGTTTGAAAAGAGACTTAGGAGACAAAGCATGTGCTGTTATTTTCTGTTCCACCTGCAACGTTTGCACAGATAGAGCGAGCATGCACACACACTGCAGAGAGAGCACAGAAGCAACACTGCAGCTGATGCACAGAGTAAACTCAAAAGTGAAACCCATCACAAACACACACACAGACATGGGGCTGGGGCTTTACCACAGTGGCGCCGGGGCAGGGTAGGCGGCAGCAGCAGCAGCAGCTACTAATTAAGAGTGGTTGGCTGAACAGCTATAGTTAAGGCTAGAGCTGGAGGGCTGAAGAGAATAGGGCGACAGGTCTGACACCGCGTCTGTGTGTGTGTGTGTGTATGTGTGTGTGTTACTAGAGGCCCCGGGGCTATAGGCTAGGGCCCCAGTTCAAGTCTTGCTGACTCAGATTCAACACTGCCTGTCTGGCTGCAATGCTGCTAGTACAGCTGGCAGGGGGGCCAAAGCAAATTGCTCTTTCTCTCTTACTTTTTCCCTTTTCTCTTTGCTCCCTCTCTGTCCTCTTCCTCCTCCTTCCCTGCCTCTGTGTTTTACATTGCATTTTTGTGCATCTTTCACTTCCTCTTCCTCTTTTCTGCTTGTCATTCGTCCTCGCTCCACTTTTCAGCCACCCTGTCATTTTCTGTCTCTCCCTCTTTCCTACACGCTTCTGCGTACAGTCAATATGATTCAATAAGCTTTATTGGCAGTGAATGCGTTTGTGGAGCAGAGGTGGGGATTACAGTGGGGATCAAAACAGGAAATACATTTGCTTTTAATGGTGAGCGCCTGATAAACACTTCCTCGACAGTGATACTCTGAATCAATCTTCCTGCTTCTCTCTTTCTCTCTCTCCTAACTCCGTTGTTTGTTCCCACTTGTGGATACTAGATGTTCATGTTCTCCTGTTGCAACTGTAGCACATCAGACCTGTTGGGCAACTTTGGGAATTAACAGCTCCACTGACTCAGGCCATTAAACTGGGAGATTTAAACACAAACAAGACAGGAGACACTTGTCATGGCCCCAATGCCACTTTTACAGCACTCCTTTAAAGTGCATAAATTAATAAGTACACATTTTTTCAATTTACTGATAATCACCACTCATCTCTAGCAAAAACTGTGTTATAATTTCTCCTGAGAAACATGCACACATTTCTGTTGTGATCAAGAAAGCACTTATGGCTCACATTTAAACCAATTTACTGTGTTGAAACCATATTAACTAGGGCCTTGTGCTTGGCTGAGACCTTAGTTATTTAGCGTGCCAGCTAATCCTATTGTTGTTGTCTCTCGAGCATAAGTGGCGAGCTTGATGTTAAATCCTTGCTTTTGTCTCTTTGTGTCTCATTTCCTGCCATCGAACACCTAAAATAACAGTCGTTCAAATGCAAGTGTAGGCCAGTTTTCAAACTGAAGTATCATTCTCATGCATACCATGAACAAATATGGCAAAGTACTATTTGAATATCACATCAAACAAGCTGAGCATGACAGTATTTAAATGCGGCTACCTACTGGACTGGCTTCATTCGGTTATCACTGCCAATCCGCTGCATTCTCAGCATTTCTAACCGGCCAGGAATGAAAGGTGACACAGTTGACATTCGGATGCTTCGTACCGTGGGAAGGTTAACAGAGAGAAATTGGCGAGTTGCCATTTTTCTGTGCCAGGTCCTCCACCAAAACTTGCCTTTCTTTCACTTTCTCCGGACTGCAGTTTACTGCAGTGCTGGCTATATACACACAAACACACACAGACACACGCTTGCTCCTTTGTGTTTGCAGTCTAAACAGAGTGTTACAGGAGAGTGTGTCAGTTTACTGTTTGCCTGTTCCTCTCTCTCTCTCTCTCTCTCTCTCGCTCTCTCTCTCTCTCAGTGTGTGCTCCCTGATGTTTACCTCAGCAGAACAATGAACTGACCTGGGAAAACTTTAGCATGGGGGGTCTAGTCCTGTGTGTGTGTGTGTGTGTGTGTGTGTGTGTGTGTGTGTGTGTGTGTGTGTGTGTGTGTGTAATTTTGATTGCATTTCCGTGATTCCTTCATAATATTTTCCATGATACAGAAAACACAGTTACTAACCACCACTGTGCCACCTGTGAGCCATGTGAACACTTTGGTCTGTTGCCTGCATTGCAATACACGTACACCAGCCACAACTGAACACCCACACAGCTGAATTAGCACATCTCCAAACAGATCCTCTCCTACATCTCCCTTAACCTTGAATGCTCTGACAACTTCCTGTCTCAGTATCAAGTTGGAGAAAAATACATAAAAGTAAAACTTAAGTGGAACCAGAATCAATTTTCCATGTTGGACGGCTCCGGAGAAATTAAGGCTGAAATTTCTGGGAAACATGCAGCCTTTGTTGTAACACAAGCAACAACATTCCAGTGAAAAAATGTGCAATGCCTGTTTATACCAGTCAAAAAAAAAAAGAAGAAGAAATTAAAATCTGGCTGTGAATACAGTATTACATTTCTGCTGTGGAAGCATTTCTGTGATGCTCAACATGTCAGCAATTTAGCCAAGGGGAAATCTAGATTTGCTCAAAATAACTTTTAAAATCCATAATTTAAGCTGCCTGCGTGTGAATATATAGCCTGTCCTTATTATTCCCCATTGTCATCACCTTTTCTTTGAACAACTCTCAGTAAGCATTTGGCAACTGAGGAGACTGTTCAAGTGAAATTATTTCCCTTCATCGCGTGATTTACGACTTCAGTTGTTCAACAGTCCAGAGCCTCCGCTGTCAATCAGACAATTATACAATCGTGTTGGTTTCAATGCCGTGAGGGGTCAAAGGTCACAGGCATTCAATCTTGGTGTCTGACCTTGCCCCTTGCGTGCAGAGATCTCTCCAGATTCTCTGAATCTATTGATGACATTATGGATTGTAGATAGTGAAATACCTAAATTCTTCGAAGAGTCTTTGAAGATGCTCCTCTCATACCCGATCATGATACGGTCACCGGTTACCAGTTAACCTGTGGAATAATCCAAACAGGTGTATTCTGGGGCATTCCACAGTTTGCTGGCATAATCACTGACCTTTACAAAGATCAATGATTATTCTGAAAAGCTGATGAGACATTAAACATGTTGTTTTCACTTGAACAAAGGTCAAAAAGGATTAGCTGATTATCGCATTCTGTTTAATTTACATTTTATGTGTGTTTTATGTGTCCCAACTTTTTTGAAACTGGGGTTGTACATAGTGTAGCGCTGCACACTGAAACCACTGTGTGTGTGTGTGTGCGCGTGCACGTGCGTGCGTACATGTGAGATCTGGGCCTCTAGCCAGCCAACAGTTGGGCTAACACTGATATGGCTACTATGGCTACTGAGCTGGGCACTAACTCAGCTAAAGCCTAAAACCTGAGCATTAGCGTAGTGTAGCGGCGGTTACTTCATCTACCTGTGATATTATTTGTGTGTGTAATTAATGCCAGTACCTATTCATAAAGACTTCCCATGGTCTGATTGTTTAAAAAAAGATCACATCCATCTCAAAATGATGAAATTAGTCACAAAAAGAGAGAACTCATTGTGTTTTATGAGATGGGAAATTGCACCAAAAGAGTGTCAAAAAGCGCAGTGTGTTATCATGAGTAAATGCCGTGTGGCTTTTCATTAGAAGAGCTCGACACAGAGACAGACAGTCAGAGAGAGAACAGAGAGGCCTGTGCTGTGCCCATCCTCACTTTGGCCCAGTGCCAGGCTTGCTCCGACAGAGGAAGAGAGAGAAAGGGAGGGTGTTGTGTGAGCGTGTGTGGATGTGTGTGTGTGTGAGGGGGCAAACATTCCCCTGGCAGGATCCCTGGGACCCGGTGGAGGGCAGGGTTCAGCCACTGAAGGAGAGGCTGCGTGCCCGGCAGTCAATTAGCGGCTTGCATTTACACAACAAATGGAGCTCCCACGGTTTCTCTAGCGCTCACACGCGCGCACACACCACTTATGAGTGTATCCACTCAGCGCTCATCAGCACACGCCGACGCAAGGTCAGAGAAACGGGGAGGGAGGGAGAGAGGCAGTGAGGGAGAGAAAGAGAGAGTAAGAGAGAGAGAGCAAGAGGCCAGCTATCTGCTGGAGTGGCACTCTACAAATACTAACTCACTGGCTGTATCAGAAACACAAGCAGGGCCACGGTGAGCACAACGTAACACAATCTCTCCAGCTGAACACTGCAGCTATGAATCAGCCATGCATCCTTTAAGAAAAGGGAAATCTGAATCATGCTTAAGTGCCGAAACAACTAGTTGACTGACAGAAAATGAACAAAAATTTGCTGAGTGATTGTTATGAAGTCATTTATTAAGCAATATATACCACATATGTGGTATATATTGCTGCTTCTTTCTGTTGTAAACTGAATATCTCTGGATATCTCTGGACTTTGAACCAAAACAGGAAATTTAAGATTGAAAGTTGGGGACAATTGTCACTTTTTTTTTTTAACCTATTTTCTGACATTTTATACGCTCCATAGTTGAATCTGCATTTAAACCAGCTGAATTGCATTTCCAGAGAGAACTGGTCCACCAGCCCACCGCACAAGTTTACATTAGCTGCCTCTGCTAACCTTGATAAGCACAGTCTGGTCTTGTAGTCACAGTAGTTTTCTTTTGGTGCTTTGCCGCATTAGATGGAAATTATCTGGAAACTACCTCAGCAGGAACAGACGACATCATGCATCGGGGCGTACCAAATGAGTCCAAAACAAAAACTCACTTAGCGGGTTGTTATTTTAAGTGCACTGGCAACGGCCAAATATTAAGTCTGTATGATTAGTCACAGATTAAAGCTGATGTGAGGCTACTGGCCAGCTAACCAATACTCAGCATGCTAGGACATGGACTCAGAGAGGTAAAGAAACAGGAGAGGAAGAAGAGGATAACACTAAAGAGAAAGACAGTCAGGCAGAAAATACAAGGCAGGAGTGACAGACGTCCCATTCAAACACTTAGCTTCACCCAGAAACCTTGTGGAAAATTGCCATGTCAGGGTGACGTGTGAACAGGAGCTGAAGTCAATACTTTTGACTCAATAAAGTTGATCAGGCAATACCCCTGTCAGGAACGGGTGCAATTCCCCTCAATCTTTCTCTGCAATGCTGGTGTGAAAAAAAAAAAACATACACAAAATTTCCAGGCCAGGAAAAGGGTTATATTATACTTATTATACAGTGAGAAAAGCTATTACAAGAGACACAGAAACAATTCCTCCAGTGGCTCACACCAAGCTCTTGTGATAACAGGACATTTTAAATGTTAGGAAAACCTTAGCAGAGACCACTTTTTTCCTAAACAAGAAAACATGCCATCTTTCTGAAGCTTCTCCTCATCTGAGAGACCACTGCGCTGTACGTGAGCGTATTCGAGGCAGAACTTTAACAGAAAGAAAGGACATCTCTAGCACCACAACAGCAATATGACAGATTTCCAAAGACAGAACTAAAAGAGAAAACACCAGCGAGATAAGGGAGAGAAAATAATAACACTGAAATGACCCAAAACATGTTGCTGCTGTTGGTGTGAATAGGTCAGAATGGGTTATCGCCTCTTGGATAATGGTCCTGCTCACGATGAAGATCTTTGGTATTCGGTGGTGAACTGGGGTTACTATAGCAACCGCAGATTTATAATTTCTACAACACTGCAATAGTAGATAAAAGCACCAACTTTGTGCCCTCTCGGCCATAAATTCCCTCCTTGTTGATACTTCCTGAAAAGCAGAACTTAAAATTTCATTAAGCGACAACATAAAGAACTCTTTAAGTTGGTCCACACTGTCCACACTGCTGACTCTCCAGTGCAAAAACATTGCCATAACCACTTTAATGACAGTGAAACGTGATAATCCTGTTAAGCGCACAGAATTATACAAGCCCTTGAGCATAAAGCTACAGCAGAGGACCTTGGTCTTGTGTGAATGACAGTGACAGGGTATTTCACCTGTGTGTTTAGTATAAATGGTGGAACACAGATTGGCCAACCAAACAATATCAATATCATAAACTTGATACTTGGGGACTTAGTGGTGTAGGTGTGTACCAGAAGCTGAAGAAAATCACTGTCTATGTCTGCCTTTACTTCCCCCACTCCTCCAAACCATCTGTCACTTTCTCCCATTGACATTCAGGTGAGAACTGCCCTGTCCGCAGACGACATAGCTGCATGTGTGTGTGTGTGTACGTGTGTGTGTGTGTGCGTGTGTGTGTGTGTGCATTTGTGGAAGTGGCCTGCCAAAGTTAATGGGAGAGGAAGATGTGGGTCTATACTGTAGTCGATGAGGTCGTGTGAGTTTGCAGTGTGCGTACATATCTCATCAACGGCAGGTCGGCTTGCTAATGTGCGCATCTATGCCTCTCCGCCCTCTACCCTCTCTATCCTTTCATCTCTCTGCCTATACCTACACATCAGTCTATCAGGGACAATTATTGGTAAAATGAGACCAGTGCTAAGTGGATGAGAGGTGATCTGTGCCATACAGCAATCAAACCCCAACCAGTCTCTCTCTGTCTCTCTCCCCTTCGCCCTCCCTTTCCCTCTCCCTCCAGCTGTGCTCTGAATAGGCCCTTAAATCACTCGGCCCGGGCCCTTTGATTGGTTGACCTCTCTGCATGATTAAACAGCCATTTTCATCATGTCCTCCGTAGGAGAGTGACAGAATGAGAAAGAGCGAGAGAGCGGGAGAGACGGGCGCACTGATAAGGGAGGTGAGCGAGCCCAACTAAATGGGGTCTCTCTACACTGATGATGACAGACATTTGGATCAGAGGAAGGAGAGGCTGAAACTCCACAGAGCGCAAGCTGTTGTGAATAGCACCTGAAAGTACAACACACACTGGGAGCTGCAGTGGACATAGCTGGCATACCTCAACGCTGAGCGTGAAGGACAAGTATGGCACAGAGCCCAGTATCAGAGCAGACTTGAGGGGCTAGGGCTGGACGATATGACCTGAAATCTATATCACGATTAACTCTCACATTTACCAAATCTTCTGCTGGCAACACTTCTGATGTTTGTCCTAATTAATTATAATTTAACCCGATTCTTGCCTTCTGGCCTGGACGGTGAGCTGATTCACTGGTTAAACCTCTGGTTATATGTCACTGGCTGTTACAGCTATTCTCGGTTTAATTTCTCTGGATTTGGATAACGTGTTAAAATTTGGACACGAGTAAATTTTGGTCAGCAAGAGATCAATAATATTCAACAGAATTGGTTTAAAGTGCAGCCCTATGGCAAGCAGCATTATTCAGAGCGCTGAATATAAATGACAGTTTAGGATTTAGAGGCGTGTTATTGTCCTGACCAGCTTGCAAAGAGCAAGCAGAAAGCATAAGGTAGAATTTATGCATCTAACAATTTTACGGTCCCATTGAATTATGCAGGTGGCCAGGAAATTGCTAAAGAGCGCTTCAATAGAAACTGAGATGTTTGTATCACACTGTACTGTGGGGTAAAGCTGACAGGATATCACATGTTCACAATCATGATCGCTGTGGCCAGCAGACCTTAACACTAATTCTATGAAATCACCAGTCTCAAGAGTTGGGAGAGTTTAATTTCCTCATCTTCCCCGAAACTGAACTTCTCGTCCAGTCAAATCGCCACCCCCTTGTAACATCTGTTTGGCTTCCAAATAAAAAAAAAAAAAGCCACAAAGCTGGTGTGGCGGGGTGGCGCAAACAACAGCAGCTGTTCCAGTGCTGTGTTCAGTCCTTAATTAAAGTTTGACTCAGCTCCTCTGAGTTTTTGTCATCATCCTTTCCCCACATTCTTTCTTCTTCTCCGCCCTGCCATGCACACAAGAGCTTCTCCCTACAACATTATTATTCTTTGCTGTTGCTGTTCTCAGTTAGCTAGCGCTGCCAAGTCCCCTCCCTCACTTCTCTGTTGTCTTCTTCTTTTCCCTCAGCAGTTTCTGGCCAAGGTGCAGGCTCTGGCATCGTTTTGTTCAGATTTCTCCTATCCCGCCCTTTCAAAAATCTAAACGCTCAAGGCTTTTATGTTGATGCAGCTACAAGCAGACTGGGAGTCGGGCTACTTTTGAAAATGTGTCTGTGCTGAGGCCAAGTTTGACTGCAGCACTGATTGCCGAGGGCAGGATGAGGTGTGCCTCTTGAATGAGCTAAAAAAAAGTCTCGAGAACCGGTTCCAGTTGAGAACTGGTTCCAAATTGTCCCAACCATCAAAATCACATGCCTCCAAGCTTATCAGTTCCTTTTATCGATGCTGGATTTTTTTTTCCCTGACAGTTGCACGTTGCAAAACAATGACATCAAACTCATGCATCTACGCTGCTGGAAACGCACAGAAACTCATTTCACGAAGAAAAATGAAGACAGTGCTCGCTGTAATGTCTGTAAAATGGTAATTTCAAGTGAGGGAGGAAACACCAGCAATATGCTGAAACGTCTTTCTTCACAACAGGGACTTAAATTCCAGGAATGCCATCCATTTGACTCTGTGCATGAGTGCCACTGCTTCACAACTGAGCAGCACATCCATTACAGAGGGTAAATATCCTATGTTATTATAACATTAGCACCACGCAGGTAGGCTTAGCAGATTTTATTCTTTGACTGAGCAAACCCAGATGAAAACAGCAGTTAAACTGTGGAGCATTTGCACACCTGAGTCACGCGACTTTTGCCTACGTTGTGTCGACATGTGGTAATGGCTCTGAGATACATCTTTAATAATTTGGGAGAAAGAAAAGTCACAGACTGATTCTAAAATATGCTGCAGGTTGCTGAAATCATTAGTTGGAAAACACAACCTTTTCTGCTCTGTGTGTCCGTTCTAATATCAATCATTGGTTTTATGCTATTGTTTTCCACATACATTCAGTGTTGCCTTAAGCGCCAGTTAGACAAATACTTTCTGTCATGTGTCAGAAGACCAGCAGAGAGAGTTTGCCGGTGCACCAGGAGCCTTGTCACGCTGATCTCAAGAGCCAAATGAGGTCACACTCGGGTAACAATGGAGAGCCGAGCCAATCAACTCCAACAGCCACATTCCTCCACATGCAACAGAAACCAAGGGAATCATGGATCTTGGTGAGGCAGAGAGGGAGGACAGCCCCGAGAGAAAGGAAGCAACTCCACCCAGCTGCCACGCATCAGCACATCACACCAGTCACAAGTTACACACCCCATTTCATTTGGAATGCGGTGGCCCGACAAGAGCTGAATGGTATCGCTGACACATTCCTTCATGTTTTATGGCTGCTTCGTCACATGCTCGGCCTCCTTATCTGCCCCAGAAAATCTACCAGCTGAGAGAACAGACTCACTGGGGCAAAGTCAAAACTAGTCAGAAACAAACGGTGAGGGTGAGCACCTAAAGACATTCTTCACCACGCTCTCTCTCCTCACATGGGAGTCGGCTTGCCTCTGACCTATGTGACAGCTCCTGATAGGGTGAGAGGAGGTCAGGGTCAAAGGTCACAGAGCACAACTGAAGACCTTCATGGGACAGCAATGTGTGGCTCGTACTCACACCCACCTAAATTCCCCACCCTCATGATGCAGTAGCAGCTCAGAGGTTGGGCAAAAAGCAACAAGAGAGCCCTGGCAATAAAACCTCCATGGCCCCACTCCACCTTTAAAGTAGGGATCAGTCTAACCTTTGACCTCCCCCTATCCTACCCCTCCTTCAAGTATGGAGGGCTCCTCCTCCGCCTCCTGCTCTTCCTCTATTTCTGGTTACAATTAACACCCCACCCCCCCTACCCGGCGGTCCACTATTGTCTGGCCTGAAGTACGTATTCCCAGAGTCCCCCCCCCCCTCCAGCTCTGCTTGCCTCTCCTCTGCAGGGGGCCAGGGAGGGAGAGGTGACTTAAAAGCACCCCCGGGACTCACGTTGTTGCAGCACGGAGGTAACTGTGGTCTGCTAAAAGAATTAGGCTGAGCAGCCACCAGTGCTATGCACCGCATGTTGTCGAGTGGTTTTCCCCTTAACAAGCTATGTAAGGGAGGAAAGGGAGGAAAATAGGGGTTTTATGGTCCTCAAGCACATGTTTCCACTGACCGAGTTGAAAAACACGTCTTTGAGAAGCATCCCAAAACGTTTGTCTAAAATTGTGTAATGTTAGAAGAAGGTGTCTAAGCTGTTCAGCATTGTCTCTCAGGTGGCTGCAGGGCAAGAGTGAAGCCATGATATGCAGAAGTAAAACTTTTAAACCTCATTTGAGAGAGGCACTTTCTTTTTGCAGTTGGCTGCATATGAAATGTCAGCGTTATCATTAGCCTGTTAACCTCACAAACCTTTGGAAAGTATTTGCATTGATTTGCAAGAGGCTGGGGTAGTATTACTGGGTAACTGTAGCGCCGGTGAATAGAGAAAAGTCCCTTGTACATGTGTCTATGGTCGACATGCTATGCAGTGGCACAATGCCAACACACAATTGAGGCCAGACTCGGCGGGCTACTCATCACTGCTCCCTCTTTAACCCTTTGAGTAGAGCACAAAAGAGGGAGCTGACAAAGAGGCTGTGGAAAGAAAAGGAGGTAGGAGAGGGAGGAGGTGTAGGATATTCTATGCTGCTTAAGGGGAGTTTCAAACTACATTTATTATTTGACAACTTGAATTTGGCTCCAACGTAAGCACGGGGCAATGGATGCCAGGAATCCAAACAATTTCTTATACAAGGACAAAACACTGTGATAACGGCTGTGGAGTAAGTAGCTCTGTTCCTACAACAAAGCCAAACAGGCTTTCGCTATTATTTATGTTCCAGTTTTCTTCAAAATAACATCTCTGTGGTTCCTCTGGACATCTGTTACTAACAGCAATCCTTTGTCATGAGGGCTACAGTTTCAAATAAACTAATGCTGCTTTCAGTCAGAGATTAGAAAAGTTTTGAGCTGGCCCCAAAAACCCGACAGGTCCCACTCGGCCCTGCTGCAGAAAAGTAGCTACTGAGAGTTAAACACAGAGAGGTGAGAGGCTGGGAAGTGCTCCAGAGTGATTTAGGGCTAAAGCTACTCAAAATCTACCCTTCTTTTTGCAGCTGAAGTGGGATCGCATAGTGGATTTAAGAAGGCTAACTGCCCATTCTGTTACTCTGAAAAACAAAAATGTTTTTTCCTTTATTGACTGGTATTCAGTGAAGTGTCTGCCTACCTAAGACCTCACCAAACACACACACACACACACAAACCAAACTAGCCAGAAGCACCAGCCCACATCTAAAGAGTGCCAGGCACTCAGGGGAAAAAATGAGTGGTAAACAAAATGAATAAAAGAGCATTTATCTCCATCTGGTAAACACACAAGCAGGTGCTGACATCAGAGTGTGTGGTTTATGAGCCATGGAGCGTGTGTCCGAAGTGTGAGCGTGCACACACATAAACACAAGCCACAACGCAACTACGGGAAAAGAGAGGGAGAGTGATCCTACCTCTGTCCTACACGCATGTGCACACACTTTCTCAATGTCCACCACCGCCTTGAGGGGAACACCACCATACTGCTGACCTCTGGAATGAGCCGCCCTTCCTTCCGCTAACATGGGGGTTGTTGCTGGCTAGCCCTCAACACAGCCACAGCAAAGGGGCCAGGCAGGCAGCTAGCTGATTTATAGGCCAGCCTACGGCCATGCTTTCCCTGGGCAAGTGGCTCTTTTCAAAGGCCCGCCTTCTATTAGTCTTATTTACAGGGCTGGGGAGTACAGACCGCCTGAATTATTTAAGATTCCCCTTGGTAAATACAACAGAAACCTGGAGCATGTGTGTGTGTGTGTGTAAAACAGAGGGGGGGGTACAAAAAGATATGAATGAAGTGGCAGAGAAGGGAGGAAAAAAAAGAAGTGAGCAATTATGAGTTGTTGCACCATTAACATTAATCACGACAATAAATGGCTATGAGCCTGTGTAAATTCCTCCGTTTCATCTCCTCCACAGTGGAGAGTGTTACCTTACATTAAACATAAGGAGTCACTGTGCTTGCACACGCACAAACACATTCAGATAGCACCATGTATACCATCCTCTTCTATACAGTGCGCACATCAACAAACGCACACTGACGATGCTCCGCTTATCTCGATGCAAATACATGCACAGGCACACACCCACAGTGCGCTGCCTCCTCTCTCACACAGTGGTTCTCATTAACAAGCCAAACATGCCTGAAGAGGCAGACAGACTCTAGTGAGCATGGTAAACAACCAGTAGGCTCCCTCATCTAAACTGAGACTATCTCAGCATCAGTAACACACACTTTCTGCCGATGATACTGACAGGCTGGGCCAGATACAGTCCATTCAAAGATCGGATTTTTTTTCCCACTGAACCAGTGGCATTTGGCGGGCTTTACTCAAAGCAAACTCAAAGCAAAGACAAACGTGTGGGTATGGGTGATGGTGATGACACCATCCCAGCATCTGCTCCACCATTTCAAATAATTAAATACTGTAATGTGACACTTTATCCTGTGCATTAATATTTTAGTGTGACTGGTACTTCAGACATACTGGAAAAAAAAGAGATTGTTGCATTGACCTTTGTCCAAAAAACTCATAAATTGTTAATGAATGAGAGAATGACAAACCTTAACTAAAGAGTACCATTAAACAGCTGTCTATGGCTTCAAGGTAAACTGCATGTGGGAGCGATCTGTGACTGTTTCATCACCTCGCAACTCTAAATTTCTGTTAGTGAGGAAGTTGCAAGCTCCCCTCAGTTGAGATCCACATACAATAACAGTGAGAGTCTTATGCTTTTGGAATACTTACTGTACAGAAACAAGGCAAGAAGAACGGAAAGTACTAGATGCAACCTGCCCTGCCAGCTGTGCACCATAGCAATAAAATCAGAGAACAATACAGATGACAGGTATAGGTGTTGTCTAATGTTACAGGAAGGAACTGTGACTTCCTGATCAATAGCGGACCCCAGCACGTCTTCACGGGAGGAAATGCAACAAGAGAAGCTATTTTTTATGTTCATGCAGCTGCCTGTCCAAGTCAGTGTCTGAGGGGAGATGGACAGAATGCTGACAAGAGCATTAGTATGCCAAGGAGGAAACCTCATACGCTGTGGCTGTGCCCACAAGTGGCGGAGGCGGTGGGATTACTATGCAAAGCCACCAGGTCAGAAGTGGAACCAGGGTCGATGCCGCATCTTTGGACCTTCAGGCAGAATCTTCACTCTGACTGTGACTGTGACTCAATCTCAGTTGTGACTTGCCAGGGGGCTGAGGGTCAACCAATGACAAGATTTCTTCGGTTTGGATGAGCGCTCATTCCACAAGTTCAGAGATTGTCAAACTGACTTAAAAAGAAAATAAATCCAATGCAGTGCTCCAGTCAATAAAATTAAGTGCCTGCAAAACGGTGTACAAGAGTTTCTTCGTGCCCTACTTAAGTCAATCTCGTCGCTCTGCTTTACATTTCAACCAAACTAATCAACAGCCCTTTGAACAAAAGGAGACCATGTAAATTCTGTTCCCCAACAGGCATCGCAGACTACGGCGAAGACGGAGCTTATTTTCAATTTGCAGCCAGATTAGCAGGCATGTTTTTGATACTGTCAGAATGGCAGAGATTTTTCTATTCCAAGTCGTCTTGAGTGAGTGGCCTTTTTAGTGCCTGCTTCAAAAAGCATCCCCCCGTACCCGAGCAGCTGTCACTTTCAGCAGGCACTGTGGAGGACGGAAGCGGGGGAGGGGTGCTTTGAAGGAATGGTTAAAAGTGGGCGATAAAAATAAACTGGGAGAGGAGAAAATTAATTATACATAACAGACAGTTCACTTGGATGAGCACGACAGAGACAGAGAAACTAAGGCTGCTTCCCTCAAAGAAAAAAAAAAAAAAGAACATTTTCTGGCTGAGGAAATTTCTGCTCTGCCACCATAGTGGTCATATATATTTGGCTACAAAGTGAGGGATGCAACTAGGAATCTTTTTTTGAGAAGGTCAGGGCGTCAAACAATACAGACCGAGCTTTCATTTCAAATTCTCCACACTGGCGCTCACTTCATGCATCCTCTCTAATTCAGACAGTTCCCAGGGACCAAAATACAGCTGCCAGCCCTGAGTGCACCCTTCTTCTTAAAAATGTGATGAAGCCTGCAGATAGCTCGGTCTGCCTTTAAATTCGCTTCTGATAGGCACTGATGAGGGTTTATGCTGCTGGGTCACCTGCAAACTCACCACTTGATATGATTCGTAATGCACCAGCACTTCGCAGTTCAACGCCGCCCACTGACTCTCAATCCCAGCTTCTTATTCCGGCCAAATGGAGGTCATTCCTACTTGAGCAGTCAGTCAAGACAGGCCCGCCAGGTATTGGCGAGTGAGTTTATTTCATATTAAGGCTTGTCGGCTGCAGAGGTGTTAGCACCGTGAGAGCTGTGGGTGTGTGTCTGTGGAGGTGGGTGTACATCCACAAACACACAACCCCAGGGCACCACTGGAAACCTGCTGCTGATCCCCCTCTTGTCCATTTTCATATAGATCCCGCCGTGTAGG
>JBBMJY010000018.1:9732358-9755520 GCA_037833715.1 Toxotes lorentzi
TTTGCGGCGTGTGTGTGTTTGTTTGTGTTTTGTTGGTTTTGTTTGCGCCCCCCCACCACCCCCCCCCCCCCAGGGCCCTGCTGGAGCCCTGCTGCTGGTCCCTCTTTAGTGCGTTTTAATATAGCTGCTGCTGTGCAGCTCCTCGCCTCGGGGCGCCTCACAAACCCCACAGAGACCGAGTAAAAAAAACTCAAATACAGGGAGAGATGATGGAAACAAGGCTCAGGAAGAGATGGAGAGGTGACAACATGAAGAGGCAGGAGGGGACGTGACAGAAGAAACGTAAGATCGAAACGGAGGAAACATGAAAAGAGGTGTTTAAAAAAAAGAGCAAGAGACAGAGAAGCACGGATCGAATGAAACACACTCAGAGCAGAGAGCCAGCTAACCTCTTTAGCAAGACTGACACAAATAAAAACTTATGTAATAAAAACACGCCATCTACACCAGCTATGATATGAAAGCAGATATTGCATTACAGCGCAGCTGTGCCAAGGAAGCCCTCAATCACACATGGGGGGAAAAGTTTAGACCATGCCATACCCAACACTTTCTAACATAACCCCTGCATCGGTTTGGGAGGGGATCCTCTTTCACTTGTAGTAAATGCTTCTCCATGCACTGACGAGCAGCAGCGAACAGGCAGTGCCAAGCTAAGAAGACAAGTAGGAGGAGGAGTAGAGAGGTGGCTGAAAAATGACAAACTGGGGGATTCTGACTGCTGAGAATTGTGCTAGAGAGTCTGGACAGAGAGAGAGAGACACACACACACAGAGGATGATGATGGAAGAGTGAGGAAGGCTTTACATGTGTATGGCCTCCTCTCTAGAATAAGGAAAAAAAGGGATGGAGAGAGGAGAGAATCTGCATACAACTAGACAAAGAGTGTGAGTGTAAGAGAGAAGAAGGGAGAATGAGGGAAGCAGATGAGAAAAATGAAATGAAGAAAAAGGTGGAGAACGGTCTCGTGGAGGGAGGCAGGCAGACACAGACAACAGCGGGAGGAAGATGGGCAGAGTGGCAGCATGAGTCTGGAGACAGAAAGAACGGCAGAGCAGCGGAGGCAAAGACAGAATGTGAGAAGAGGAAAAGCCTAAAGATGAGGTTGTCACACTGGTTTAAAATGTTGAACAGTGAGGGAAACGGGAAAAGGAGCTGGATTTTGCAGTCTAGCCACACACCCTGCACACTGCGAGTGTGAACACAGTCCATATATCGGCTTGTTGCGTGAAAGCAATGAATCACAGTACAGTATACCCTAAGGAATAGAGTTATGCACTGAAAGTCTTCTCATATTTATAAACAATTTCAGTGACCCGGTGAAGTAGTTTTTCACTCCAACTGAGAAAGTCCCGCATGAGCTGGAAGGAATTTCATTCTAATCCTCTCCCTTAATTCCTTTTTTTCCCCCTAAAACCCTTCAAATTATGCACTAAAACTAAATATTTGGGTCCAGTCTTTCAGTGTCAAACTGCAATTCAATTCTCACTTAAACACAGCTCCTCTGCTTTGTCATCCATCTACAATCTAATTAGACCTTAAATATGCCGCTCACTGAAAAGTCCAGAGGAATGCGACGGGAGGGGGCAAGCCACACAAAGGCAGGACCAGAGGGGTGCAAAGTGCACATGTCAGCTCGAATTCCAAAGTTTGGACATCACAGATTTACCCTTCACGGCAGCACAGAGACCGGACAGGGTAGACTTTCAAAATTCATGACACTGCTGGTCTATTGTGGTGCCGATCTGTATCATAAATTAGAGAAGATTGAGGCAAATTGCTTGTAATTGTCTGGCTGTGTCGCCAGCTTTCATGTAAAATGCCATGCAAGGTCACAGTTTAGCAAAAAGAACACCATGAAATAACCATCTACGAGAGATTGTTTCACACCGATTTGCCTTAGGTCAGCAAACAACTACAAATATCTTTGTGATCCATAGTAATCCTATGGATAGTCACCTGAAGACCTTTTTTTGTTTGTACGTCATTTCAGGAAATGTGCCAGCTAAATAAAAAATAATAATAAAAAAGACAGTCAGGTTACATTGCTGCCACTCCTTGCTGTCAGTCACACTCATGCTTGTACTGACTGTATAAGTTAGGCACACTACTGTTGTGTGGCGAGATGTCAGTGGTTGAATGATTTAAAGCTGTGTCTGGGCACCACCTCTTAAACAAGCACTCATGTCATGGTTCAGATCCGACATTGTTTACATGTAAATACTGGTCATTGCATTTAACGGTCAATAAGAAGCTGCTGCTTGACTGAACTGAGGCAAAAAAAAAAATGGGTCCTGTCAATTATGATAAAGAGTTACCACATTAGCCACATAAGGCCTGTGTGTTACAGAGGTGAGGGTAAACCTACATACACCAATCAGTGTGTATAGGTTTATATTAACTGAGTTGCACTGCAGATACAGTAAAGTATTCCTGCTTAAATATTAAACGAATATTAGAGTGATTTTTTTTTTTTTTGTCCATAGTCTGGCCCCACAACCCCCTCCCTCCTCCTCCACCTGCAGAAATAAGGTTAGAATTATGTCTAAGCTCTTGCTCATCTAATATGATTCATGAATACATGTTTATGATGGGCTCTAAATGAGTCCACGTAGCGTGTGGGTAGTCTAATTTGGTTAACCAGGATTTGATTGAAAAAAAAAAAAAAACCAGAACTGAGGAGAATCCGATAGAGCGACGACCAATGCGCACTTCAACACACCCACAGACAGCCCTCACCACTCCATCCATGCTCAAACGGGGAATTCAATTGCTGTCGAATAACAAAGCTTACAAATTGCCTCTCGTTCGTTAGCGGATTAACGCTCTTTTCACACCACACCAACACAATTTCTAATTATTTCAAAGCTAATAAGGGAATCGATTTCTTTTACAGCAAAGCACCGCGTCCTCTCCCCCTCTCAGGAGAAATCCGGCGCAACTCCTCCCTTAGGTCCATTTAAGAAAGCCGGGGCAGGGTCCATTCAAATTATCAAGAAACAAACAAGCAGCAAACAAACATGAAAGCAAATGTTTAATCTAAAGCCGTGCCAGCCCTCCTCCAGTCTCCCCGGACTATTTATCCAGGCGACAGTGAGTGTCAGCTCCGTGAATACCTGTAATTATGTATGGTGGTGGTGCTGGTGGTGGCATTCCTCCTCTGAGGCTGTGCAACAGCACCCTGAGCCAGATCAGCCCGCTAGCTGCTCCGTGCCAGCTCTGGGTCCAGGAGGTTTCAGACTCCAGGCATTACTGCAACATGAAGGTTTTCCTCCCATCAGAAAAGTCTGATTTTTTTTTATTTATTTTTTTTTTTACTGCAGCCGACGTACTCCAACCAGCCCCAAAAAACTCACCTCACACTGCACCAAATCCGAGGCTAAAATCAAATCAAAAATAAAACACCAACCTTTCCTTAGTTTCCAGCGTCGGGTGCTTGGCGCGAAATAATTTTTCCAAAAAAAAAAAAAAAATGTTCAAATGAATTAAGTTAGCAAGCTAAATCCTCGTTAGCCGCTCAAATTATCCGCAGTTTTACTTTGGTGTGGATCGATCCGACTGGTGGTCACACCGGGGCGCACATTCAACACAAGCCTCCACACACACTTAAATAACTGGATATTAGCGCTGCTCTGTGTCTCCCCTTCACGTCCCCGTTGTTGTAAATGCTTTATTTATCTATTCATTTTATACGACTGCTTTTGGTTGAAGCCTCGAGCTCTTCAAACTCGTGGGGAAGAGCAGGCGCCGAAAGCGGAGAAGACGTGGAGAGAGAAGCGAGGAGGGGAGAGAAAATAAAAACAAACACAAAAAGAAAAAGAAACACACACACACAACGACAAACTCACCACACGGAGCGACGGGGAGGGGAAAAAAAACCTAACCTAAATATTTCAGCCGGCTCCAACCAAAACCCGCTCCTTCCACACGAGAGGCAGAGAGGAGAAAACAAACCCTGCGCCAGAGTTTTCACGGTACTTACAGGTTCAAGTGATCCGTAGGCTTGATATCCTCTCCATGGTTTTAAATTCCAAAACTTGGGGACATTTCCACTCTAGTAACGGAGTGGAGGTGCTCTCTCTCCGACAGCTCCCTGCGTGTGAATGGAGAGGAGGAATGCAGCTCCGGTTCTAGGTGGAGGGAGGAGGGGGAGAGAGAGGGAGGAGGCGCTCTGCGTTCTGCAGTACCTCACCGCGCCCATAGAGGGCGATCCTGGGCCGACTCCTGGTGGAGAATTGAATGTTATTTAGTTGTATTTCATTTTACTTATTTTTTTTACATATCTAAAAAAAACTTTTTTTTTTATGTAATTTAATTATTATTTGACTTTGTTTATGTTTCTCATGTTCAGATTTAGTTGTATTCTACTGAACAATCTTCATGTTCTGAGATGCCAGTTTGTGGCACTTTTGTGTACAGCAAATAAACTTCATTTAAAAATTAAAAAAAATACTTAAAGCACCTTTTTGTCCTTGTAAAGCCAGCAAAGCCAGGTTCCATCATCAAAATCAGGGGAAAAAGCGATTCACTCAATCTATTGTACTGTGATTACTTTAATTATCTTTGTCATATTGTAGGTGTAATGGTACCTGACAGGCAAGACAAAGTGGCAAAATACAAGGTCAGGAAATGTCATTTCTGTCATTGCACACACAAACATTTTTTCCTGTGTGCCACACATTGATATAGATCACCTGGTGCTGTTTAAAAGGCCTCACAGGAGTCTCACATTCACTGTAAAAATACTCCCAGAAGTGATCATGTTATTACACAGAGAAATCTGTCCCCAGAAAGTCTACAAAAATCAAGGCTACATGAAAGAGAACAGTTTGATTACAGTTAAGTAAACAGAATAATCATTCAGAGTATTATTTTACTACCCAACTCTACCTCAGGGCCAAATCCAAAAGTGTACATAAAACCGAGTCATAGACTTTGTTAAAGTCTACTACGACTCCTACTGACTCCTCTGTACTCCTACAGATCACAAAAGTAATAAAAACATCATGACATTTGGACAGTAGACAGGGTTACATAAGAACTGGACAACAACAAAAGAGAAACTTAAGCAGTGGTGGTGGTGGGAAGGGCCTAAGGGTGACAACAAATATTTGTAGGACAACTGAGTGACATTAATAGTAAGTAAAGCCCTGACAGGCACAGTTTAGCCGCGGTGTGTTGCAGAACATTGAACAGTAACAGCGGGTTACATCTATAGCACAAAAATATCTTAGCCAAATTTACAGTGAACAGCGTTTTAAAATAGAAAATACCCCGGGAGACAGGTTTGGTCGAGAGCTCAACAAACGTGGGCGGGCTCCTAATTAAATGAGGAGACCCCTGGCCTGCCTGTCACATCCCATCAGCTGACACATTCACACTGCCTAACTTACACTGAGTGACACACTGATGACAGATTTTGGATACGAGCTGTGCCGGTAAGGCTATCCAGCCAATTTTAATTCTTACTCTTTTCTCATGATATGCATACTCAAGACAACAAAAGTGACTTTGAAAGCTGAATTTCAATATACATCACGTAGTCAGTGAATATCAAAAGCTTCTACAAAGTGTGTTTTGGGCTCTGTTCCATGATGTCTCCGCAGTGAGGAAGCTTTTGGGATAACTGAGTTATTCAAACAGGCAGCTCAGGTTACCAATTGCACTCAGGAGAGCAGAGAGCAAGATCTGGCACTAACCACACCACCTGGCCTCATGCACTGTGTGTGTGTAAGAGTGTGTGTGTTTCATAGAGGTAATGGGGAATGTGTATTTTTGACTGAGAAAGATAAAGACATTTGTGTGTGTTGTATGAATAAAAGAGCAGCTGAATTTCAGCACTTGCCAGAAAATTTCCCTTGAGTCTATCACACCACCCAGCTTTTAATGGTTTGCAAAAGCCCACTGTCTGCCATTAGAAATGGTTGGTTTGGCCATAGTAATACTGAGAGATTAGCCTCACTTACCATGTGAAAGGCCTCTGGACAAAGCCATTCTCTATCTCACACTTAAACACTGGCACATTGATTAGCTCTGAGTTAGTGCAGTTCGCATTCAAACGGTTCCACTTTAGGCCTACTGTAAGTTCTCATGGAGCGTGAAACACATCAGACCAAGTACCTTAACCAGGACCAAAAGACCACATACAACAACATGAGCAGTAATTCCTTTCACTGAAACACAGCTGTATGTTCAGTAATAGTCTTGTATTTTCATACAGTCTAAAGAATGATATGGGACCTTAAATCTGCTTAAATAAAACACTTCTCCCTTTCTATATTTTACCTACAGTGTAAAACTAAAAGTTGTTTTGCATACAGTGTACAGTGATTTTTAAAATAAAAATTTTAATGAGCCAGATTAATCTTGGCTGTCATGCGTTGACTAGACAGCACACAGGCTGAGCAGCTTGGGCTGAAAGCACAGAGAATATTAAATACATTTACGCATGGCTGTTTGGCGGTTTGCTGCTGTTTTGCTCTCTATTTGCTTTTTGCTTTTTTTTCTAATTCACTATTAATGGGCCTGTGTTTGGCAAGAAGAACAAACATTTTAAGTGAGCAGAGAGATACAAGAACTGACTGATCATGGATAGAAAAGAGTCCCAGTTGTCCTTGATAATACACACGCAGAGAATGCACTAACCTGCATTTCGGCAGACACACATACTGTACATACAGTTCAGTACAGCACACTCAAAAAAAGGATATGTGCATTATTACTGCACAGGACAAACAGATCCATTCACTGATTCTGCAGCTTTTCTATCTACACTAAGGTAAGATAAACAGAATGCTGTAAAACACTGCATTCATCAAGAGATCAACAAGATCTCTTGTTAAGATGATCACAGCACTGACACTACTGTGTGCTTCCAGTCATTCCTGATAAAAAAAAAGATAACACATCAACAGGTAATAATGAGCTTCAAAAACAAAAAGTTGAATGTTTTAATCCTCCAAACAAACCTGAAAGATGATCAGAGTTTTTTCTTCACTAGAAGTCAATGCTATCTCCTTCACTGCCCATGAAACTGGATCCTTCTAACTTAAAAGCAAAAAAACCCCATCTGATCTCTGCCAATTAGGTGAAACTAATCAGATTTGAGCCAGCAGGTGAAGTGCAGGTTCAGTGGCCTTGTAACCTGAGGTGGCACAGCTCTGTCTAAACAGGTAATGAGCCATTAATTGGCTAACAACAAGATGGCTGACTGTTAGGTAGCGCGGTTACAGCATATCATCTTGCTAAACCTGTCTGATCTGTTTGTACGGTCGCTCCAGCCCCATTTCAGCTCTCAGGATCCCCTGCCATTATGGAACCACGCCATCTGTGCAGAGTACCACCAGATAAGGACAGATAGAAACTTGAAACTAAAGTGCGCTACCAGTCAAAATACTCATGCTGCCAGTTTCTGCTGAGACCACGACAAGCATGTTTAGTATGTACCAGCTTTTCATGATTCTGGTCTAAACACAGGATGGGATGTGCACGCAACTATCTCTCTATGTGCCCACAACATAGACAAAGAATGTGAGTATGGAGTCCAAATTTATTTAATAATCAAAACTGTCTCATAATTCTTTCCTCTCTTGTTCAATTGTTTATTATCCAAACACTGTGATGGACAGTAATAAAGCAGGATGACTGACAACCTGTGCTGGTAAATCCAAATTAAACAGTTTTATTATCAAACCTAATCTCATGATTAATTGTGTTTTTGGGTAAGAATTTAAGGGTTTCCTTTCTTCTGTTAGGTCTATATCACCTCACTGTGGGTGGATAGTCCGTGGTAGTTAGCACTAACTGATGATTCCATATCAAAATTTATCAACTTTAAGTGAAAACACAATGATTTCATAGGCGAGGACTTTAGTCTGATGTAATGCAACAGTGTAACATGGTTCATTCCACCAAACATCAGTCTATTTTATTTGTGATTATTTGCATACATGAAAAATGACAAAACATTACATATTTAAGTAAATCACAGTATCACATTTTAACACATGAGCTCATGAGAAAAGGCACTGATCAAACAGTTACATAAGGAGACATCAGGTCATTAGGGAATCGAACACCTGGAATTGGCTGAGGTTAAAATGTTTATGCATTGGAACATTATGCATGTGTTGCATGTTTGAAATTGTAATGTCTTAAGTAAGGTAATATGAGCTAAGAATATTTCCACCTTAATTATTCATTCAGAGTGCATTTCAGTTGTGGGAAACCTTAAGAGACTCTGGAGACTTGTTCTTTAAATTGCTGCAACCTTATAGGCAGGCTCATTGGCCATGATTTAATGTGCATCTTTTCATAGACCTCAGTTATCAATTAACTGTAAGTGTACACCACTGGGAATATTCTCAGTCATGTCCGCCACATTAACATCCATTAGAAGTGAATCACCTGTCTGCACTAGAGCTCCTCAACTGCTGAATGTTTTCCTCTGGGCTGCAGTCTGTCATTCTGGGGAGAAAAAGACTGGTTAAATAATAATTTGCAGTTGCTCGTGAATCATCTTAAGTTGCTCACAGATCTCAAGATTGATGCTCTGGATCACACTGAAAGAGTGATAAGCCTGAAAACTGATTCCTATAATAATGAATGTGAGAGGAAAGCAGGACCACTGTGAAGATTTAGGCCTCGTGTAAATTTAAGAACACCTCAGATCTTTATAATCAAAAACTAGGTTACATGATTGCAGGAAAACAGAAGTTCACCACAACATGAAGCTTTTCTGAGTCAATTAGCAACATAAGTTCTATGATGTATATAATTACTAGTACGGCTTTGATATTGCACGAAGAGCACAGTTTGGTTAGAAGCATGTTGTACTAGAAAGCACACCTCATAAGGCGTTACTTCAAAGACATCACTTTTAATTTTCCAGGTGTGTGTTGAGTCAGGCATGCTAACTGCAAGCTACGTTTTTTGCTAAGCTAGGTAGCAGCTTAGCTTTCCCTCCTCTAGCCCTCCTTTTTTAAGAAAGCTTGAAAGAAGGCACCTAGATATTTGGCGCAGGAATTTTTGAAGTACCCAATCATAATTAAAAATCTAGGTGAGGCGAAAAAGAGCCTAATTAGTTACAAACAGCCTCTTTGTGTCCTCTATGGGCTGCCATCAAACATTAAATGTGGCTTTTCTTTGCCGGCTTCTGATGTGTGTGCCTTGGGGTGTGCATGGTAGAGAGACCGGCAAGCACCAGCCTTTTGATTGAATGCAACACATTTCATTATAATCAAAAATTACAGGAACTGGTGTCGTGACTTTCTTTTGATATTGGCATTTTTTTCCTCACAGGACAACGAGGAGGGAAGGACTTTGATGTTTCTAGCTGTATAACCCATAGCTGTTTTTGCAGATGTCCTTTAAGAGTTTAGCTCTCTTTAAACTGAAATCACCTTCTCTGCTCAGTGTGTGGGCTTGAAACAATATTATAGCATATGGCTTAAAAATGATCAGAAAGCTATCCTCCTCCACTGTGTCAAAAAACAATATTTATACATTTACATGACACAAAACAATGTTTCTGTTAAAAGTACAAAATCTCAGTTGGCATGAATGAAGCAGTAGGGTCTTAGATACTTTTGTGATATTTAATGGGATAGTTCAACTATTGGATGGATTGCTGTGGATTTTTGTTCAGACATTCAAGGTCCCCAGAGGATGAAACCTACTGACTTTGGTGATCCCCTGACTTTTCATTCAGCACCACTAGCAGGTGAACATATTTGGGTTTTAGAGAAATATCTCCACAGTTGGATGGATTGCTTTGAAGTTTAGTACAGAAATTCGTGGTGCCCAGAGGAATAATTGATCCTCTGACTTTACCTTCGGTTTCATCAGTGAATCAAAATTTCAGTTTGTCCAGTATTTTATTTTGGGCCAATACCTGCAAAACTAATGACCATTCCCATCAGCCTCTGATAAATCAAAATGGTAAACATGATAAACATTATACCTGCTTAGCACCAGCATGCTAGCATTGTCTCTGTGAGCATACTAACATGCTGATTTTGGCAAAAGCAAAAAAGTGAGTGAGCATGATTTAGTGTTCCTTTAAAAGTCTATTGTGTTTTTATATTTTATATAAAGGCAGATGCCAAACATGAGAGATATTCTGGCAAGAGAACATTTGTCAGTTTGACAATATTTGCCAATATGACAAATACAAAGCAGGATATAATGAAAACCCTGATTTGTCAGTCGTTTGACCACTCTTTATGCTTTCAGGCACGCAAAAAGAGTTTCATCATCAGTTCTGATCTTGGATCAGTTCAGCCTTTGACATCATGAGAAAGCAGACAGTTAGGGGACTTTCTCAGTGATCCCAAATCAGAACTCCTACTGCAAGAGACTTGATACATTGAGGTCCAGACCTTTTCCTGGGTACTCGTGGGAGGCAGCGTGTCAAAACATCTACTTCTAATGACTGCCTACTTTGTCTAGCTCATTTTAAACTAGAGGCCTTGTGCCAAGCCTTTGCTCATGCCAGGTTTTAGGTCTCGGTGACAGTAACAGTTTTAGTCATATCTTGGCAGGTATGCTTATGCCGAGAGTTTTACTGAGCAGGAAGTTTGGGGTTTGGCTGGTGTTACATTAACAGGATCTGTCATCTTAGCTGGGCCCAGAGCCGAAATCAGATCTCACACACCTCTCTGCCTAACAGTGATGGATCGTGTTGCCTCTTGACCACTGAGAACTTGCAGAACAATAACAAACCCCAAGGCACACATTAAAGTTCATAAGTGAAATGTTGCACCTGTGTTTAATGATTCATTTTTCAGATGGTAAAAATGAAGTGTGTTTGCAAGACGTTGCTGCTGATGCCATCGCCATTTTGGAGCTGCTTTGCAGTGATTAGGAACAGAGTTGAGTTCTTACTGGAAAACAAAAACAGTGAATGTTGTCACAGTGCTTTTCCTCCAAATTACCTGCAGTTTCATCATCTCCCGGTAGCTCAAGCGTTTGTCATAGACAGTGTCACGGTACACACTGTTTCTGTGTCTTTTAGCTTTCTCCGGCACTGTAAAGCTCAGTCCCATCTTGCCCTTGACAGAGGAGCTTGTCACCCTCACACAGTAATTATACCAGAGCTGATGTCTCCTCTTTCCATTGAATTATTGAGAAGGTGGAGAGGACAAAAGATCCCATGTAGAGAGAGACAGCGCTGCTCACATCCCAGTGGCCTCAGGGTAAAAACCCAAAATGGACGCTGCTGCACAGAAACAGGCCATCTGCAGATGATACCTTTGAGACTTTCTTCTTCTGGAGCCTGCATAGGTCACCTGAAACGTTATCAAGATCTTTTTGTCAATATTGCAAACAGTTTAGTGTTGCATCTGTGACAGCATTTTTATAAATACATCCTAAAAACAGTTATGTTTACATTTTTTTCTTACTACTCATCTGATTGAGGGGGAAAAAAATAAAACCTGAGAAATGTGTATGGGAGTTTTCAATTATGCACACAAGCCTCTTTGTATGTATGCAAGATTTCCAGGATACAGTGCCTGCTTATGCAGGATGTGTTTTACACCCCTTTGGCAACTTTAAACTACAGAAGCATAAGTGATTTCTAATCTGTGGTGCCAAGGGAAATACCGGGCCCCTTGAAAACAGTTCAACAACAACTGTAACACAATAAATATGAGCCATGGTACAGTAAGATGGGCATTCTTGTCCTTTTAGGATTGCTAATACGAATAGTACAGTAACAGTACAGTAGTCAGACTACATTTAGACTAATGTTCAATACAGGAAATCCTGTCACACTTTCTTTCTCAAAAGTATAAGCTTGTGCAGAGTATGCAGGTTGTGGCATCGACAGTAGATAAACATGTGCAGTTTAAGAAATGTGCAGGAACCAACCACAGCTTGGTTTTTGCTCTAGGGTAACTTAACCAGGGGAAAGAATTAAATGAAAAATAACAGTGAACTCACCTGCAAAGAAAATAGTTTTGTTGTTAATGTGCCCTCAGAATGACATCAAAATATCAGCCACACCTTGTTCCTTTATATCTCACCTCTACACCTCCTTGTTACCATGGCACCATGAGGGTTGTAGTTCACCCACAGCTCTCCTTCATCCTACCTCTTCTCTGTATGTGAACTGAGATTTTATTTCTCATTTTAAGTGAATGTAATGCTTATGAGGCTGCAGACTGAAGGGAAATTGAATCACTCAAAGATTCTCCGGACAAATCAACAAGTGGTGACACATTTCACAGCGAGAGACTCATGAGAAGAACGCCTGTTTGACAAGCTCATCACTGTGGCTCAAGAGAACTGACATTTGAGCTAATGAATATAAAGCACAATGAGCTTCCTGTGTTGTATTCTAAGCATCACCACATGAACCAAAATGTCCGAAACAATCATTTCTGATCGTTGCGTTGTTTCTCACAGCCAGCTACTCAAGCTTTAAATGACACATTTTATAAAAACATTTTATGGTTCGGAGAATCTTGTTTCCTTTAAATGAGGGGGTCTTGCATTGTCACACATGGTGTTTCTTATGTAATCCACAAAAGAGAGCTTACATAATATATTCTATGGTAAGACCTTGAGGTTTCTGTAGGATTGTGCTCGAGGACTTGATGTTACTTGTTCACCTGAGAATTTTTCAGTATTTCTGTGGACACACATGCACACACACAAGTATACACACAGGGGAAAAAATATATCTATATATATTCTATATATATATACTTTTTTTTCCCTTCTTTTTCTTCTGCTTTTCACTCCAAGCTGTCTTTCACACCAGAAACCTATTACACATAGAAAAAGTGACATGTAAGAGTAGTCCAGGATGGCTGGCCTCAGTTCAGTGCCTCTGTCTCCACCCCTGACAGAGCAGTGAGTGGACCTCACTCACAGCTGTCCTGGACTCAGTCAGCCAAGTACAACTGAAACCTGGAAAACAACATGATATGCTAGGATGCTAAGATGCACCTGGCAGGGCAATTTTCCTCCTAGAGGAGACAGAGGGACAGGGAGCTATTTAAATGCTAAACAATGCGACCTGTCACTGTAACTCCCAGGCAGCTTCCTAATGACTTCCTGGTCAGATCGGTCATACAGGATGTGATGTGTGAGGCCAAAGTGACAAATCAACCATTAATGCTAAGACCAGTGAAAGTGTTTGATATTTAATGTTCGATCTTAACTTTTAATGTAATTCTCAACAAATATAGTAGCAGCCAACCTACATCATCTATAACTTGAACAGCAGAAACAAGGTGATCATCATTAAACATAACAGCCATTCTGCAATATAACACAGAGCACAATTAATGCTGTCTCTGCACAACTTCATCAAATTTGACATACAGCTTGGTGCCATATGGAGGAGAAAAAAAGTTACACGCTGTAAAAATAGGAAGCTTAATCAACGTTCATATATATTAACAATCCACAGGGCCATTAGCTGATGTGACAGCTAATGGAAGGAGAGAAATGTAACCCTGGATGGATGGAGACTCACATCATTTCCTGTTATTTGAGTTTTAAATCTGCACAACACTGTAAATGTTGTGCCTTTATGCTGTTGTGTTTCACCTCAAAATTCAGTGATTATTTCATTTTGTATAAGGATTCAGAATATTCTGTCACATGTTTACAGTACACAGAATTCAAATTTAACATTTAGGTTTTACTAACTTCTTTACTTTTATTTGTAAAATTAAAAGTTCAATTAATTTTTTTTTTTCTCATCAGAATCATTTACAGCAGCATGCACCATTTTTCAAAGAAACCGATCCCACTGTACCTAAACCAGCCCAACGCCAATCAGGACACAGAAAAAGTTTGCGGCTAGCTGGTGAACAAAGTGGAGCATTTAGCAGCTAAAGAACCAAAAAGATCAAAACAAAGTTCCAAGGAGACTGAAAACTGGCTGTGCATCCGTAAGGCGGACAGAGACATGACTCCACATTAATGCTAAAGTGGCTCTGTGTCTGCTGGATCAGTACACAGGCAAGCATCTGCTAACACCCAACTGACCAAAAAAAAAAAATCTATTAATGTTGCTTTACCTTTATTTTTAGTAAATTCACAGACAAAAATATGTAATGATCCAGGCAAAATAACAGAAATTAAGGGCTTACAGCTGACTGTAAATATTTAGTCAGTGGCCAGTTCTTGTGATTAAATTAGCATAAAATAGCATTTAAATTTTAAGCAGAGGTGAAATGAACTCCAGAGTAATGGTTTACATCTTATTTTCTGTCAGCTGCTCATAAAAATTTTTGTAAGCGTCACCATGGTCGTTTCATCGAGGGCACTGCTCCATATTTGCAGCCAACATATCTTAGCTCAAGGCAACGGTCAGCAATCACTGCACCCACAATCCACCTTCACCACCTCCTTCTACCAGTGACAGAGTTTTGCTTTGAGATAAACAATCTGGTCAACTATCCTAAACCAACAGCAGCGATACAATTTGGAAATTAAGGTGAGTGAAACATAAGCTGGTATACGATCAAACGAACAATGCACCAGGGCACTGTATAATTATAAATGTGATCTTCTTTTGCTATTTGCGAGGTGTTTAATGTGAAATGATCATTCTATCACTCAGTTTCTTTAGCACGTGTCCTGTCACAGCAGAACGAAGCAGTGGCTGTGCTGAAAGGCGTATGTCCAAAGAAAAAATAGAGCTTTCTCTAACCGCCTTTGCTCATCGTACGAAACAGAAATGATAGCAAAATTGCTTTTCGATTCATTTCTCTAAACTGAAGGCAACTGCAATGAGTGTGACAAGCTGCAAATTGTGCAATACCAAATGTTATTAAGCAATGC
Organism: Toxotes lorentzi; assembly: GCA_037833715.1. Classification (NCBI taxonomy): domain Eukaryota; kingdom Metazoa; phylum Chordata; class Actinopteri; family Toxotidae; genus Toxotes; species Toxotes lorentzi. The sequence goes on from JBBMJY010000018.1 coordinate 9,747,161, forward strand.
AGACAGGTAATCAAGACGAAGGAACTACACTGAGCCCTATTGTTGAGTGGTCCTATCTCATGCTTCCCTTTGTCTTAGCACACACACACAAACACACTCACATATTCAAATACATGTGCAGAAAGCTCTGGTGCTATGGACGTACTTATCTAATGACCTTGTACACGTAGTAAAGATATCCCCATTTGACACCGCTAATTGGTCGACGTGTCAGAGGATGTTTAGCAGCTTAGGAAATCACATCTGCCCATTGATTTCTCCCCACTACACCTCCTCCATCAGACATTGTATTGCTTAATCCAGTCTACAACTCTATTGTTGTGAATCCTCAATGGATTCTCAGGCAGAGGAGCAGGCGAGAAAGACAGCGAGAGGGATGGAGGGAGAAGGAAGGAGAGGAGAGAGAGCAAGCGATTAAGAGGCACTTGGGATGGGCAAGGTAAATTAGAGACAGCGGGTTAGTGCACGAGAATGAGAATCAAACAACACTGTAGATGCAATCAGAGCAATCAGGATGCAGAGGAGGAGGCAGGATGAAGTTCACAGCCGTGGCATCCTCCTTTGTGCTGAAGCATATTTAATGGCAGCAGGTTGTCATGCGGCAGTATGCCTTCACATGCCATTGTGTCATGCTACTTGTGTTGGCGCTGAGCTGCTGTGCCAGCTGAAGCGTGCAAGGTTGTGCCGTGGCATCTGCTCTCAGCTTTTCAGCATGTCTTCCCTTTGGTTAATCAGGAGAGTTTCTCTGTCTTTCTGTTTCTGTAGCACATCTTCTGATGTTTTTAAACCCATTTGTAGGGGGTCACAGCACACACACACACACACACAGATATACAAGTGAAAAAACTGAGCTTGTCTTTGTTTTTAAATTAGGGCTGAGCTTCTTTGGAAATCATTAGATTCCAGTACAACTTAAATTGTGTCGGTGTTAAAAACACAGAATTATGCAGAATTATTATGGGGTTTTTTGCCACCTGTTACAACCACCACTTTAACTTTAATGGCAAACTTATCCATTTAATAATCATCACAAAAACTATTTGATCACTCACCCTCAGTGGTATATACCCATGTATGATAGCTTTGGCTTGGTGCACTATTTCGTCAGTAAGAATTCCGCTATGAAAACTGGATAACCCAAAACACTGTTTCTGAAAAGATGCTTTTTTTTTTTTCATGTGTTCATTTTTGACTGTCAGCATTAGAAACTGGAAACGTCCATACCTCCACGGTATCAGAATGGCAAAGGATACATCTGGACAAATACCATAAAAACAGTTTGCAGGGCTAGATACCACCAGGGTTACATGGGAAAATCATTTTGTGTGATTTAGGTGAAATTAGCGTTAAAGTTTTGTGTGTGTTTTTGTGTGCTTACATTGTATAGAGATACAAAGCACCAAGGCAGCCACTATGACATACACACTCACACACACACACACACACACACACACACACACACACACACACACACACACAGTCTCTTAAATCTGCCAGTGCAGTTGCTATGGAAACAAGGTTTGTCCGGTTCATATACAAATAAAGCCTTACATTTTTTGTGACCTTGGCTTGGTGGCCGAACTTGTCAGTCTTCACACTCCAGCCCCCGCTGCCTCATGGTCTGCAGTACACTGAAAACAGGCAATTGGTCTAAAACACATAGAAGATTGGTTGAATCATTCTTTGAAAGTAAATGTACCAATATTTTTGGGCAGCAGTGTTTTAAAAGAGCAGCACACAAACACAACATTTTCTAGCCTCACAAATAGCTAGCAAAACACATCTTTGTTAGTTATCTCAGACTTGATCCACTTAACACATGCACTGAAAAAATCGACACACAAACACCTGTTTACACATTTAACCTCGAATCCCAACTGATTTCAGGATCTTACACTGAAATCTCATACACGTCGATATATAAATGTTAAGTCTGTTATAACACAACATGTCCACTGAGGATAGATCAGAAACTTTATTTCTTGTCATCATGGATAGCAACATTGCTGGAGGAAAAGCAGCAAGTTGTAAAATAACTGCATCACAGAGGAAGAGTGTTCTGATTTTTCACAGAGACTGTCTAAATGTAGTGTTTTGAAACTGATCATGTGGTTGAGTGACTGTTTACCCCCTTGGCTGGATTGCTGACATGTTAAGCGTCACATAGATGACTTCAAAGAGAGACACAATATTTTATATCAAATAGATGATTTTTGCCAGTGATTCACTGGCACAAAAATAGACAGAGGCCAGTAGAACAACACTAGAGCATCGAAGCATTTTGTGCTCTTTATGTGGAAATGCTGCTTTTTTTTCTCTATTGAATTTGTTACCAAGTAAGTAAACTTTATTTATATTGCATTTTTCACAGATAAAGATCACAAAGTGTTTTACAACAAAAGTGCAGAGTGCCATGAGATAAAAAAATAAGACAATTAAAATAACAGTATATAAATACAACTTAATAAAATAATGTAAAACCAAACCAATAAAAAGTTGTCTTGAAAAGTTGAGATCTTTGTGACAGTTAGGGATGACCTAGCTTCATAGCAAAAGCATCAAATCATACACTAATATTACTGCATACACCTCTCCATTCATATCCAGACAGAAAACATTCACAAGATGCACATGGAAAAGGACCACACACTCCCTGTTACTGACTGACTGGAGTGAACAGAATGAGAACAATCCAGTTACAGTATACAGTATGTGAAAATGGGTGTGTGTGGTTGTGGCAGAGAGAAAAGTTACAGAGACAAACAGCAGTCATACATCTGGGTCGCATGTAGCGGGTGTCAAGGTTAAAGGCGCAGCCAATAGCAAGGCTGCCCTCACAGGTACTCTGCCTAGAAACAAGGTTTGTGTGCATGTTTGTGTGAGTCTGTTGCAGAGCTGGTTAGACAGATTCCTGAGCTGCCTGTCGGTGTGAGAGGTGTGAAGTCATGGTGCATCAATCAGCAGCCTGCCGTCTGAGGTGCCAGAACTTCCATTGTACCTGGAGCACTGGAAACAGCTGAGACTGCACTTCATTCCTGGTTAAACGCCGTCTCCAAACACTGAACAAAACTCATTTTATGGATGCTGTCTAAAAACAAGCCTGGCTCACTTGCTTTCACTCACTTTACTTAGCCCAGAGACCCTTACCGCTCCCATTCATTTGCTCTGTTTTTCCTAATAAAAGTGGAAATAGTTCAGAGCGAGAGGCAAATCATTTGACTCTGCATGTGTCCTTTGAGATAACGTGTCATGCTTATACCAGAAATTTCTTGTCTTCAGAAGACAGAGAGAGGGGGAGTGAAGAGAAATAACAAGCTCTCTGAAGTATTCAGCGTACAGTTTCACATGTCTCATTTGCAGGTCAGAGGACAGATTGCAAGAAATGTTTTTGTTCACACTACTTTCTTTGTCATGCACATGCACACTGATCCTACGCAACAGTGCATGTGCATACAGCTAAAATATTTTGGATTTGTTTGTGGTCCTGCCTTTGTGTGTAAATCTACCGTTTGCATCTAGAAAAAAGATTGTGCCTTTGATGACCTTTTCCTTTTGATCTTTGTTCTGCAGTATTTTTCCTGCAAAAACAAAAAGCCACAGACATGATTGATAATGTATGCATGCTCTGCTGGCTGCTGGCATACTGCTTTGATCTCCATCAAACTGAACAAGAGGAGCTGATAAAATGTAGGGCAACCCTCGTTCTGCTGGAACTTAAATAAATGGTGAGACCAATGATTGTATATAAAGATGGACGTGTCTCCACTTCCCCCACTGTACAAAAATGAAGCCAAAATATCCCAAATACAAGCGCGGCCATCTTGCACTGGTGATGTTATTTGGAGCCAGACGCTGTGTTCAGGTCCACCTACTAACGTACTACTCATTCGAAGTATGGTGTCAAAATGAGTACGTAAGGCACTCCAGCTGTATAGTATGTGGATTTTGTGTACACAAGAAATGCCCGGGCGTTCATAGATTAGCAAGAATTTCTGAGTATGTGCCATGAGCTTACTCAGCTACCCCATAATGCATTGCGTCAGTTTCGGCCCCACGGCTCTCCCCAAATCTCTGAAAATGTGGCAGCAGATTTACAAGCAGCTGTTAGTTAGATAAACTGACCACACACTGGAAATCTACAGGATTACATTCTCGCCCGGGAAAAAATATTAAAACTTAATGAAGTGACACATTAACAGTCCTACAAGTGAAAATGACAACAGCTCTTAGCCGGAATCCCATTCTGGCTGTATACTTCAACTTGGTAATGGCACACCTAATGGTTCATTTAGTGGGAAGTATTCAGTATACACTCACTGAGTATGTAGTCAGCAGCATGTTAGCAGGCAGTTTCGAACACAGCCAGAGCCTTCCAGCAGTGAACGTTAGACTGCTTGCTGTCTTAGCTAGCTAGCTAGCCAGCGAGCTAAATGGCATAAAATTGCTGGTTAGCTTACAATACACAAATTTAACTTAAAGAAAAATTTGCAAAGATCCCTCAGGTCGGTCAGTTCAGTTTTCTGCAGAACAACTCATTTTGTCAATGCAAAACAGACAAACAATTATAGAAAGTTAGCAAAAGTTTAAGTTACACCTCCTCTCCACGTTCCTACTCTACGTACAACTCTCAAAAAAGAAGACTGACGGTGCCTCCTCAACTGCTTCACCCAGAGCAGCTGTCAATCACAGCTGTCAATCATCATAGCACAACCCCTTTTTATAGCATCAAATAACTAATTCAAACCACCACCACAGAAAAATGAGCATTTGATTGCTAAAATGGAGGGGGCGGGGTTTATGACCTAAATTATGTTCTCAATCATCAAGGGCTGCATTGGCCTCTCTTTCATCACACTGGGAATTTCACCGACAACCTCTATCTCCCATCTCTGCTGAAGAACTAAAAAAAGAGTAGGATCTGGCATCAGGATGCAGACATCTCCTCATGTACACGCTGTATATAGACTGGATCTAAAGCTCTGTGACAGCTCTGGCCTTTCCATAGAGGGCTTCAAGACCAAATAGTCCTTGCCACACTCACACACACAAACAGAAACACACACAGCATCCCTCATGCGCTCTCTTTGTCTCTCCCTCTATTTCTCTCTCTCTCTCTCTCTGTCTAACAGCGCTGCTAGAACATGCATGTATTATTCATTTAGCAACTAGCAGGATGTGGTGCCTTGTCAAGAACTGAACCCACCACAGCGACGAGCAGAAGAAAGCAGAGAGCAGCAGAGGGGGAAGGGAAGGAGGAAGAGAGTGAGAGAGAGAAAGAAAGATGGAGAGATATTTTATCTGGTGAGTAAGTATCTGTGCGTCTAGATTCAGTAAACAACTGGCATTACAGCAATGCACACGAACAGAATAAACCTCATGTGTCATGTGTTGGAACCGTCCCTTAAGAGCAACATATCCTTACTCTTATTTCCAAGAGGGAGTTGAACCGACAAATTTTCTCTGCCCCTCACCAGAGCTATCGCCGCGGTAGGAAATTGCTATAGAAGTTGAGGGTAGCCTCTCGTTCTCACAGCTCTGTCACCAAAGCTAAATCTAAGTGGAATATTTAAACTCTCAGCCAGCAAAGACTGGCTCCTCTGTCTCCCCTGGCCAATCTTAAACGGCAATCTGACTGGCATTTTCTCCCCTCTCAGGCTGTCACTCAAGAGACATTTGTGGTTTAAAGAGTCATAGCACTTGGTCAGAATGAGCCATTTCTCTGAAGATGGGCTCGCAGGTTCTCTGTAGGAAGGGGGGAGGTGGGGGGGGATAACAGAAAGGAAAGAAAGTGAAGAGAGGGGTGGAAAAAGTTAGAGTGGGGCATGAGGGATGCCAGGAAAGGTAGGAAAGGGTCAGGTGGAGGAAGGTGAAGAGGAAGCACGATAAAGGAGGGAAGGAACACCAGCTCCTATATGTGGATGGAAGTGATGAAAAACTGAGCCCGAGGGAAAAGGAAAATTAAAGATGGACTATACACACACTGGTTTAAATGGGCTAAATCCCAGAGGCCCCCTGAGGATGTGTTTGTGTGTTATGGGCATTCGAGCAAAAGGTTCTGTGTGTGTTGAGGACACATACAGGATGTGCTGATAAACCTGCTTGTTTGTGTGTAAAGCAGCTATAATATAATTTTTACATTAACAATGGATCAAATGACTGTGCTCGAGGTGAAAGCAGTTGCTCAAACTGACAAAGCCATTGAGAAGCATTTTAACACATTTCACCTCGTTGTGTTGCTTCCAGACACAGCAGGCAGGTGTTTTCAGTAAATAAAAAAGTTTAGTAAACAATCAAAAAAATGAAGAGATGGGGGGAAATATTTGGAATAGGCCCATAAGTCACTATGTGCTGAAGTGGAACATTTCTGAAGTTTTCCTAAAAACAAAAACTTGTTTATTTATAATTCGACATGTGCTATAATCACAAAACAATTCAAACACATAGCGTCTTCAAGGTGAATTCATTTGTTTTTCTGATGTCCTGCTATAGTGCAGCCAATGACTCAAAGACCAAAAACAAAGAGGAAACGAGGAAGGAAGAGTAACAACGCTTAAACCAGGAGTCGTCACTTTAGATCAGCCTGGTTCCGCTGACGGACGACATTTGAACAAACAAAGGCCAGCACTGCTGTGAGTAAAAACAGGGCTCAGGGGAGGGGCAGACCCCAAACCATGCGGCCCACCCTGACCCACCACCACTGAGAGCGAGGGCATGTCAGCACAATCACATTATGCTAGATAAATGCCCAGCCTGCACTCAGATATGTGTGGCTTCTTTATAACAGAAGGCTACCACATGGCCCAATTTAGAAAAACACTAACGTGTGGCTCTGAAGAATACACTGTGTGTATGTATGGCGCCGTGTGAGTGTGTGTGTGGCACCAACACATGGTTATTATGCCCCTGAGCAAGGCTGAAGACAGGTGCACAGTTGTGAAGACAGTAGCGAACAGAAAGGGCCCACTGAACGTGATTTCTCTATACAGCATGCTCTTAAAATGGGGCCTTGTGGCCTGAGAAATCCTTGAACTATTCCATCAACAGACACATTGTGTGACACAACATATTAATAACTTTTAGTGCCTTTTCCCCTCCTTTATTTGAGGCTAAATCATAAAGAGCTTTGGCTGGTCTAGGATGTGACATTTATCATTGTACAGCTCGTAGCAGCAGTGTGTGTCTCGTTAAACCTACTGTGTGAGGACTGAAAGGCCTTGCATGTGTACTGTACATGCTGTGTGATAAACTGCAGGTGAGTTAGTGAGGAGCTTTACAAACCCTCCAAAGTCTGTTCAATCAGCTTCTCCCTTCAGAACAAACTGTTTTTGCTTTCAACTGTTAATCTTGCCCTGAGAGTAAGTGAGAGTTGTTGGCATGTTGGCAGGTGTCATTTCCCAGCAGCCCACGGGGCCAAGGGATTCACAAACAGGAAGTGATGATATTACACTTCTTCACCCCAGGCAGCGGATTCCTGTCAGGTAATTCCTGTCACGGGAACTCTGTTATTATCATCACAAAAGTGCTCGTCTGTTCGTCAGCCCCAGCAGCCGCAGCGATTACTTTACACAGTGGAGATTAAAGCAAGGATCGCCAACATTTTTCATAACCATTCTTCTAATGTAATAACTCCTCTTCTGAATCCTGAGAGAATCTTACTTATATGTAATTGAATTTTTTTGAGTAGATTTTGGGGAGATTAATATTTTGGATGAAGTGAGGAGAAGCGAGAAGTGATTTCCCCCGAGGTGGAGCTCCAAACTGAAGGAAGGAGCGCTGCTGGTTGAATATCCTGGCTGGAGCGAGCCATGTGTGGGGAAGTGAAGAAGGGGAGTCCCATTCATGGGCTCCAAGGAGGAGATCCATTCTCTGGGAATAAGTTAATCCCATAATGACTTCCGAAGATGGCAGAGTTGGATCGGCTTTCTTAGCTCGGATAAGAAAGAAAGAGAAGTAGGGAGGGTGAAGGAGAGGGATAGAGGGGTCTGACGGAAAGTAGGGAAGAGGTGGATAACTCTCCTCTACCCTGGGGCAGTGTAATTATATCTGAGGATGAGATAAATGGCCTTTTAAACACACTCCCTTGCATAAACACACACACACACACACCCATATACGCACAGGATCACAGGTAACATATAGATGCTCCAGACCTTGGGCATTTCTCCACAAGTCTCCAACTGAGTGAGTGATTTCTCTAAACTGCACCCTTGGGCCTACGTACAACCATAAGCCAGCCTGTCAGGAAAGCGGGATGCACATTTGGTTAACTTCCCAGCACAGAAAAACACACTCACTCACACACACACACACACACACACACACACACACACACACACACACACACACACACACACACACAC
>JBBMJY010000018.1:9766323-9780343 GCA_037833715.1 Toxotes lorentzi
CACACACACACACACACACACACACACACACACACACACACACACACACACACACACACACACACACACAAACAAACTGATAATGTGTCTTGATAACATTATGGATGGATGAGTGAGTAGCTCCATAGAACAGTGATTACTGGCTGCTGTGTGTGAAAGGAAATAGATTAGTCACTGTCTCAGCTCTCTCCCTTTTAATAACACAACATATAAACACTCCTTCATGCTGCCTGAGTGGAAAAAAGAAACTCAAAATTCAATGTTAGGCTCCTAGGAAGCTGTGTTATAATAGAGGGTGCAGCATAAAATGAAAATAATATAAATTACTGCTATAGCCTCTTCACCATCATGAATGTGTTTGCTTAAGTTTAATAAACAAATTTGACAATCATGTTGACAAAAAAACCCATAACTCAGAAAATTATCAAGGCCATTATTATAGTCACATTTATTTCAACTTTTATTTTGTGTATCATCCTCAAAGCGTTTCAAAAGCCTGCCATGAATGTGCCAGGAAAGAGAATGATTTTATAGAAAGTGTTTCTAAAAAAAAAAAGAAAAAATGCAAAGTAAATAGACCGAAGCATCCTCGCCCAGGTCCTTGAAAGACGAAAAATTCTAGGGGAAGAGAGATTGAATGGAAAAATGGACCTTCCTTTGTGCACGCTTCAGGTGTTTGCACTGCTTTGCCATCACAAGTGCATTCTGGCCAGATGGGAGATGAACCCTGCCCCTGAGCAATTCTTATGTAATGTTTGTTTTTTTTTTCCCCCCACAGAGATACACAAGCAGATAGACGGACATATGGACAGACAGATAAGACAGACAGGGAAAAAAAAAAGCAGTTCAGCAATCCCATGATTACATTCATATGAACCGCACCATTTTTCAATTCGAAAATACACTGTCACACAATCCGAGAACAATCAGATTTTTTGATTTGTGGATGGAAGTTGAGTTATAATCCCTAAATGGCCGATGTTGAAGTTGGTAATGAGTTTGACATTATTTTCTCCCACTTTCGACACGCCATGATGCTGATGCGCATAACGCCTCACCTAATCCCACACGAACGCTGAAGACAAGTTGTCTGACAGCCTGACACACACACACACACACACACACACACACACACACACAGACACACACACAGAGAGAGAGAGCTGTCGGATCGACAGCCACAACAAAGGGTCTTGTTTATTAACAGAACTTGTGAGGCGACAAATGAAGCATGAAATGAGTCTCTCACACACAACATAGACATACCAGGTTACTGTATGGCGAGGGCATGAAGGGAAAGAGGGAGAGCAACCAGTGTCATGCAGAGAAAACGCTCACAAACATACAGATAAAAAGAATCAATTTCATGGGTCGTGATAGTAAATAGAATGTAGAGGCATCTGTACAACAGATTGTGTGACCCAGTTTATGCGGCTTGTGTGCTGGTGTGTGCACCAATCAGTCAAAGGCCTCTGGTTTAAAGGAATGGTTTCACATTTTGGGAATTACGTTCTTGAAATGATACTGACGAGTCTTTAAAGGGCTGTTTCCTTGTTTTAGCTGCAACACGCCCACACCCCTCACAGCTCTGTCAGATTGTTTCTCCAGTGTTTTCCTATGCGTCCTACTGTATCAGCTGACATGTATAACATCTGATGGTCACACAGAAGTCATAGAGCGAGGACAGTATTTTCTGGACTCTGGTCTCTGGAAAAAGGAAAACAACTTCCCTTGTAAAGGACACTATAAAATGAGACCAGACCACAGTGCAATAAAGTGACTGAATTTAGTGTTAAGTTCCTCGTTAAACTGCACTTTCCTAAAAGGTTTATATAGTAATTTTTCCTCTGTTTTTAATGAAACCAAAATCTGACCTGGTGTTCTTAGCAGCCCCCTAACAGCAGGTAAGGTGGTGTGGCAAAGTGTCCTTGAGCAAGAAACTGAGGCGCCTGCAGTTCCAGGACACTACAGCCTGTGAATGAAGTGAAAAGAGAATCTTCCTTCAGGGATTAACAGTGCTACAGAAAAAAATCTTTGCTGTGCTGCAATGAAACGCTTGTAAGAGGGGTGTGACACACGGACGCATGACTCTGAGAGTAATGCTGCCATCTATAGGCAGAGGAAGGCTTCAGTTCTCACACACACGTTCCTGCCTCTCATACCTGAGCACGTGTCAAAATCTGTCTCTTGCCTACACCACAACCTTGTCAACCTGGTCCCACATGACTCTAATATGCAGTTACACACACACATAGCTCATTAAAACATTAAAGAGTCCACACTACACTCCTCTCCTAACAAAAGCTGACCACACGTGACCTCCAGGCCACTGCTGATTGGCATTCAGTTGCCCTGTTGGCACTGACCAGCTTTTCACCTGGCAGACTCCCTGCCAGCAGGTAAAGAGGCAGAGGGCATCATTCAGAGGTCCCTCACCCTGTCACTTATCTGCTACAACACACACACACACACACACACACACACACACACACACACACACACACACTCTCTCTCTGCCTTCAGGGTATGAGCACACACACACAGCATCTACAAACTCACACGCATTCACAGACGTCACGTCTCATGAAAGCACAAGAAAGCGGCTAAATATTAATTTCCCTTTGCTGTCACAACTAGCAGTGCTTGATGGATACAGCCCACATGCCTATCATCAGAGTTAAACTGATCACAGTGTGGCTGCTGTACATCATGTGGCGTGTAGAGAAAGCCTTTCTGGAGAGTGACTGATAGCTAAAGTGAAGGCAGCTAATTGGAAGTTTAAGGTAAAAATCACACTGTCAGTGGGGAAGGAAATTGGCTGCGTTTAATTTATGCTCTTGAGATGATTCCCAGCTTTAGTTGCAAGATGAGAGTCGGCACGTATAGAAGTTTTTTTTTTTTACCATTTCTTTCAGAGTATTAATCACAAACAAGGAGCGGAAATACAAAGCAGCAGGGTTGAAAGGAAAACTGAAAATGATTTGATGTATTAAAATCAAGTATTCTTTTCAAGCTTTCACGCTGTGCCCATCTGTATCACATGATTTCACCGCTGCCACGTGCAGTGTGTCGCCTTGCAATAGAAATTCACCATGTAACTCTGCTTTTGTCCAAGTGATATACAAAGGCTAGTGCCTGTCCCTGGTTAATCAAAGCTTTTGTTGACACAGGAAGTCAAAGGGAGGACTCCATGATAGAAAGGTCTTTGTGTGTGTGTGTGTGTGTGTGTGTGTGTGTGTGTGTGTGTGTGTGTGTGAGTGTGTGTGTGTGTGTGGGGGGGGGTGATCCAGTTGTACTCATTCTGCCTCTCTTCTCTTTGTGTGACAGACAAAGCTGATAGCACCCGTCTATCTGGGAAGATAGGATCATTAAAGAAACAGCACCCTGCCATTATTGACACTACGTTTGTGTGTGAGTGCATGAGTGACAGCACGAGAGACTGAGCGTGTAGAAGGAAAAGTGAGTGTGTTGTTATAAATGTGTCAAACACTAAGTGCAGCTGCCTGACCAGGCCGCTCTTAGGGTGACAGTGGTCTTCAAGTACTGACTACTTTTGACATTTTACAAACAAGTTCAATACCTTCCATGAATACCTTTGAGATTAGACTGTTTGAGAATGTGTGCTGTTATCCACATTTGTATGATTCATCATGTGTTGCTCCCTCTGGGCAAGTGTAGCTGTTCAGCACACCCTAATGTTTAACAAGGAAGAAAGCTCGGTAAGGATTTCATTGAAGAACAGCAGGATGGCACATGGGGAAAAAAGATATATTTGATGCCCTGCTTTTTTCACTGTGTTCAGGGCAAATGTGGGACTTTTCAACAAAAAGTGGATAACAAGGGCAAAGGGCAACAATAACTCAAGAAAGTTACAGTCAAAAGGGTCATAATGGATAAATATATCCCTCTTGCCTTCTAATTTAGTTTAAAAACACCATCATTTTTCATGCTATCAAAGTAATTCCCTGAATCTTAATAATGCATAGTAGTTAAGTGGGCCCACATGCATCCATGTCTTTATTCTACCCTCTTAGCTCTGCTGTTTTGTTCTTGTAAACTTGCTCAGCAGGTACTTTTTAAAATTTTTTTTTTTTAAACAGCCCAAGTTTGAGAGCAGCAGGACTAAAACAAACTTGTTACAGCTGTAAAGCCAAAGCAGTGAGTTGAAAGACGATAAAACACTCTAAGACTAGTTTTTCTATTATAAAAAATATATAACTTTTACGTGTATATCAATTCTTTCAAATGAAAGAATGTAAAACGTTGGGACAGTTACTGATACGTTACTCTTGCCCTCTACTTACAATCTTGCCTGTTGCTTTAAAAACAAACCACACGCCTATGCATAACCTCAGAAACTCTTTAACCTGTTGCTCCATTCCCAAGGGTAATTGCAGCGACACTTCCTGGCATAATATCACTATATCACACCTCGCCAGGAGCTGGAAGCGTGATTGTTGATCGAAGCAAAATCCTTCTTCTCCCAGAAAGCTGCTCTAAAATCCTGTGCACAACCTGGAAATAAAGAACCAAAGGAATGTAGAATCCATGTTTTGCCCTACTGCCGGCGCAAGAGAAGATTCCCGGCCCTAAATACAGAATAATGAGGCATTAAAGTGTGGGGCAGAGGAGGGTAATAATAAGAATGAGAGAGGGAGGGGGTTGTGGAGGGTATGACGGGAAAGGGGACAATAGTTTCCCGAGGAAAGAAAGAGTGAGGGAAGGAGGGAGGGGGGGGCAGAAGGAAAGATAAGACTGGTGGCTTATCCTAGTTACTGGGGAAGGATTAAGTGATGTGCCACTTCGGTTTGGCGAATGTGTGCGCACGCATACATACACAAACAGGCTTGCTCAGCCCTTCGCATGTGCACGCCCTCTCATTCAATCACCCTCTGAGACACGCGCACACAATCCAGGCATGTGCTGAGAGGGGTTAAGGAGCTGCGCTGCCCTCTGAGCCAGTCTTACTGGGCTGTAATGACTTTAGAGGATGTCAGATTCTTTTTATCCACCAGTGTAATATAATAAAGCAGAAAGGAGGGAGCTATCGTCTTCAAGCTGCCTCTACAGGCCTCGGTGGACTATCTCTCCTACTACGTCTCTTTTCTCTACCTTCAATCCCCGTCTTGCTGCCTCTGCCCTCTGCTCCCAGATGAGACTCTTTGTCCTTGATAAACTTGACCTTTTTCCCTTGTTCCCTTTCCTCGCTCTTTGCCTCTCACTGGTGTATTGGGTTTGTTGGGCCTTCTGCTTTTCTTTTTGTTTTCTTTCTTCCAAGCCTCTTCTCCTCCTCTGGTGTCAGCCACGACAGTGTAGGGTTCTTGAACTGCTCCACCCTCAGTCACGTGTTGTGACAGCCCGAGTTTCTCTCCAGACACTTGGGTCAGGTCCCCTGCTGCTGCAGGCCCCTCTGGATATCTCTCTAAAGTCCTACCACCCTTTGTATTCTTTCTCTCTCCGTCTGTCTATGTCTGTGAATGCTAGATGAAACAGAAAGTGGCTCTCCCCGGGGGTCCAATGGAGGCAGAATACTCAGCGCAGCTAACATCAAGGATTAACTGATGGGGGGCTCATTTCACTTAATATAATCAAAGGAAAACTCTACACAAAAACATTTTAAGGCTCCAAATTACTGCAGATACACCAGGTCAATTTGGTGGTTTGGCAGTAGATTTTTATTCTTATTACAACAACTGGACAATCGCATGGATAGAAAATTTAACTTTCAACGTAGCTTTTCCATCTAATTTTCTTCCATGTGATTCTGACAGCGCACCTTCAGCTGTCAAAGACAATACACCTATGGTGACATCACTGACTGGGGCGTGGCCAAAGATTAAACAGCACTGCGCTGACAGATAGACAGATAGATATACTTTATTGATCCCAAGCTGGGAAATTACCGTGTAGTTTCTGGGACAATGTGGGACTATTTTGAACTGTACGTGCAAGTAAGTGGATCAGAGTTGACTGGGAGGCAAACAACTCACCCACATGTGATCCAGTGCTGATGAAATCAGAAAGATAACCGTGTCCACCGCTTGGTATATACAATTTGAAGGGTCGGTTCATCCAAGTCACACAAACACACAAAAACATACACACATACAAGAAAAAAAATCACTAGTGGTTTCTAACTGTGTCAGTAGTTTTGGAGATATCAGCATCTGAGAATTCATTTTGAGGCTTGTTGTGAGGTGCTGTGCAAAGGCACATGACCACCACTTGTACATCAGTGGAACAGTGTGAGTGCGCATGCATCCATGTGAGCTTGTATGATACAAACAAAACAGGGGCCCACTTATAGGAAAACAGCTCTGTCTCTTTTAACACATTGTCTAAAACTCCACAGGGCAGCTTTAGATTCTGTTCTCCAAGCTGCACACATCTGTACTCTCTGACTGAGCTTATAAAACTTTCCCACACTGAACACAAACACTACAGCGAATGCAACAAAACACTCACCTCTCGCTTTCCTGTTTTCTCCTCTTCTCCATGCCGAGGCTCCATCCATCCAAACTGCTTCACTGAGCCGCGCGTGTTTATGTGTATGGTTGGTGATTGTAGTGGGGGGTCTAATTCAATTCACTCGCAGCCCCTTCCAGTTCACATTAACACAGTTTAATAAAAGACTATTCAATTAGCTAGAGAGCTCCATGTGAGTGTGTGTGCTGCGTGCAGAAACAGAATGGTGACTGTCAATGACGGAGACACACACTCCAATTAGGCTCACTGTCTACTTCTCACATATACAATGCCAAGTTGGCTGAGGGAAGAGAGTAGAAAAGAGGAGAGGGAAACAGCGAGGAACAGAGAGAAGTGCTGGGCAAATGTCTCTAGCAGTGGCTGAACTCCAGAGAGAATTAGGTACATGTGTGGGAACGTGTTTGCGTGTCTGAGCGTTTTGTCCGACTGCATGTGAATTCTACAAGTGTCTAACTTTCCTTGAATTGATCCCCATTAAGCCTTTACAAAGGGCAGCAGTTTGTCAAAGTCTGACACCACCTCTCATTTGCCGACACCTCTGAAGCCGGATGAGAACGAACAGCTGACAAACCCTGTTTCAAGAGCCCGAACAAAAGGAGACGGTGCGGAGCTGCTAAAACATATATAACATTAGGCTCCGTGGCTGACTGTCAAACCTGTCTCCCGCTCACGCTGAAGGATATCTGAGAGGTTAAGGCTCTGGCAGCAACTCAAGGAATCGCTTTTCAGACAAACACCTGCACTTAAGCGGGTGGAGAAAAGCAACACAATTACTGTATGTTGGCTGCGGAGTGAGCATTAGGGTGCAACACACACGCACACACAAAACATACACACACCCTGTGCTTTATGCACATTTTCTATGAGCCGCTGTAGTCAACTGGGCCCAGTAATTGTCAAGGACTGGAAATCAATAGTGGCGCATTGAAAGGCGTGAGCAGCCATCTTCTAACCTCGCACCATGCAGCTGTCTCCCCCAATCAAAGCTGGGCTAGTTACCATGGCAACCTCAATCCCACGTCTTTCTCA
Source organism: Toxotes lorentzi (assembly GCA_037833715.1). Lineage (NCBI taxonomy): Eukaryota > Metazoa > Chordata > Actinopteri > Toxotidae > Toxotes > Toxotes lorentzi. The sequence goes on from JBBMJY010000018.1 coordinate 9,773,839, forward strand.
GTAATAAGGCGGGAAAAGAAAGGCATGGCACTGGAGGTGCGGGGTTGACATGGAGCCGGAGGAGAGGGAGGGAGTGAAAAATAAATTAAGTTCTTAAGAGATTCTGTAAAAAAAAAAAAAAAAAAGAAAAAAAAAAGAAAAAGAAAAGAAAACATTTTTTTACAGGCTCTGAGAGTTTCAGCTGTGACGCATGTTCAGTGATGAGACTCATTCAGCTCAAACAAATCTCAGCTTCCTTAAAAAAAAAAAAAACCCAAAACATCACCCCTCCATCAAGATTGTGTTTATCTCATTTCATCACCAAAACCACATTCAAAACATCTCATAAAGCCCAGTCTTCCACTTTTTTCACCCTTTGTGCGTATCCCATATATTGGTGAAATATCCCTGATATTTCTGTAATTCAGCCAATTTAATTAAAGGGGGTGGGTTTGTAATAAAAGCCAAATGGCAGATAGCAGTGCCTGGGCTAGTGGGCTTTTCAGGAGCTTGTTTAATCAGAGAATTGCTGAATGGGAGAAGGCAATAACAGAGTGAATAGAGGCTGGTATTTGTAAAGAAATGTCACGGAGAGAGGAGGGATATGAGAGTCACTGGATGAAACCTCTAATATGGCCCTGGCTTTAATATAGGTAATATGTGCATCATGTCTGTTGAGTTAGAACTGCCTAATCCCTGGTGAGGAAGTGGAGTTTGTAGTTGGAGGTGTTCACTGACACACACACACACACACACACACACAAAACTGGACTGACAGACGGACACATGCACACACTACTAAATCCATTTCTTTATCGTTTCACTGGTCTCTGTCTTTCACTTTACTAGATTTCTATAATAGAGCACATATCGTATGGATTGTCAGTGGCACGGTCGCAAGTGGGAGTCAAACCGTGATCAATAGATCACTCCTCACAGCTATCATTAACAAATACTCTCTAATACATTCACATTGACTGCCACTTGTGTGGATGTGGATTTATATCCAGGCACAAGTATGTGGCCATATTATAAATCCATTAATATTCTCCATGCGTCTGCTGTGTGATTGTGTGTATGTGTGCAATATGTCTGTGTGTGTGTGTTTGTGCGATAACAAGCCTCTGTCATTCCGAGGGTGGCCAACCATGTCCATATATAAGTGGAAATGCATCTTAACTGAGTCCCCTCTCTTTCAGACACACAAACAAACAGAAACACACACACGCGCGCGCGCGTGCGCGCACACACACACACACACACACACACACACACACACACACGTAGGGAGGGGGTTAAGTGTGTGTGAGTACAGAATAGTGCTGTGAGCGGTAGCTCTGTGTGCTGACCTTCAGGGTTATCTGGAAGGCTCCTCCACATCTTGCTGCTTGCACCAACCCCTGCTGTCACCATGGAAACACAGCTAGCAGGGACAATATGTGGCCCGTCCGGTGTGTTGCTCATGTGTGTATGTACACGGGTTCGCTATACGCACAGATGCACACATACACGCACATATTAACACATGCACACTTAACTATCCATCCGTCCTCCCACTTCATTTATCCCTCATTTCCTTCACTTTCCTCTCCCTTCTCGATCTCTTAATGAAACCATGAGCACGGCACACAATCAAGCCCCTGGGCCTGCACAGCATTGTCAGAAGGGTGCACACGACCCCATTTTCAGTAGTGGAAGCGTTATTAGCGTGCCGTGACAAGAGACAGCCATCCGCCACTGCACCGCGTACACACACGCACACACACACAGACACACACACGACAAAAAGACACACAACCTGCAGTCTCATCACCACCGGATCACTGGGATTTATTTCAGCGGCGGTAGGGGTGTGCCGGCGCAACTTGACAATAAATCAACACATCATACACTCTGGAGTGACAAGTCAAGATAATACACTCAAAAACCAAGAAGGATCATGAGTGGGAAAGAGGAGGGGGTTATTCAGGGATCGTGGCTAAATAAATGGATGGATGGATGGAAAGGAGAGGGACAGACGGAGGCGAGCAATGGATGGATGTGACATGCTCTCCCCTTCTTCGTCTTCTCCTGCTTTCTTTGGGTCTCTCAGCCATGATTCGTCAGTGAGCTCTGAGAAAGGAAAAGAAGAGACACAAGGAGGGGGAAGGGTAGAAAAGAAGAGAGAGCGTCAAATTATGAATTTACATTACTAGAACCCAAGGGGAAACTCACAAAAGTCAGGATGTATCATGGGAAATCCAGTCCCTCACACAAAAACACACCAGCCAAGGAGCCACACTGCACATTATCAAAATTGCAAGGAAAGTACCACCTCTAAAAATCTAAATATCACTCAGGGAAAGCGCGGCGCTGTTTTTCTGGAACCTAACTTAGGCTTTTGACAGCGAAGTGCATTTCTCACCACATGTGGAGTCCAACAGGAAGCTTAAAATGCAGACTCCTCTATCTTCAATTACAATGATGGAACCAACTACATGCCAAGTCTTAAAAAAAAAGGAGAAGAGAGAAAAAGAGAAAGTGACAAAGCCTTATTTTTGCTATAAAGATGCTCAAAGGTTGCCAGGTTAGCGAGCAGATAATTTCAGTTCTACAAACCCAAAAACCTGAGGACACAACTTTGAGTTTCTGAAGGCATGGCTTCAGATTTGAGGCTTATCTTTTGTTGGTTTTGATGCAGGCTAGCACAACCCTTGCATTTAATCAACTAAATGGACAACATTGTCATTCATCCTTGAGTGAAAGACATGGAAACATACATGACGTTTACACACTGAGGCACATCAAAGAATTGTAGCCTGTTAGGCGTGTCGAGGGCAGCTCTGGTTATAGAAAGCCTGACCTCTGCCCTGGAAGTGTTTGGCCTGTAGCTAATACAACTGCTGTTTAACTGCATGTGGCAACAAAACAAAACACACAGACAGTCGCTATGGGCCAGGACACGCACACTCACACATGTTCAAGCTCTAATCCAAAGAATCACAGTAGCTGCAGGGAAGGTCTGAAGAGGTTCATTGGTACAATAGACCTACACTTGGCCACACTCATAACCTGACCAGAGTGAATCTTAATCTTAAACCTTTGAGCAAGGCACTTTAACTACAACTACTAGTCCACCTTAAAATCCAAAAGCTTGTAACTGCCTTATGCTTGCTTATCGGGACTCTGCACTGTTGCCATAGCACCAACGTTAAGCGCTGAAATGACAGAACAGACAAGGCAGGCCGCTCATGAAGACTATGGATTATACATGTAGGGAGGGAGAAATGGGTGGCAGTGGAACCTTATTTAATTTATCAGTCCACGCAAAAAATGGAAGGACTGGAAGGGGCTGACCTGGTGTGTGTGTGTGTTTGTATTTAACGCAGTCACTGGAGCAACAGGTAACGCAACAGAACTTTTTTTTTTCCGTTTTAAACATTTTGTATTTACGTCCTGTATCTTCAATTCTGCATAAGGCCAGGACCATTTTTAAGATTAAGATTAAGAGTTACTTTATTAATCCCTGTGGGGAAATTCGGTTGTAGCAGCAGTCACGGGGAACAATAAATACACTACATATCGGAAAAATAAACATGGAAAAGAAATACAATATATATAGGAGGAGGTCTTTTATACACACACATACACACATAGCAGCACATACATAGATTTTCTTTAATTCACTACCTCCTACCAATACTAAGGTCAAATAGATAAATAATAGTTTATCTCAACACCCATTAAATTACTTAACAAGACTCACCGTAAGGTTATGAGCATGGGGAGGCAGCATTTATTTTATGCCGTGATGTTAAACCTTGTACTGCTTGGTTGCCTTTCTTGTTTTATCTGCTGTATATCAACTGTTTCTGGAAGAAATTCTTAATATACTGAAACTAACCTTGTGTGTTTAAAAAAAGAAGCTAAAAGTCAAACTACAATGCTTAAGACACCAAAAAGGTATTGCACCATAGCTCATCTGTGAGACATATAAGACTGTTCCTCATCACCAGCCTGAATACAAAAACACAAAAAACGTGCACTGTAGATTCTTATGATAACGCAGCAGAAAACGTGGACTCGGTTTCTTTATTAAGTTCTTACTTTTGATACCAGATGAAGGATTTCATTCCGAAACGCAATAAAGTCATGTACTGTATGAAGAACAGAAAATGTTCTTGCTTGCTTACTGTGCTTTGAACGTTGGCAAAGGAATAAAAGCTTTTAAGGTTAACTCCCGCTGCTGTAGAGCAGAATTGCAGATTTGACGCTTGTGTGTCAAAATACTTGTGAAGTGACCTGGCAAGGTTTTAAAATCAGATCAGATTAATAAGGACTGTCTCTGTGTGCTGATGTTTCAGAAAGCCGGCCCACTATAAGGTACAACTACACACGCAAAAACACAGTCACTGAAAGAGACACAGGGTGACCCAGGGTTCGTGAAGCATTAGCTTGTGGCTGCTGGGTGGGCTAGTTGGCATGCTAACTACCTCAGCGCTCGGCTGGCAGGCAGATATGCTGGCGGGCAGGTTAGCTGTTCACTTGCCAAGTGCATCCGAGGGCATCGCAGCCTGTGCCACTGAATTGGAGATGAGCGGCAAATGAGACAAGGGGATTTAGCTTTGCTGTTCCACTCACGTCCTGAGATATAAAGGGGGGTGTGTGTCTGTATGCGTGCACGAAAACGGACTATTTGTGTGAAAGTGGCTCCGTTTGTGTGTGCACGAGTGTATGCATACTTTAACACGTGTGTATGCACTTGTGTGAGTGGGTGTGTGTGTGTGTGTCAGGGTGTGTTGGTATTGCCACAGTCATATACAGCAGTGTGATGGGACATTATGCCTCATGCATAGTGTATGAAGTAGTTCCTGAATTTCAAACTGACCCCTAGCACCTCCCACAGTACACACAGTTCGATTTGGTGCCCCAGGTCCAAATTTGGACTGCCGCCGTCCACACTTGGATAATTTAAAGACAGGAAAAGCTTTTTATGCACGACACCTTGGGCAGGGAGGGCAGCCAAATATTCAAGATCAAGGTCCGCACTGAATTTAAGACATCCACTCAGCTGCCAGTTTATTAGTAACACCAAACTAAAGCTAATGCAAGTGTGCTGCAGTAAATCCTACCCTTACGAATCTTGCATTACTTCTGTATATCTTAGAGTCTTTGACAAATCTAGGCACTACAATATCACACCCTGACATTCTATGGCAGTAATTGTATTGTGAGGTTAAAAATAACCACATTGCGGTTTGTTGTTCTCTTTTTTTTTTTTTTTTTTTGCTTTCTCAATCTATTGACATGAGATGGAACTCACTTTCACAGTATGTGGGTGCAAAGAGTGCAAAGTTGAACCTGCAACTGCACTTCATTATCACTGAGGCTTGCTGAGATAGAAAAGTGTCTGCTGAGATTGGACTTGATACACACACACCCCTACACACACAAATTCAGACACACAAACATGTTTTCTTCCACCTGTCTGTTTCCATCCAATTAGAGAGCAGCGTGAGGAGCAGATAGCAGATAGAGCAACACACGCTTGGTATACTCACATAAGCTAATGGACAACATACAGGCAGCAGTCCGACATGTAAACACACATATGCACCACGTACAATAAGGTGCTCACTCACGCACATACACACAAACACACCAGACTCGCTCACTTGCTTTTTCTCTGTGAAAAACAAAAATAATAGACAAGTAGAAAATCAATAACTGTCTTCTCTGCTCAGTGCTAACAGCACTCAGTTCTCCCCCTCTCTCTGGAGGGACGGAGACAGTTGCCAAGCAGGGCTGTCAATCAGACACTCACACAGTGGCCGTGGCTATGGCTGCTTTATAAACACACGGCCATTCACTGATTACACAGTCAGTAAGACAACCAGCAGTCAATTAGTCAGTCAGTTGAGGAAGCCTCATAGTCAGTCAGTTAGCGGACTGGTTATGTGCACAGGACAGGTCTAAACCGATCACTCAGCCAGTCTGTATGTTGGTCAGTCAGTCGGTTGTTTGGTTAGTAAGGTGAACTGACTGACTGGACCATTAACATATCACTCACTGATTTAGACAGACAGTTCCAGTGGAGTTGTTGAATAGAAACAGTCACTCAGTCTGTAAATCATCAGCTAAACAGCTGAGGAGTTGAACAGTCACTGGTTTAACATCAGTCACTGATGTAATTTGAGAAAACTCAGTTGATTACTGTTGGATATAAAGATGTTTGAAGGGTCAGCAGATAATTAAAGGGCAGAATTTCCCGGTGGCTTTCAGCAAGTGGGAATTTTAATTGTACTTTATAGTGCTACTGATTTTACCACCCTCATCAACCTGGATCTTTTTAGCTACAGTGGCCGTCTGTTAGTCCACCACTTTCCACCAGACTGAAATATTTCAACAACTATTGGATAGACTACTACGAAATTTTTGTGCAGATATTCATGGTCCCCAGAGGATGAATCCAGATGACTTTGGTGATCCCCTGAATTTTTAAGGGTATTTAGATTTGCTGTTCCACTCACGTCTATCTATATATATA
>JBBMJY010000018.1:9785049-9803254 GCA_037833715.1 Toxotes lorentzi
ACACACACACACACACACACACACACACACACACACACACACACACACACACACACACACACACACACACTCTCACATCAGGGCAGACAAATACTGCTTTCAGGAGACCAGCAGGTTCAAGTGGGTCAAGTATGTGAGAAACAGTGGCAAGTGTTGCTCCGATGCCGCTGGACCCTGCTGATGGTATTAAATGGCACAGCACTGGCATTAGCATTCTGCAAATGGTTGGCGCTGGAGGCTTGGAGTGTTGTGGAGGAAAGGCTCGGGGTGGGCGGGTAGGGATGTTGGTCCTTACAGCAAACAGTGGTTTGAGAAACGCTTGTTATCGAGCGTGATTTTGGGTATGTCTGTGTTTTGTCTCACTGAGAAGGAAGTTGAAAGTGAGGACAGATGACGAGAGGTAAAGGTTGGACGTGCAAACTCTCTCAAAGGTTTACACTCACGCAAACACACACACACATGCAAGCACACAAACACAGAGTATATAAACGTCCAATGACAATGACCACCATATACAGCGGTAACACATAAGATACTGCCTGACGTCACACCACAGAGAGACAAAATCCACAGAGCTTCGTGATAACGCAGGGCCTCGGTGAGCTGACATTTACCCTGCATCCCTCACACACACGTGCACACATACACCCACAAACTTAAGGTCCCATATGCATGACAATAGCTCATGACGAGAGACACTGACAGGAGAGGGACGGGGAAGTGATAGTAGGAGGGCAGTGATAGGGCCATACCCTGAAGTAACTGTCTTTAATGGCTGGCAGAGGGAAAAATGTGCATTATGTGTATGTGCACGCAAGAATCATAAAACATAAAAGAACTTTTGAGTGACATATAAGGAAGGCTGTGCCACTGTAGATAGTGAGTTGGGGGGACTTCAAGCAGGAGACAGAAAAAGTGAGATAGATACTCTAGTGATGTTCAGATCAGGACACTGGCTGAAAAAAGACAGATAAGCAGCGCCGTGGTTTCATTGGCAGATTGAGTGACAAACGCCGACAAGCTGATGGAAAGTAACAGATATATACAGTAGAGTTTACATGAATAAACTCTTGGAAAGTCTTAAAAGTCAGTGGCAGCTGCTGTGGAAGTGACAGAACTAGACAGACAGTATGGGCCTGATACTGTGCAACTCATGCACACAAACTTTAACTTTGTTTAAATGGATATCCTGTGTATGTGGCTGTTGTTTTGTTGAAACAATGCACTGAAACTGACTGGAGAATACGGAAAATAGTTAGGCTTCAGGCAAACAGATGGTATTTGATAGGCATCAAGCTTCGTGTACAGAAAGAGACAAAAGAGAGGAAGATAACTTTATATTCAAGAACAGTGTGAACCATAAGGTATCAACTTCAGACAAAGATTAATTTTGGGGGAAAAACACAGCATTCTCCTTTTAATCACAGGGAAGAATGAGTCTGCTTTAGAAAATCCTTACAAGCACAGAGAGATAACAAAAGAACAGAGCTTTTAAGCTGTCGGGAGGTTTTCACGAGGCGGAAAGCTTTTCCGTCTATTGAGTAGTCATGTTATTGTTGCTCTAAGCTGAAAAACTGACTGCATCCAAATGTTGTATGTCTTTTCTAACTCACTCGCTATTTTATCTGACCATGAACAGCCAGTTTATTCAGCTTGTTACTTGAAACTGACCTCTTTCCCTGTGCAAATTGCATCTTATTATTTTTTTTTGGTGTATTGTGTATATTCAATATAGAAGAGAAATGGTCTTTTCAAAATAAAACTTGAAATTACAGATGTCAGCTCATGCTAAGTGGAATTTAAAGAGTTTTGCTTTTAAATGAGATAATCAGCATTAAAAAAAAAAAAATCTGATGTTACCTTAAAACAATTAAGGTAACATTTTAGATTTTACATATTTTCTGTCCATTTGTATGTAAAATATTTTCTAGATACAACGAATATTTTCTATGTAATCTTTTATATTCACATTGTATTGCTCTACATAGGAGCTCCTGTTAGGCATGAATGACATAAATGATCAAACCTTCTGTTCCACTTTTGGAACAAGCACACACGATGTTCAGCAAAAGGTAAAACCTCCATTATTAAACAGTCTCAACCTTAACAAAATGTTTCCTCCGGGGTCTACAGAACATTATATTTCATAAATGAAACATGATCCACTGCTCTCTCATGACTAAATCTGCAGTGCATATTGCTCCCTGTTGACCCTTAACCACCTGCAGCAATACTGAAACTTTTCCTAGTTAAACTCTCGTCCAAGTGCTTTGCTCTGCCAAGCTGCTGGCTCTGTCAGATCCATTTATAGACATGCAGACTGGACAGCTGCCTGCGTGTCCAGAGGGGTCTTGGGACTGCCCACTCATTTCTTTTCATTAAGGCTGACTGATTGGGAGCCTCCGGTGGCAGCGCTACTTGTCTCTTCTCTCTTTCGGACCCAGTCTCAGTCATTTGGGGAGCGTTCCAAGGTGCTATTTGACTGCCAAATACTTCCATAAAAAACTAGGAAAAATCACAAGTTCTACTGTTTATGGACAGAAGTCTTGAGAAACTATATTTTTTTTCAACAGTTTGATTTGATTTTTTACATGGATGTCACTCCATCTTTTTTTTTTTTCCCCGTGGCTTCTTTATTCCCTGCTACTTTCATTGACCCCATCTGCCTACTCTTGGCCCTGTCCAATCCATTCCACTGGTGTTAAAGATACGCTAAATGAAGCATGAGACCGAAGTATAATATGGATGCAAATAATTATAGCAGCAAGAGGTTTTAAAGTAAAGTCTGACAGAGCCATTGGGATGGAGATTTCTGATCTGACTACAGCACAATATTATAATCAGCTGCTGAAGCTCACGAACTGGAAAGGGCTTTTCTGTGAATTTGTGTGTTCAACAAAGACAGCAGTGGGTCTGAGACCAGGTTGTGTGACTGTGAGAGCACAGAAGCATAGCATCTGTGAATGAACATGCGAGGGACAGCGTCTGACATGTTAGTCAAACCTAGCTAAGACCAAACAGAGCTCCATGCACAGCAGTGCAAATCAGAGCTAATGCACCGGTTAATGCACCAGTGATAGAGGTTTTAATATAGGAAGAGGGACGCATGGAGGATGTGAACTGGGGGAGAAAGAGATGGATCAACAGTGACAGCAACATGAAAGAGCCAAGGATGAGCAGATAATACACAAGATGGCTGGATAAGAAAGAACGAAAGAGGTAAAGCGAGGGGTAATATTGGATGTAGGTAGTTTAACAGAACACTTAGATATGACGTCTTTTACATTTACACATTTATATGTTAAACCTAGGAACATTTATGTCTCTTTAAGTTTGAGCTTGAGACAGACCTCTTCAGAAGTCTTAAAGGTCAACCTGAAAATCCCATCCTCTTCAAAAGAGTAGCACGGGGCTTTCTTGAAAAGCAAGATTTAATCTCTGTTAGATTATCCCAATAAAGAAAGGTTAGACAGAAAAGATTTTGGCGATAAAATGCTTCAGATCACGACTTTCTTTCTCCAACCATCTGAAAAAAAGACACAACTTGAAATGAAGAAATTTCAGGCAGAAAACGTGAGTATAGTTCAAAGACACTTAACAGTTTGGTGTGAAGAGAAGAAACGTCTGACATCTAAACTATTGTCTGAAAGGAACTGGATCTAATTCTTAAGCATCAGTCAAATCCACCTTCCTTCACAAGGGTAGAAGTTACAAAAACTTCCAAATTCTGTTCAGAAGATAGTACAGGTCTAAGTCTGGTTTTCTGGTTCTGGTTTTCAATCCGCAAAACTCTCCACATTCAATACAGAGTCTCTCTCTTTCTGTCTCTTGAGTGTTTCTTCCTCTCCCTCTTTCTCTGACTCTCATTCACAATCACTCAATCAATCTAAATTTATACAACACATGCTCACAAAAAAAAAAAGGATTCCTTTACAAACACATATACACTGTTATTTTTTTTTTCCCAAAGAGCACCATCCCACTGGCAAATGGATGTTTTGAACGAGTTTAAAGAGACTGATTGCTTTTATTGTGAGCTTTTGCCTCGCTTTTATCGACTGTTTAAACTGCCAAATTCACCAATTGTTGTTTTGTGCCTTTTATCTACTTTGGAGCCATATCAGTGCATTTTGTCACAATAATAATGTGCAAATTGCTCCATTCATTATTGTTTTTTGATGGAGAAATTGGGTAAAATAAGCACTTTGGAGATAAGCGTAGGGTCTGAACACTATTTGCGAAAGCATTTAGCAGAAAGCAGAATGCATTTCAAAGCGCTGAATGCCAAAACTGATTTTAATACACTAATAACGGCGTAATCTTCCTATCAGAAAGTTCCAAAACACAGCGTATGCCTGGCGACTTATAAATCCGCTCAATAAGCATGTCTCATCGATTTGGATTCCTGTTTGAAGTGTCCTAGTAACCAACATGCACTTTGCAGTTCTCAGAAGTTAAATGATTTGGTATAAGGATTGAAAGGATTATTTATCTCTTCACCTTTTTGTTCCACTGTCAGTGTCACTGTTGAGCTCCTTCCAGGTCTGACTAATTAACTGCTATCCTTCTGTCTTCTTAAAAGAAAAAAAATCCAGGAAACACTACTGCACACACATGTGCAGTATGTAGCCCTCGCTCACCTTCTTAGCTTGCTGGACGCAGTTCATGTACTGTTTGGCCAGGCTGGAGCAGTGCAGGGTCTGCTGAGGATTTTCTCTGTAGCATTGGAGAACCTTGGCCTGTAGTTCAGTGCACACAGACGCAGCCTGCCGGGGCCTAGAGACAGAGGGTAGAGAGGACAGTCAGTGTGACTATAACGCAAACACCTGCTGCGTGCTCAAATCTCTTGGTTACAATCATTCTGTTGTTGCTTTGTGAGAGCTCATTTGATTGTCTTGATTTAAGTAACAATTCACTATTAACAAAAATTTTTGCTTTGATTTCTTTATATTTTGAAAAGTAAGGTATCAGTAATGTTTTTTTTTTAAGGCCTCATTAGAAATTAAGAAGAAAAAGTGACACATTTTTTTGTAAAATAAATGACAGAGCTGCTGTGGTAATTTCTTCTTCATAGTGGTGATACCATCCTTAAAGGAAAATTACTGTCACAAATTTGTCCATCATTCCTATCAGCAATGATAACCTTTTTATTTGCAAACTTGCTGTAATCAGATGTGGTAACCTGATTAGAGGGACTGTGACAGGGCAAGAAAGAGCACTGTTGACCTTTGAACAGTCAGGTTGTTAGATTTTTCCCTTAATGTTAGACAAAGAAATCTAAAGCTGTACAATACAACTCCTGCTATGCTATCTCAAGATAATATTAGCTCATGTGCAGCTGTAGTTACTACAGTATAAACCTACAGTTTCAGTGTGAGTCACTGATGAAGAAGACACAGTGGCAGTCTTTTTTGCTTTGAGACAACAAATCAAATTATTATGAGGATAACTACAAAAGGGATCCTCATCCAAACTGAAATTCCAACAACATCAGGTTTGTACAAATAAAAAGAGGAGAAAATAGATTAGAACTGGCTGCAGTAAAGCAAGAGACAAGGCGCAGGTGAGTTAACATTACCGACTCCTTGAAGTTTGGCTTTGTTGAAACTGCAGTAACAGCGGCACTAACAGTTTCTGGTTTGTGTCATTGGCAAAGCCTATGATGAGCAAAAGAAAATAAAAACTCTTGAGATTGTTTGAGGTTTGTTTTAGTTGCAGTTGGAGTAGCTAAGATAGTTTCCGAGGCTTCAAGGTGCAGACTGTGGAGAGACATGAATTATGCATAGACAAAGCAGCTTAGGAGTCAAAGTCAAACTTTCTCTTTTCTCTTTATCTTACTCACACAAACAGTACATGTGTGTAGACAAAAGCACACAATCACATCCACACCCACAAGAACACACAGACACATACACACACACACACACACATGCAGATGCACACATACAGGTGGTGAATGCTAATCCTACATGAGGGTAATCCTTGAGTGCTCTGTTGCTCGTGGTAATTTACCTGCTGTTGTGACAGAACTCGTAACTGGGAGGATTGGGATATGGATATATACACTCACGCACACACGCACACACATAAATGCACGCACATACACACTAAGACAGAGAGACATAACTTATCATTCACAGTGCCTCATCCTGTGCAACCTCTCGTTTGTACACAGAGCCCACTAACAACACAGGAAAACAGAGTATGATAGAAGCAAATAGAATAGAATAGAAAATAATATCAGCTCGTGCATCAGCTGTTCTGGGGCTTTCTGTTATATCCTATGATCTTCATCCACAAATGGAGTTTGCCCAGTTGCCATGTGATTATAGATGTTTAAATTTCCATTTTTGTTCAGAGCACCCAAACCCTCTTTAGGTGACATTGGTTTTTAAGTTTTTAACTTTTTTACACACTGAAAAATACATGTTTAATCAAAGGTGGTAAAAAAGTCTGTTAAGTGTGGAAAAAAAATCCATGGCAACAAAGTGTCAGCGACAGAGAGTGGAAGAGATGGCTTCACACGCTTCATTTGACATGATAGGACATGCCTTTTTATTCTGGGAAGTTGACCACCTGACATTCACATACATACACACACACACACACACACACACACACGAGATGGCACGAGCTGCCCTGATACCATCTCTCAAAGCAACTGTGTACATGCACATGATAAACTGTGGAAGAAATTCCTAGGCACTGGTGTGGTGTATTGCTTAGTCTGAGTGTGTGTGCGCCCATGTGCATTTGCGTGCAGTGGAGGGTAGAGTGACAGGATTAAATAAATCACTGATGGAGAGAATATTCATGAAAAAAGAAGTGAATGCAACCTGAGAGAGAGAGAGAGAGGAAGAGAGAATGTGACAGTGATGTATTAAATGACAAATAACCCTCGCAGCTTGCATGGACAAACAGTAACTCATGGCAACCATCGTGATCTGCATTGTACCCCTGCGACATCATGTGGTGCCACATCACTTGATGGTCTGAATATTGGTTCTCTTTGCGCAATGTTTTGCTACCAGTCATTCAGCTGGGACACTGATAGGGTCTATACAGTACACTTAGCTGATGTTAACAAGACTGGACAAATAGAGTTTCAATCATGTTAAAGCAAGATGGACACGCTCCTCTGAGGTATTGGCTTGAGTTATTATTAAAATGCTTCAGAATCTTATGATTCAGAATATAGGATTTGGGCCAGAATGGCATGGAAAGCAGAGGGTTTGCCAAGGTCAGCCCTTGAGAAGAAAATTTGTATAAACAGACAATGGAAATGGTGTCGTTGTGTTAGTCACTTTAAAATCTGTTGGGAAGAGTTTCAATCACGTGATTAAAATTATACGACCGGTTGATGTTTGACTTTGCACTCTGACAGCTGGTCGGCATTCTGAATTACTCCCTAAGAGCAGGAGATAACAGAAAAAAAAGCCCCAAGGTTTTAATCCAAGCTCAAGTATAAAAAAAACAAAACAAAACTCATTCTTTTCTCTATTCAACAAGAGAAACTTTCTGATAGCAGGAGTGTTTAATAATGGAATCTGAAGCAGAAAATTGCCTCTGCTAATCTGCACAAACTGCCTCGTTTGACTGAAATTAAAGGTGAGCTCTTATTAGAAAAACATTAGCCGCCCCAGCTAGCTTGATAGCTAACTTTCACGGGGAGAAGAAGCAAAACAACAATCCTACTGCTTTCTGACTGTGACACTTTGCATAAATGCAGAGTTGTTGGAGAATGATTAGGCTCAAATGGTTAAGGTTTCTCTTTTTTTTTTTTTTGTCTCACCTTGGCAGTGTGTGGCTTTTATGAAGACAGCTCAGGTTCTGCGCTACTGCAAAGCGTGACATTAGGGAATAAAGCAATAAGAAGAAAAAGTAAAGATCGTAAAGGCGTAGCATTTTATTATTCTCCGTGTCTAAGTTCGTGTTGTTTGTGTTGGTGTGTGCGAGTGTGTGCGGTGTGTGAACGGTTATTAATGTATGATAACAAGGATTTGGGCTCCTTTAAAGCAGCACCCATGGCATTGTACTTTTGGTTTTTAATATTACGCTGAGTGGAGGGGAAGAGGAGAGAGGATCAAAGATGTCATGGCTGGGGTGAGATCAAAAGGAATGGCAGAGCATGCATCTTGTATTGTTAGAGGCTTTGTAAAGCTTTTATAATACTGCCATAAGGATAAGATCCACAACATTATATTTCAGCAGAGATCTTACGTTTAGAATCATATAAAATCAGAACTACAGATTTAGTTCATAAAGCCTGTGAAGGACTGACATTACTCAGTAGCTATGATTATTCTGGTAGTCATAATAATCACTTATCCCACCTAAGTGATGCAGCACACTTAAATCCTAAGCTCACATGTCACAATGTGACACCCAAAACCTTCACTAAGTTTAATCTCAACTCCACCGAAACACTTACAAAGTCTCTGTCTCAAATGGGAACAGCAATCAAAACAACTACAAGCCACGGACTTGAAGACAGACAGAACTCTGCCCGTATCTTCATACACTGACAGCTGAAGGGCTGAGGGGAGATAGGAATGTAGGAGAACAATTCGCACTCTGCTAGCCTGGCTGATTGATCCTCACCAAAACTCACTTTGTGGGAATACAGAGATAGAGAGATGGGAGGGGATAAGGAGAGTGTTTCATTAAAACAGGTGATATGCGGGAACAAGATAAGGCGCACATCTGCACGTATGTTTGCGTGTGACATCTCATCGCTGATAACTTTTCAATCAGGAGAACTTGCGGTTGGACGACTCACTCGAGTCGTGGGTGATGTGAGGTGAGACATGCTCTTTGGAGCGTTCCACCGCTATCACTTCCCATCGCTAGCCTTTTTATCATCAACGATTTCAATTCCGGTTTTGTGTGTAATTTAATTTGTAAGGTCCTTTTCTTTAAACAGCTTCACTTTTCTTTTGAAACAGTGCTGCTTTCAAATCTATAAAGCACAGCAAGTGTAGTGAATTATGTGAGCACATTATTTTCCCACAATGAAATCAACAGTAATCACATTAATCTCTTACTTTGCCAGGAGGATATTGTATTACATACAGCCTGATCCATGTTACACTGCTTGGCTGAACACATACAGCACGTCGGGTAGGCTACTGTATTTTAAATGTTGCTTGTCCCTTGTCCCTGTCTGAGGTCCTCTCGTCCTCACTGGAGCAACACACAACATTTTTCCTTCACATTTCACACTCTATCCAGTCAGAAAAAAAAATGGTGGTGGTTTGAAGAATAAAATATATATACTGCACAATATGGAGACAATATACTTTACAGGAGTGACAAGTCAGAAAAATATGCTTCTCAGAAGGAAAGTAGATTTCACTTTTTCTAGTATTCAAGCAAAAATGAATTCACACATGATTGGTCCTCTGTTATTTATGTAAGATGGTCATCTGATGGCAAACTGCCAGACTCTACAAAAAGTCAAGGTCAACCTCGACGGTAATTTCAAGAGACTACAAGCAACAAGTTATAAAGAAAATATATCAGTCTTTGGGGGCAATATCATTAAAAGGCCTACAGAGCAGCAGAAACACATACAAAGTGAATAAATAATAAGCTTTTCATGTTTCATGCTACTTTACATTCACACTGCTGACTCAGTTTTTACCACCACAGCAATCCCTGACCTTACCTCGCATAGATGTGAGCCCAAGCAGCTCCACACAGTGTGGTATACAGATTTTAAATTTGATAAAAAGAGAGCACGGATTGGGGATCGCTATTGGTAGATTCCACTGAGTTGAGGTATGAGAGTCAGTATGGGTAAAGAGAAAAAGTCCAGAAGTCCAAAATCAGTGCATCCCTGCATCCATTTTACTGTAATGGCAAACAGACAAAATCTGATTTTATTCACGTTAACAAAATAAACACGGTGACTTGATGAAAAGCTGTTGTTAAATGCAGCAATGAAAAATGTAGCACATTAAATGTGACCAGCCTGTGACTGTAATCTTTTCTGGGAGTTTGCGTGTGTGTTTCTTTAGAGGCCGTCAAAGAGGCAGAGTGTGTTAGTGACTGCAGCTTTCTGTCTTAATGGTAAATCTTTGTTGGACCACTGTGCAGACAGGACCTGTCTCTAGTAATGACTACCAGTCTGCTACTTTGGGGGGCACAGAGATCCTCGCAGTGAGCCACCTGTCTTTTTCACTAATTGGACACACTACCCACATACACACACAAGAATAGACACACATACAGAATAAAGAAGATATAACAAACCCACATTAAAGTAGGCTTTATCCACAAACTGTCAGCTGTTACTTCGCGGTGAATTCTCGCACTGACATCAACCTGAGGTTCACTTAGTTTCTGTCTTTGCTAACACTCTGAGGGTAGTAAGGTATTTTTAAGAGGATTAATGGATTTTTAGATCTTAAGGTAAGTTCAGCTGCAATGTAGTGGGTCCCTGAGGCGCGGTATTTTCGGGGAATATGGGTAGTCTCATACCCCAAGGCAAGGTTAATGAATGAACTCCTCTAATATGCCCCATGTAGTTGGGCAAGGCAAGATAGATAACGTATTACCACTTACTATAGCTCCATCCAAGCATAATATTTTGAAGTGTGACCTATCCAGTGAAGGAAAAAGAAGCAATAACCCTGGGGGCTTTCATCATGTTGCCTTGCTATCAACAAAATACCCTCCTCAGGTGTAGGAGTCAGCTTTTAGCTTAAACGTTGGCACTTAAACTACGTGGGGCTGGTCTTGGAATCACATATAGGTAATAGTAGCCAAAGTACAAGTACTGCAACTGTCAATAAACAATCAGAAAGGACTAAAAGGAATTTGGTGTGGAGTCCCTTATAACTAATCCAGACCGCTGTATCTGTTCTCCATCTCTCCACATCATCTTATGGGGCCATGTCTAGGCCTGCACATCAGATGACACTCTGCGTTATACGGCTGCTTGATCTTCTTTTCCAGTACTGCCTCGGTCAGTGTGACTCAGATGAAACTATGTCCTCTGGTTTTCCTCATGGCAAAGCAGGTGACCTCAACCACTTCATGCAGAGAAGCCATCAGTAAACTTCTTCCATCAGTACTGAAAACTCATCTCTTTAGAAAGTGGCCTAGTCTGATCGCCCAAAAATCTCTCCTGCTTCTCTCAATGCGTGTTATATTTACTTTTTCAGCAATTCACCCCCAGGTGATCTCCCCATAGTCGCAGGAATATTGAAGGGGCTCAAAGTCCTGACTCTTGCACTGCTTGTTGGGTACCTATCATTTTTTGTAATTTTGTAACTGTCATGTAAGCTGTGGGCATGTTGATGACATTTCTATCCTGCATCTTGCAAGTTCTAAACCAAACAAAGTATTTCCAGTAGTTGTGAATGCGTCTCAGATGGGCAATCTCCAATTATGTGCTTCAAATGTGAAAGTGCAACTTCAGACAATGTCCGGACCTGATTGTCTGGACATTGTTTGGACTTCATATGAGAAAACAGCTCAAATGACACAAGAGCCAGATGGTTTAATTAAAAGAGAAAATAATTATCTTTTTTTCACCTGACTTCAAGCTCACTCTGTTTCCTTTTCTTTGTCATTCCCGCTAACAATAAGAAGACAGAAGATACAAGTTAAAAGAAAAAGAGGCCGAGGGCAAATAAAGGCAGACACAGTTACAACCATGGTCAAAGAAATAACAAGCAGCTGAGATAGAAAACGTCTTTTAGAATTAGGAAAGCGAGACAAAGAGAGGCACAACAGGAGACAGATACAAAGTCAGAAGAAAAAGACGTAGCTACATAATGTGTTGGACTGAGCTGCAGCCCCCCCCACGGCTCCCCCCTCCTTTCAGCAGTGGGTAAATAGAATAATTACTGGGTGGTCAGTGTAGTGTGAAATGACAGTGTGACCAAGGCACAATGAAACACTGCCCAAATGCTGACAGAACATGACGAGCACATGGTTGCCTGAATACAAAGTGTGCCTGTGTGTGTGGCGGAGATAGAAAGTGAAAAGGGGAATGGAAGTCTGTGTGCACATGTGTGTGTGTGCCTGTGCACGCACTTAAAAATAATGAGCAACACATTATGGCCCGACAAAATGCTATTCCTTCGGCAAACTCGTGCTGAATTGATCTTCTAACCTCTTCCATGCAGCTGTGGAAAACAGCAAATCCTTGCTAATGTAATCATTCGGACAAAATCCTGGACTTGAATTAAATGCTGTTGAATTCAATAGACCAGGTGCATGAGGTTGGCGGTGTCGTGGATGAGGTCACTGCCCATTAGTGCAAAGCTGGCAAAAAGACCATGTATCTACTCTTTCCTCTTGCCTTTTCTGAAAACGCACCGGACCAACTCCATCATAATAATGGCATTCATACATTTACTTCTATGTTTTACATTGCCTTTACTGTAGAGAGCAGGCTGCTACACAATAAAAGTCAAAGGACAGATTTAAAGGTTGCCTTTACATGGTACAGCACCTTATAGTGACATGCAAAGTAACGCAATAATGCTACAATGCGTGAACTGACACTGTTGATGACTTCGAATCATTTCCCAACTTGCTAGAAAATGGCAAATCCACGCACGTTTTAGTGATAATGTGGAGAGTTTGTTGGGAATTCAATCACGTCTCTGCATTGAGACCGCATTAACAAACCCTCTAATGACCTGTGACACTTTAATTTACTCTACCCTCGTTATCCAATGGAAAGGCCTCAACCTAATGAACTACATGTGCAATACCGGTATATAGATCACACGCGGCAAACAAGTGTATGAAGAAAAATGCATACAGTTATTTCATGAATCGTGATTAGTCTTTTCAGGTATTGTAATTAAAACATCAATTTAAGATTTAATAATCAAACCAATATTGAGTTATTACTTTTCTGCAGGGAGATTCCTCATTTTTCAGTCGTGTTATTTGTGTTCCTGGCGGATCTCATGTGATCAAATTTAACACAGCTGGCAGCAGAGAGAAAATAGGTGGTTCCTACATTATGATTTTTACAGGTTTACAGGGTTTGTCTTGTGGATATTTAATTTTAACCAGAGCTAAGACCTGGAAAAGAGGCTAGAAAAGCAAAGGCTCCATGTGTTAATGAAAACCAGCATGTGAGAATAACAGTTGGAAAAAAAAATAAAACAAAGGATCTGAATTAATTAGCCATCTTTCATCAGTTGTGCAATAATCATTGCCGTGCATGCGGGAAAAGGGAAAATGAATGGCTTTCTGACTAAATTGGATTCACGTAGCTCTTTGGCTTTCTCTCCTTCCAAAAAGGGGTGAGAATAGGTGTTATAGCAGGGCGTAAATTGGCAAGGCCCACACACCTCTGACAGTGCCAGCGTGGTGGTGGTTCAGTGTTGAATGAAACTGACATGCTTTTTGACAGCAGGTGAGGTCTGAACTCTGCAATCCCACAGGAGCACCTCTGCTTCTAGCAAAATCCTGCTGCTTCTGTTTATCCACCAGCAGAACAGGGCCATTTAAAAGGCCAAGTCGATAGTGGCTACAAGACAAATGATAAAACAGAGGTGTATCCTTACTTAAAAAAAAAAGAAGAAAAGCAAGGATGTTAGTATCAAAATCATCAACACATTGGACAGAATGGGAAGAGTCCTAATATGCCACATGAATGTATCTATTTTTGTACAAATCCATACATGAAATCTAGCATTCACAGCAGAGAATGCTAATCGGCTTAAGCCGTCTCTCTGAGCACTGGAAAGAACAAAGGGGAATAAAAACAAATAAAATAATACTCTCAAATATTTAGTAATTTTCATTTTTTTTCTTTGCCATATCTAATTTGCGGATAAAGCCAGAAAAGGAGAAAGAAAGCAGGAGACTTAAAGAGAAACAAGAAGGGAAAAGCAGTGAGATCTGTTGACTGTATCTATTAGGCGATTTCGGTTTAATTTTCTCACAATTAATTGAAAAAAAAAAACTTAAACATGTTAAAGTGGGTCAACTGCACTTAATGGTCATTTAATATACTGACAGTCCACCTAACAGTAGTGACACAGACAAAAGCACTGGCTCAATAATACTGCATCAGTATTAATTGTTTTTATAATATGCCTGTTATGACAAAATCACATGATAAAAGCTCAAAACTATGTTTTTCATATTGTTTGTTCCAGTAAAACAAACACCTAATAAAAAAAGGCAGATTTTCTCAAGTACTTTATGCTGTGAGAGATTTCAGAGGGAATTTACTTATCATTCATCTGGAGCGGAAAATGGTAAAACTCAACATGTTAATTGAGAATTTTGTACCATTACTATTATATGGGACAAGAGAAGTGACAATAGTAAATTATCACCCAGCCTCACCACTACGTGTGAAAAACAATATTTTGACTGTTAGTCAGATGCAGGAGGTGTGCTGTTCACATTAACAGCATGCTAACGTAGAGCCTTCACAGTCCGGTCTCTGCCCACATCTGCTTCCTAATAACTGTTGTCTGAGCATGAGTGTGAGTCAGAGCTGGTTTTCAGTTATTGTAACAGCTGAGCTAATAGATTTTTGCAAGTTTAATCTGGAAACGTATTTAGCCTATAATAGGTCCGTAAAAACATAATGGTGCTAAGGCAGTTAGAGAGCAACAGTGTAATGACTATGCTGAATGATTTTCTCCAAAAAAATAAAAATAAAAAAAAAATAAGCGGTGTTGTAAAGCTCATTCACAGTATTTACCGGATGTGAGCCTCTGCTTTGGTCGCTGCCTGGTTGTACTGTTCAGCCGCCTCCTTGTAGTTTTCAAAGTTCTGCAGGCAAAGAGACAAAGAAAGGTGAGAATCAATTCAGGGGTATTTTACAGCTCTGCTGAAGTTCCACTTTACTTTCTATTTTGGATTAAAAAAAAAAGTGGGCTGCACAGACATAAGCTGCTTTTAATGATATGAGAACTTGTTTCCAGGTTTTAACATTATTCCATTTTCGCATCACTGTTAGAGTCCTTAAATCAAGTAAATCAACGAATCAGAGCTCAACAATAAGCAAGCAAGACAACACAAACGTATAAATCAGCATCTGAAATGTCACATTGGTTAAATTAGCGACCTTCGAATTTTACATCGCTGCTTACAAGTCTGAATTCTGATGGACCATTGGTACTCTATAATGTTTTATTTCATGCAACACACAGTGGCATTTAAACAGCAATTACTAATCAGATGGAGCTCATGCCTAGAGGGCAAGGTCATGTACAGCACACCTTCACTGGAGTAATCAGTGGTCACAGTGTTAACTACACTGCATCAAGATCTGAGCTGCTCACGAGGTGATGCGCTGACTAGGAACAAGTCAAAAGTAGAAATAGTTTTAGAAAATGTATTGGTTGTGCAGTATTTGGAGCTACAGTACTGAGAATGTGTTTAAAGTCATCAGCTCTGCGAGATGAATGATCACCTTACTACTGACCTAAAACACAGCGAGTCCCCATCACCTCCCTCTCATATACATTCTCTGTGCAGTAATCACCATTTTAAACTAATAACCGCAGCGCACACGCTTTTACTTAATTATTCCCTGTATTCCCAACAGATGGGGTGATAGAAGAGGAATATAACCGAAGTGACTGAGCAGGGAAAAAGATGGGATCAAACACAAACCTCCTCCACAATCCCTAGCTCTCTACTCCTCCAGTGCCCCCTAGTCATTTTCATATCTCATTATTTCACGTTGATCCGCAGACATGCTTTTCCTGATCTGAATGTCTGGTGTTGGAGAAGACTCAAGAAATGTCATCTGCATCTTTTTTTTTTTTTTTAATCCTATCTGCTAGTATTCACAACAATGTAATAATCTGCCCCTCTATCCTTCCCTTTCCTGTTCTCTAAAGAAAAGACAGTAAAATAGAAGTTACAGTACCCACCCAGTCAGTGTCAATTTCTTTCTTCACAAAAACTGCTGCAGTGTTGTTGTTTTTTAAAGAAATATGCCAATTTAAGAGCAGTTATTTTGCCAGTTTTGGGGCCATTATTCTGGCTTTCGCACAGGAAGATGACATCCCCATTCTCTATTCTGCATACAAATCTCTGATTGGCTCAGTTGCTTTTCCAAAAGGGGAAACAAACAATTGGATACATATCAGACACTTATTTAAATCACTCAAAAAAAAAAACAAACTCAAAAATGCAGGCAGCAATTCAGAGATCTGGAAACGAGCTACAGACAGTGTACATTAGAAGAGAAATTAATAACGTGTCCAGTTACTGTTTACCTATCTTATCTGAGTTTGTGTTCCTTTTTGACTGTCACAGTAATTCGCAGTGTGGAAATGCCAAACATCCCTAGGTGTAAGGCTTTATCCCTGACAGTTATGTTTCCTGGCTGTGTTACATTGGATTATGTAGGACTGGACTCAGGATTAGACTCCTGTTGCCGCTAAGTCTCCCTATTGCCTATATGTGGACTAGACTTAAATACCACACCTCAACAGGGGGGTAACGTCTGCAGCTTCAAAAACTGGAGGTCAACTATACTTCATCCCAGTATCATGAACCTCTGGAATAAAAGACAGAGCTCAGAACTCCTGCTCAGATATTTCATTAATCTACTTGTCACAGCTTCGGTTGTGATTCCAGTTTTCCTTTGTGTTTCCCTGTTTTCTCCATGTCTCCCTTGTGTCTCCACCTCCCCTGTGTGTGCCTCTCCTTGCTCCTGCTTCACCTCCACATCTGACTTCTATCAGTTCCCCAACCCAGCAGTACAAGAACCCCAGCTCTCTACCCACTCATCGCCAAATTGTTCTGCCAAGCTCTGTGGTAGTGCCTCTCTTGGCTGTTCCTATATCTAGTGCTCTCGAGTTATTTCCCGTGTTTCCTCGTGCCTGTACCAACTGTGTTCTCATGTGTTCAGGATTCCCTGCGCCCTGAGGCAGGCCACTAAAAGGCCCTCTCCCTCTGTCAGGGCTCTCCATCTGTAGCAGAGTATGAAAAAGAATTCGGGATACTATCTGCAGAGAGTGTTGAATGATGAGTCACTGCAGGGGGTGTTTCTTAATGGACTCGGGGATAATATCGAGGACGAGCTAGCTGCTAGAGATGAGACAAACACTTTACACTCCAGCTGTGTTCTCCTGTGTGTCCTGGTCCTCCCACGCCACTTCAGCCTGCCAGCCAGCTCTCTGCCTCAGCCAGCCTCCCATCTCCACCACCACAGCCGTTCCCCTTAACCCTACAATGAAACCACTTTTCCGTTCCAACTAGATGTCTGTGTCTGCCTCTGGGTTCAGAAACAAATGAGCCATAACACTACAAAGTGTTAAAAATCACCAATGAACGGTTTAATTTAAAAGTGCAAGAAACCAAGCCCACTGACATTAAAATGAGTCTCACTTCCTATTGGGGGAGAGTCAGCTAATATCTTGCCTGGTTCCCTGGGAATATATGTGGTAAGAAGTTAGCCACATGTTAGCGACTTAGCCTTTAGCCTCAGGTCAAGGGCTCAGTGGGTACACTTAACAGAGAAAGGATGAGCTGAAACTTGAAAGTCTGTGGTTGCCTTGTGGGACAAGATAAAAAGGACTCCACAGGGGTTTAAACCCATGGGTGCCTCAGATTATGAAGGACATGGAGAGTATGGCCCCAGCAAGGGAAGCAGCAAGGACATGTTTTAAAGGTATAGTGAACTTCTCTTTGGTGTATCCCACTGAAGTGGGATACACCAAAGAGAAGGTTTGGAGGAGTCAAGCAGTGGTTTCCCACTTGGAAAAGGACAAACAAATGAACACATTTCACAATGTTGGCAAAGTGGAAAGCCAGAGAGGAAGCTTCTCTTTTTCGGCTCTTGCTTCTCACCACCTTTTTGTAGTCTGTACCCTGCCAAGGCCAAGAGAGAGCTAGGCTAGAGGGAGTGTATTACATAAGAAACTACTCAATCGAAAATGTGAAAAAAAAAACATCCATTAGAAAAAAAACTCCATTCTCAGTTAGATATTCCTTTCTTAGGAAGAAATGTCTGCTAAGATTACCTGTGTGGCTTCAAAGATTACAGGAAGCTTTCATTTTAGATATTACCCTTATTAATAAATGCTGCAACACTCAACCATAAAAACTATGAAATCAATCTTTCTGTAATTTAATCGTGTGCATTGGCAACAAACAAATTGGTTAACTTTGTCTGGGTGCACAGTGAACTCATGGACTTTCATGTATTTAACTCCAGCCAACATCCCCTCATTCTAGGGTTCCCCTGGCTAAAAAG